>JAMPIV010003624.1:0-363142 GCA_024509875.1 Oreohelix idahoensis
TGTGCTTCCATGTTTTTGTCTTTATCCTTTGATTGCCTGTATTCAATTTCTCCGGCGCTTATTTTAAGGTTCCTTATTTCCTTACCCTGGGAGACTCCAGTATCAGGATACCTTGCCAATCAGTGGTTCCTACAATGTGTGTTCTATCCATGTCAGTGTTTTTTTTTTCTCGTATTACACACTGGTATTTGTTTCTCTAGTTCTTTCCATTCAGTTCTCAATGAGGCAAAACTGAACAACACTAATCCAGCTTTTTTTCCATATTCTTCTTTGCTCTTCTTACTTTTCTAAACTCTTCTCCAGGCCATCTTACTCTATTTTTTTTTACCCTGGGGTGCCAGAATGATAGCTGCCTTGTAATGTGTGCCCATGACTGCTTACATATGTGTTTTTATTCAACCTCCTCTTCATTGCTTACCCTGGTTTTTAATCAGCCTTTCCTCAGCTCCCCACTAGTGGTTTCGTGATATTCAATTTTGTCCTATTTTGCTTGGACAAACACCTGTTTATGAATTTCTGTCATAACTCCTTTTTTATCTTTTTTTTATCTTCCTCCATGCTTTCAGTGCCATAGAACAGAAAATGTGAGAATGGAAATGTTAAAAATGAAAATATTAAGTAAAGTTAATTTAAACGCCTAAAAAAAAATGCAGCACTGCTAACAAGGTATCCCTGGATAAACAGTAATTTTCTTAATGTTTATGACTATCAACTTATACGTGTGTATGCATTCAGGGACGAATAATAGTATATTACAGAAAATATAATACATTTATATTCAGCAAAAGTTATTATTTCTGGACATTGTTTCTTATTATTAGCATTAAGACTTGATATGTGTCAAAGTTTGATATCCAAACATGATTTTTGCCTTGAAATTTAATTGATTGTAATCTAAATGATTTTTACTCCATGTGGGAATATATGGGTATGCATCTGTCACTCTCCACATTCTTCTTCTTTTTTATCATTAGCTGCCGACCGTCATAAGCACGTCAGTGTTGCCATTACGCTGGTGGCATCTTGTAGGGCAACAACAAATTGATTCCACTATTTGCTCATGTCGGCGGCCATCCTTCGTTAAACAGTTGTGCCCCAACTCTGGTTCATTTCTTTGCATCTCAGCCTCCACAGTCCTCCGCCAATTGTTTTTGGTCAGCCTCTCTTTTCGTGTTTTCCTTCAGGGGTCCATAGTCATAGCTGTTCTTGTGTGATGGCATCGGGGTCTCTTCTGAGGACTTGTTGGTGCCAACCAGCGTCCAGCGTTTTCTGCCAGCTATGATGGTGTGCATGTCCTCTTGCTTGCTCCGAGTAAGAGTTCTTGGTTGGTGATTGGTATTCGGGCTAATAATGATTCTAGAGTGATTTTTCTTAGGCATGTTTATGTGTGAAAAGGCGGACAATTTCGTACATTTCCTTCTCTGTATATCTCTTCCAGCTCTTATGCCGCGCAATTTACGAGTAAGCTCAGAAAGCCACAGCAGCTACTGTGTTTATAATCCTTATTATTGTGGATCTTGTGCGATGTAACTGAGACGGACTTTTCCATGAGATGGTTGTTTAGACTAAAAAAGGCTGTTTCTTGCTTTGTTCTATTCTGTTGTTGATTTTGTCTTTTGCTTGGCTCCGCCGTCTGGTGTTACCTATGCATTTTCCTTAGGGTATGTGAAGGCATCTGTTTGTTCCCGTTGCTGTATTTCCTTACTGATATGGGCTCAGGGTTGGGTTGAGCTCACATTGAGCGTCATTGGACCTCTGTCTCTCTTTAATCTGCAGCTATAATTATTTGTTATGTTTCTGTTCAACTTGTCTGTGCTTGTTACGGCTTCTTGCCATTTGATATGCAGGCTGTGATAAAGGCTTCTGTTGGAAATTGTGTGGAGTTTGGGACATGATATTCTCAGGTGATATGTTTCATAAGGCAGAAAAGATTCTTACTGGTTGTTTCATGCCAAACCTATTTTTATTTCTCTGGAAAAGAGCTGATATAGCGTCAGAAATGAAATCGTGGAGCTCAAATCTGCTGTTTTTAATCCTAGCCCAATTCCATTACTGATTGGTTCCTATTTTTTATTGGCATCCAAGGTTGCCTTCATATAAAACATTTACAATGCAATGGTCTATACATTTCTATATTCTACACAATATTTAAAGGGTTAAATAACACAGCAAAAACTTCTTGTCTACGATCCAAATTACATTGCTCGTTTATTGATATTCAGAATCAAACTCACTGCAACTCTGGGGACAAACCCATATGTGCTAAGTCTTCCTTCGGCAACTGTTGAACGAGTTTGAATGCTTAAATGTTATCTATAGCAACATAGCTTGTATCTGATCTATATTTTTTTTCTGGAAAACCTGTTTTATGGCTTGCATGATCCTGCAAGTTTTTTCTTTTTAATGTATTGTTCTAATAATACATTCATTGATGTAAGCTCATGTGGGATTCATGGTGTTTGAATGTCCTCACTATTTTTATAAAACGACAATGTCTGTTACTTTTAACATTATATCAAAAATGTCCTCACAAATTATAAAAACTGTTTTTCTGGAATGTAGTAGTTTCCCCTCTCCTGCTCTGTTTATAGTATGTTCTTAGTAATTTATTTCGTTAGAATCTATTAGTTCATCCTGTAAAACAAAGTGCTAAAGAAACCGCCACTGCTTGAGCACATCTGTGCTTTGGTGCAAGCTGCTTGCATGAGAGTTATTGCAATGGTGGACCCGCGCTACATAAGGAGCGAAAAAGAGAATAATGGTAGGCTATATTACGAGCAACAGAATGAACAAAGCAAGAACAACCTTTTTTAGTCTAAACAACATCTGGAAGTCCTCTCTGTACAGCACAAGCACAAAATTAGGATTATATCAGAGCTGTGTGCTTTCTGTGCTTCTCTATGGCGTGGAGAGCTGGACAGTCACAGAGAAGGAAATGTCGAAATTGTCCTCTTTTCACACAACATGCCTAAGAAAAATTCTCTGAATCTTTAGCCGAATACCATCACCAACCAAGATCTGCTTAGGCCTACTCGAAGCAAGCAAGAGGACATGCACACCATCATAGCTGGCAGACGCTGGAGCTGGGTTGGCCAGGTCCTCAGAAGAGATCCCAATGCCATCACAAGAACAGCTATGCTATGGACCCCTGAAGGAAAACGAAAGAGAGGTCGACCAAAAACAACTTGGCGGAGGACTGTGGAGGCTGAGATGCAAAGAATGAACCAGAGTTGAGGCACTGTACGAAGGATGGCCGCCGACCGAGCAAAGTGGAATCAATTTGTTGTTGCCCTACAAGACGCCACCAGGCGTAATGGCCATTAACTGCTTTGACGGTCGGCGGCTAAGGATCAAAGAAGAAATTACGAGCCTTGGAATTAGGCCTATCGATAAATGGTACCCTTTATACGTTGAGTGATATTTCTTTTATTCCCTGTAGGCCTAAAGAAAGTAACTGGCAATGATCAGTGACAATACGGTGTCTATGAAAGCTCTACAACACAACAACGAAATATATATCAAACATGGTACCCACTTCACCATCATCCCATATAGACCTATCTTCCAAAGAAGACATTTTCGTTACGTGATTCAGCAACAACGGGAACCGAATTAAAATCAAAAATCCGGTAATTTTCGGTTATGCAGTAATCAATTACCAGTGATGCCACAGCTGGGTATTTCTTACTAGATCTGGGTTTTTGGGCTTCCGTCTGGGTATCTGGGTAATTTTTTTTCAAAATCTGCATTAATCTGGGTATATTTGACAATTGACATTTACAATGTATGTATATTCTGTGCACTGAGCATTATACATTATATTTATATTATAATTAAATGTCAAACATTATGTGCTATCTATTTTTTATTCCACTTAAATTTAATTCTTGTTTTTAACCACGTCAATGACGTTTTTTTTACTCGTTTGCATCAGCTCAAACTGGCATATACATTGTGTTGGGGAAAAAAAAGCTATTACAAGTTTTTCATCAAACCAAAAGAGCCCTGTCTCCAAGATAAAATTGCTAAAGCGGAGATACTGTTGTCGGCTTTCATGGCAGAACATAATACTCCGTTTTCGCAAGCTGATCATTTGATTGAATGTTGCAAGCAGATATTTCCAGACAGCACAATTGCTCAAAAAATGTCACTGAAGCGCACCAAGGCTGCCTATGTGATGCAGTACGGCATTGCTCATTTTGAGCGGCTTGAAGTTATAAACATTTGCAGAAATCAGAAATTTTCTATACTCGTTGATGAGAGTACTGATATTTCTACGAACCAGATGTTGGCAGTCGTTGTGCGATTCTGTGGTATGCTAATAACCAGAAGAAAATTTGATTTGTTTTGTTTTGGCTTCCTGACCTCATGTGCACGCTTATGGCACTACTCACTCCTCGGCATGCGTCGAAAAAGTGTTTTCGAAGGTTAACTTAGTTAAAACTAAACAAACCAACATAGCTTTTGTGTAAAACAGTTTTCAATCGAATATACTAGCCAAGCAAGCAAGTAAATTGCCAAAAGATGGAGTGTTTGTCATAAGTTTTAATCCTCTAGTTCTAAATGCGTGGTTGAAGATGTGCGCAATTGAAGGACGTTGTCGGCAGAGATATGCAAAGATTTTGGAACTTCACAATCAAGATTCCACGTTGTCAATTCATTGCATTGTAAGATCTGCAAAACACGAAGGGAGAAGTTGTCGACATTATCCGTTTTTTCTGGACAAGTGACAATTTTTCAACATGTAAACAGTTACAACTAACATTTTATATTTTGAGGAATATTTTGTTAATGTAACTAATGTAAGTATATTACTGTTAAAATATCTCATTTTCAAGAGTTCATATATTTGGGTGTTATTAAAAATCATTTTTATTTTTTATTTTAATTGTGAATTTTTGGTAATAAAAAAAAATAATAAAAATGAAGAAATAAATAAAAATTGAATAGCACACAGATTATTTGTGCTAAAAGATGAACATAAAAGAGTATGTTAAACATCGTCTATCCCGTGTATTTGAGGCATAAAAATAATTATGGGTATTTCTGGGTTTAAGAAGAATTTTTTGTTTTTTTTTTTTTTTTTTTTTTTTTTAAGAAGAACATCTGGGGTTTATCTCTAGAACTTGAGTGGCAACGCTGTCAATTACCATGGCGCTTATTAAAGTTGCTTTCGGTACATTAACCAAAAAACAACGCTAAAGTTAAAAAAAGTTACAAAAGTAACGCAGGTACTAAACGAAATATCATTCATATGGCAAAGTCCTGCAAGAAATGGAGAGGAGAGAGGAGAAGAGAGAGAGAAAGAAATATCATCAGAAAAATATTTGGTCAAGTTAACAAATAAGGAAGATTTGCAGGGGTGTACGTGTTGTAAACTTAAATTAAAAAAATATCCTGTTTCAACCTGTGGATGGGTTATAAGTTGGATATACAGTTATACTTGTAGTTAATTCAAGTTTCAAGATGCTAATTTTGCTTTCCAACATCAAAATATAGTATCATCTCCTCACTCCACTCAGTCCAAGTAGAGTAAATCAGAAATGTACAATTGTGTGAATGATATATACAGTATAAGAATACTCAGTAACCTTTATTGGGAGCAAACTGCCACAGTAAGATCGGGAAGGAATTATTCACCATACATAGACATAAAAAGAGGTGTCAGACAAGGTTGTGTGCTGTCCCCCTGCCTATTTAATTTATACACCGAAAAAATTTTCAAACAGATACAGGAAATACCAGGACTGAACATCAGTGGAAGATCAATAAACAACCTTAGATATGCAGATGATACCGTGTTGTTAGCTGAAAGCGAACAGGAGTTACAAGCACTAGTGAAGCAAGTGAACAGTATAAGTCATGAATATGGACTCGACATTAATATTGAGAAAACAAAAACTATGATAATTAGCAAAACAGACGATAAACCCACATTAAAGATAAGCGTAAATGGGAAAATCCTGGAACAAGTCAAGAGCTACGTATATCTTGGTCATATAATAACAGAAGATGGCAGATGTGAAACAGAAATCAAGAAGAGAATTAGGGAATGGCCAAAGCTACATTCAACAACATGAAAACACCATACTGACATCCAAAACAGTTATCTGACAAATTTAAAACTGTTAGTATCATGAGAAATCATAAAGTGTTATATATATTCTGCATTTCTGTATGGTGCAGAAACATGGACGATGAATAAGCATTTGGAAGAAAGAATTGAGGCTCTTGAAATGTGGATATATAGAAGAATGGGGCGTATCTCATGTAAAGAGATGAAAACAAATAAGGAGGTCCTAGAAAATCTAGGTATGAAAAGAGAACTAATGAGAGAGGTCAAAGTTCGGCAGCTAAAATACTTTGGCCACATAAAAAGGCATAACACCTTGCAGAAGACCATAACAGAAGGGAGAGTTGAAGGCAAACGTGCAAGGGGAAGACAGCGCTATAAGTGGGAAGATAACATCAAGAGATGGACAGGCAAGAGTCTATCAGAGTGCACCACCAAGACAAGAGACAGAAGACGTTGGAGATCCATTACAGCCAAACCTTCGTTTGTGGAGATGGGCAAACTGATGAATGGTGATGATATATAAACAAAAAAAACTGTCTCTCACAACTGCCATTTTGTTAACAAGGAGAAGGAGAATGGTGGGATCGAAAGCCCGGAGGGTCTGGGACGGACACCCAATCCACTAATCATCCTGCTATCATCAAATAAGCATTACGAGACCCCCCCCCGAGTCTCACTTTGCCGTCATACCATCACTGATCCTTATATATTAAGTTTTGTTCATATGTTATATACTGTTTTTTTACTATATTGCGCAATTCTCTAGTCTGTACATTTAATGAATTTGCAGATGAACAATGTTTCTATTAATGCGGGGATTAAACGATTTGCCCCCCCCCATCGAATGATGAGTGAGGAAAACACTTAGAATGCACCAAAAACAAATCCTGTGCAGATCACATAGATACACTGCCTATAATAGAGCCTGGAGCTTTACATTGGATTATGGACTATTAAAAGAACTTCTACAACTTAACAGATAATAATGGAAACTTATAAGGCCCTGTGGAGAATTCAGAAAGCAAGAGTGTTCTTCCATTGTACTGGAAAATTTTTGAAAATGACAAGAAAGCAAGTCCACCAAAAAAAAAAGAAAAAGAAAAAAAAACAGAAAAATTAGAAAATTATTCAAATGTAAAGGGTATGCCTATTCTATGTGTCTCTCAGATATGCAGGACATTAAAATAAAACACAGCTAATGGAGAAAAGCGCTTGCATATAACAGAAGGATTGAAACGGTATGACGCGGTCATACAGGTGACCATGGAACAAGAAACGCTGGAGATTGATAGGAAACACATTAGGGAAGCCTACTGACAGCATTACGAGGCAGTAGTCATTCATGACCTTTCAACTCCTTAAGGAGCATATGCTTTATGGCAAGTCTTCCTCTCACGTGCCATCAGCTCGAGATCTTTTCATATCTTCTTCACGTTTGTCTTCAGTTCTCTTCTCCGTGTATTACTTGGTCTTCCCCTGCCCTTCGTACCATGGGGATTTCAGAACAAGGACTGTCCTGGTAAAGCTATCAGCAAGTTTGCTCAATGTGTGTCCTATCCATCTTCAGTGTCTTCTTCTAATCTCTTGTTCTTCTGGCACTTGCCTGGTTCGCGTCATCAGTTTCACATTAGTGATCTCGTCATACCACTACAATCCTTCTATTTTAGATAAGCACTCATTTATGAGAGCGCATCCGTATTTAGAGCGCAGGATTCTCGCGTCACGCTACAGTCTACCCAGCTGTAAATGGATATTCGACTCTGCTCATGGGTTAGGAAAGGTAAAGGCAGCTAGGAGGGGAACTGGTTATCCACCTCTCGAAGCTCAACCTAGTATTGTGAAGTCTTTAACATTTCACTCTTCTACGGCAGTATCTGTTATGAGACTATCTTTTTTTTTTTTTTACCCATTTGTGAAAGTCTGAGGCTTTTTGATTGTTGTTTTTGTTGTTCTCCATGTTCAGAGACTTACCGCAGGAATGACTAGACATCTGAAGTGAAGATTCTGGTTTTTGTGTTGGACTTGACTTCTTTTCATATATTTCGCATTCCAATGAAAGCTCCTTTAGCCTTCTGTGTTTTGTGTGTGTGTGTGTTATATTTTGATACCATTGTCTGTTCCTCCGCCTATATTGCTGCTGTAGCGAAACGGGAAAGGCGCTCTGGAATTGCCACGTAAACTAGTGTCTTTGGGGTTGTCCACATACGACGTGACGCAATTTTTAAACCCACTCCCCTATGTCACGTTTCGTCACAAAAGCTGAGCCTCCCTGCATATGACGTCTAAAATTCCTTACCTCTCTTTTTTTGAACTGCCGACAAGCAACAACGTAATCGAATGTAAATTAGTTACTTAGTCATTATCATCATCATCACCTTTCAACTCTCTAAGGGGTAAATGCTTTATGCCTAGTCTTCCTGTCTTGTTTTTTTTTTTTTTAAATTAATGATGAAAAATATCCCGTTCGGAACCTAAGACGCGTCAAAAGTGAGAAATGCAGTCAGCGACCCATAGCTAGACTTCTTGCGTCAGGGTCAGCGAACCAGAGCTGACCAAGACCCTACTCCACCTCCACGTGGTGGTCCTGGAAACAGGCTGCATCACTTAAGTCTGGCTGATAGAGTAGGGATCGAAGTGGAAAGGCAAACCCGGTCCTAAAAAATGCCGTGCCGAAGTCGGATGAATCGGGCCGAAAGGCACAGATATCGCAGCTTTGCTGTAATGTAAACGGTGACACAAAACAACCAACGTCCTTTTCAGGACGAACGCAGAAGAAGAAGATATCCCGTTCAACCTCTGATGGGTTATAATTAGGATATATATTGTTTTCAATCCCAAATACTGTGAACAATTGTCCAGAATGGAAAGTGCCATCACACCTGTCAAATCATTATAAATAGGGCAACTCACAATTACCAATTATGCTTGTATGTTAAAAAAACCCCAGATAGAACTGAACAAAATCAAACAGAAACTCCAAACAAGAATAATATTGTAGCGTGGGGTTTTTATTGGCTCTAGGATCAGTATAGTACTGACAATACAGAAATAGAATTTCTGCAGGAAAATGGTGAAGTCCCAGTGTATGAGAGAACTACTGGTATCACAAATTAGTTACGGCTGTGAATAATCTGATCTCGAAAAATTAGTAGAGAGGAGACAGTCATAAAATGCCACCCCACTGTGTAACTAACTGTGATATTAAAACAAGGAAACAGATTTCACTTAACAATTATAAACTTGACAAGTCGTTCAAATACAATTTCCTTATTTATTAAGTACATACACAATCTACTCTTGTGCTGAAAGGTGGATGTTGGAAGATGGAATGCAATGGATTTGTAAGTATATATATATTCTACTGGACAAAAGTTATGGGCCACCATTCAGTTTAGACAATGTTTATATAATTGATTGGCAAACTGTAAAGACAAATGAAAATGTCATTAAAACTGAGCTCAGAGAAATGTGTATACATTTCTGTGTGCAATAGGTTAATTTTTTTGATATACCCACAGATATTTAACAAGACTAATAATATTAATAAATGTTAAAATACCCTGAACTAACTCACGTGTGTAAAATTTTTTGATAAAATTATATTACATTTATTGTGTTCTGGATCAATTTTTTAGGTTGACCAGAACTTAAAAGGATTTAGAGATTATGAAAGAAATGCATGGAATATTATATCATAAATGCAATAGTGTACATATATATGTACTATACTAGTTAGTTTTATTAAAATGTTCTAGTAGTCATCTACTTGGGAGGATAGTTAATGTTTGTGCTGTTGGGGTGGCCTCATCACACCTGTCTATATTGACTACACAGTGTCCAGAAAATGGTGGGAATTTTTATGGGGTATTAGTAACTAAACGGTGTTGGTGAATGTCCAGCAGACCAGAGGCTCACTCATCTTGTAGTTGTAGCTCTGGTGCTGAAATCTTGTGGCCCCACCTCTCCGTGCTGGCGGGCAATAATGGTGGTCTCTGTCACAAGTACTGCACAGATACACTCGAGTAAAGTCACCAACTGAATAGACACTGCTTTGTTGACAACAGAAACTCACAGCTCTGCAATCAAAGTATGGGCCATGTGTCAAAATCTATTCTCTACCACGTCTGGACACAACACTGACACAACAACCACATCATACAGACAGGTCAGATCTCTCTGACCAAACAGCACATTTACCATGGTGGTTTTACATCAGATAGATCCTCCCAGACTATAGATTCTGAAAAATATTTATTAGTTGTCTGCCCTAAAAGAGGATAGGTAATATGTTTCATTATTCTCAACACTTGATCTGTCTTGCCTAACCCTTGCTGGAGTTTATGTACATTGTTGGTCCCTAGACCCTGACTTGGGCGGGGGTTCTAGAGCAAATCCCTACTTGTTTGTAAGGCTAGATTTCGATATGGCAGTATCAAATCACTCGAACATGAAACAATATTCAAAATATATAAGGAAATAATTTCAATCTTACCAGATTATGAATAAATAACACAGAATTGCTAGCAAAACTCAGCTGAGCTGCTGGCTATAGTATGGCGTCCCTAAACTTCTTACACTTTCTTTCATATGGAAATCACCACACTTTAAAATCTGTGTCTATCACTGAACAACTATTGAGAAATGACCCCAAATCCGCGTCTAAGCGCCGACAATATGCTTGTCTGTGGCCAATCACTGCCTAGGTTTATTCGAATTTCAAATTCCCTACCCTAAAGTCATTTCAGTCATGCTTCAGTCAAGTATGGATGTTTATCTGTTAGTCTGTCCGTCTCTACTTGTGTTTCTACAAAATGTACTTGATTTTTGAACCAACCTTTCTCTCCCCTCCAAAATTTTGTCGTTAAAAGTTATTTTTAGACACAGCCACCACCCCAAAAACCCTCTCCTCCATACCAAGTAGATTTGAACACCTGCGTCTCGAGGTCGTGTTTTTTTGTGCAATTAGCGACACTTTTAGATTCAATACAGTCTGTCGATGATGTAAACTACACTGTCTTTTGTCATTATCTTCAATATTATCTATCCGTCTGTAAAATTAAGAACATATTAGTTCACTGCTCAGAATAGGCCATCCGGCCAGCTAATTTTTATAGTCCTAACATTAATATTAAGAAAAAAGTACTTTTTAATTTTTGTAATATTCCTAACATCTGCGTTTAGCCGCTGAATTCAAATCAAGGGCTTGGTATCGCAAAAGCGTCCAATAAATGACTGTGGCGTAACATATCTATGGTCCCTTCTGTCGAGTTGCTTACTTTTTATGTCAACTTGGGAAACGTGACTTTTCTCCGTTCCCCCCCAATTGCGTCTCCTTAGCCTTTCTAGTCTCACGCAATCTTTCCAGTCATATTTTTTCTTTTTGATCCTCCGTTCCCCTCCTGTCTAGCAAGTCAATTTTTATGGAGGGTGATGACCCGCGGTCTAGGCGATCATGTACATCAGCAGCCTACGCATTATGTTTTTTATCCTTATATGTTATCCTTGGAGGGATTTTACCGTTGTATCTCTGTCAATTTCACTACACATCTCCCCACTTGAAAACATGCCTATGGCAAGTTCCAAAACCAGCGATACACATAGGTAAAATTACTCCTCACGTCTGCCACTACTCTAATTTTGATCACAGGGGTGCCGACTGAGGAAATCTGCACCGACATTCAATTTGCCTGGGATATATTGGATACTAAACTGATAGGTTGAAGCAACAAAGACCACCTCAGCAATCTTGCGTTTTCATGCTTAGCCTGAGACAAGAACACGAGAGGCTGATGGTCCGTCTCCACCACAAAAGTCCTACCATACAGATAGATTTGAAACTTCTTTATTGCCCAGATTAATGCTAAACATTCTTTTTCGCTTGTGGAGTATCCTTGTTCCGCCTTATTCAATTTGCGGCTTGCATAAGCGACTGGTTTCAGTTCCCCATCAGGTGAAGATGATCTTTGCAACAAAGCCCTCCGAGTCCTACATTACTTGCATCGGTTCTTAAGACAAAGTCCTGTGTCAAATCAGGCGGTTTGAGAATAGGCTTGCTAGTGAGTTTTTCCTTTAACTCTTGGAACGCTAGTTCACATTGTGCAGTCCAAATAATTTTATCTGGAAGTCCCTTGCGAGTCAGATCAGTCAGAGGAGCACAAATAGCGTTAAAATTTTTGATGTATTTCTGATAAAATCCGCATAACGACACGAATGATCGCACGTCCTTTTTTGTTTGTGGCCTAGGTGCTCTCTGCAGTTTTTCCAAGTTCTTAGGATCAGGGGTCATATTACCCTGATATACAGTGTGTCCCAAGAATTCCAACTCTTTGCATCCAATACAACATTTTGTTGGCCTAGCAGTTAAGTTCGCCTCCCGAAGTCTATCAAACAACATCTCCAGAGCTTCAATGTGTTCTTCAAATGTCTCGGTGGCGACGAGAATATCATCCATGAAATTTGTGATACATGGGTTATTCAGGGGATCCAACAATTTGCGCATCATCCTTGAAAACACACTCGGAGCATTTTTCAGTCCGAATGGTAGCATATTGAATTCATAATGTCCATCCGAAGTGCTAAAAGCCAAATAAGGTCTCACTTCAGGCTTCACTGGGATCTGGTAATAGCCTTTACTAAGATCCACCTTTGAAAAGTATTTTGCCTTGTTCAGTCTGGCAAATAACTGTTTTGTGTCTGGTAATGGATCCACTTGTCCTTCTGTGACAGCATTCAGTTTCCTGTAATCTATGCACAGTCTGTGTTCCCCAGACGGTTTTCTCAACAAAACGACACTAGAACTAAAAGATGATTCACTGTGCGAAATAATCCCCTCCTTCAACAAATACTCTCTTTCTTCCTTCAATGCCTTCTCCTTCGCGAACGGAATAGAATAGGCTCTCATACAGATTGGGTTTGAGTCTACCAGTTTCATGTCATACTGTAGCAAATTTGTATGGCCTGGTTTATCTGTTAATACATCTGTATGTTCCTCCAGAACTTGTTGAACTCTCTCCCTCTGGTTTTTAGTCAGGTGCTTACTGACTTTTACCTGTGCTGCTGTTTCACAAGGATGTAATGGGTATTCATGTGAGGTGAGTGGTTCTTTTTGCATCTGGGT
The DNA here is from genome assembly GCA_024509875.1 of Oreohelix idahoensis. Classification (NCBI taxonomy): domain Eukaryota; kingdom Metazoa; phylum Mollusca; class Gastropoda; order Stylommatophora; family Oreohelicidae; genus Oreohelix; species Oreohelix idahoensis. The sequence continues at coordinate 13,194 of JAMPIV010003624.1, forward strand.
TGCAATAGCCAAGGTCAATAAGGGGGTGCTTTCCTGGAGTGGTCTGTCAGATACTTCTTTAACAGGTTTACATGATAAACTTTTTCCTTCCCCTTTTTGTCAATTTTATAGTTTGTTCTAGACACCTTCTCTAGAACCGTATATGGACCTTGCCAACCAATTTGTAATTTATTCTGGCTTCCGGGTAGTAGAAGCAGCACCTTCTCTCCGACTGCCAGTTCCCTGTCCTTTGCCTTCCTATTAAAATATGCTGCATGTTTCTTCCTGGCTTGTTTCAAATTATCATTTGCCAGTTTCCATCCAGCTTTCAAACGATTGGTCAGTTCGTTCACATATTGATACGATGAGGTAACAGTCTCTTCCGCCTTCTCATCTGTCCAGGTCCTTAATAGTTACATCTGGATCTTTAATTTATCATACGTATTTTTCATGTAACCCATCGGGTCCCGTCCCTTGGAAGCTTTATAGTGAGGACTTTTCTTCCTAGAATCATCACTCACAAATCGACCACTACCAATTTTTTTCTGGGGTTTGTCTCCCCACTTTAGATTGCTTATGAGAGATCTTCGCTCTCTTGTCTGTTCTTCCAGTTTATATAAGTCTGACCGAGGGATTGTCATCTTATCCTGGGTAAAATTTCTTCTTTGTACTCTTCGCATAGTGGCCATGTTAATCCATTCAAGTGAAGACTGGGTGTGAAAAGGGGGCTCCCATTCCACTTTGTCTACCCGAGTATAATTAGTTTTCCTTTCAGGCCTAAAGTTGCCCCGTGGCGTTTCTAGGTCCTGCACATATTTTCCCTTTGTGGGTGTTCCCTCATGAAATACGCCACATGCTTCTACAAAGTTTTCAACATCGACATTTACGTCGGGCCAATAGTATTTTCGAGCAATCTTTTGGCAGATGGTACCGACTTTCTCATGGTCACCATCTTTTCCAACATGTAAGCTCCTTATTAAGTTTGCCCTATATATCTTGGGAAGAACTAACTGTCCGTGACCAGTGGATCTAGTTCCTGTCTTCCTGTATAATAGTTTGTTCTTCATGAAATATTCCCCCTTGCTCGGAGGTGTGGGGCATTTGGGCAATTTTTTAAAACAGGGCTTGAGTGTCCTATCCTCAGCCTGCGCCTTCCTCATCTCCTCTGGATGAGCATTTATAGGTTCACCTTCTTCCTCCTTCTTCTGTGACCTGGTCTGCACTGTCGCCATGATCACAGGTTTCTCGGGATTCCCCAAGAAGACGTATCTACACCCCAATATCAGAGGGTAGATTGGTTCATCTATCACTGCTGCTCTGATTTCTCCTTCCCCATAGCGAGTTTTCACCGTTATCCTTGCGATGGGAAGTGTCATGAGTGGTATGTCCTTAGTCGCCCCTTGTATTTCCACTGGTTCTGTGGTATACTGACTTGGGTCCACTAGGCTAGACTTCACAACTGAATCATAATCCAAACCTGTATCATAAAGGCACCTTATGGTGACCCCATTACAAATAACATCCTCACAAACTGGGGGGTGATAAGGTTCCTGTTGTCCATTAGGATTAACCTTTAATCTTCGCGTCCCCGACTTCATTGCAGCAATGTTTGAAGGTTTCCTTCTACAAAATTCGGTGTTATGGTTATCCTTCTTGCACCATTTACACCATCTTTTTCCTTGGTTCAACGGTTTTCTTTCATTGAACTTTTGGTCATTGAACTGTGAGTTTCTGTCGCGATAGTCATTTCTTGGCCGCTCAAAGTTTGTCCTACCTTTATTTCCCTGCTCTCTATTATCAAATTTATTAAATTGCTGTGGAGCTTTAAAATTGTCTATGTGCTTCTTCTTAGCACCACTTACCTCTGCCTGGGCTGCCTGATACCTCTCAGCAACATTTAAAATTTCCCCCAACTTCTCTGCACCTTGTTCCATGAGAAATTTTCTCATGTCTGGAGCCATGGACTCTCTCAATTGCTCAATCATGATCATTTCTTTAAGATCTTGGGTCTTCCCCAGAGCCGTCCATTTCTCCAAATAGGTTTCTAGTCTAGCAGAGAATTGGTGATATGTCTCCCCAGACAACAGTTTGGCATTTCTAAATTTCTTACGATAAAATTCACCATTCTTCTCGTACCTTAATAACAAAGCCTGCTTTAACATGTCATAATTGTCTTGGTCTTCCCTGTTCATTTTGGCAAATACTTCATAAGAAGTACCTCTCAATCCCTGTGATAGCTTTAAGCTCCACCTCTCTCTCTCTAACCCATATGTAGTAGCTAATAACTCAAAACGTCCTAGGTACCCCTCTATGTCATCGTCTTTTTCAACAAAATGGTCTAAATGAAACCCCATAGCTGAGTTTGAGGCTCCCAGACTGGGCGTAGCATCTGAGGCAAAAGGGCTGGCACCATTTTCAGGAGCCTGGCCTTGTAATTCCAGCTCCCTTAGTCGTAATTCGTGCTCCCTTTGCAACCTTCTATCTTCTGCCTCCCTTTCGGCAGTCAATCTTTTTTCTTCTGCCTCCCTTTCGGCAGTCAATCTTTTTTCTTCTGCCTCCCTTTGCTGTCGTTTTTCTTCTGCCTCAATCTGCAGCCTCTTAATTTCTCTATCAGCCTCTAACCTCTTCTCTTCAGCTAACCTAGTTTCTTCCCCTTACAATGATATTTATCACATTCAGCCGTTACGTATTGAATTAAAATTTGACCATCCATTCCCATCTCCTTCGCGGTGAGCACAGCAGCTGATCTAAATTTTGCCAGCTCCGCCATACTTTTTAGACAATATAATAATATACAAGCTAAATCTCTAACCAGTAAATACACTAAGTACTTCTTATGACTATAGTCTAACTAATTCTAACAAACCAGTTAACTAATTAATTATTACTGGCTGTGAAGATTCACCAACTTTTATCTGCAGGGACACTTTTAATGTTAAAGGGAATTTTACAATTTATTTCCCTACTTTTATTTCTCCCACCAGGAGATCCTAATATTACTGTTGGGCTAATTATCCCTGGACAAGACCCCAATTTATGTAGTGGTGTTGCTGGTATTGTATGATGGTGATATTACTAAATGTAATGTATGAGGCCAGCTGTGAAGGCTCCTGAGATAAAATGTAGTTGAGAATTGTCAGAAGGCCTTTCTTGCTACCACTACGACCTCACACTTAATTTTTTTTTTATGAATGTGGCTACGTAAAGTGTCTAGGGTTATGATATGTAGTGTGGTGTAATAGGTTATAGATATACCCACAGATATTTAACAAGACTAATAATATTTAACAATATTACAAACACACTGAACTAACTTCTTATATTGTAAAATTTTTTGATAGAATTATATTACATTTATTTTTTTCTGGATCAATTTTTTAGGTTGACCAGAACTTAAAAGGATTTAGAGATTATGAAAGAAATGCATGGAATATTATATCATAATGCAATAGTGTACATATATATGTACTATACTAGTTAGTTTTATTAAAATGTTCTAGTAGTCATCTACTTGGGAGGATAGTTAATGTTTGTGCTGTTGGGGTGGCCTCATCACACCTGTCTATATTGACTACACAGTGTCCAGAAAATGGTGGGAATTTTTATGGGGGTATTAGTAACTAAATGGTGTTGGTGAATGTCCAGCAGACCAGAGGCTCACTCATCTTGTAGTTGTAGCTTGGTGCTGAATTCGAGTCTGGTCCCACCTTCCGTGCTGGCGGGCAATAATGGTGGTTTTCTCTGTCACCAAGTACTGGCTCTGATACCACTCGGAGTAAAGTCACCAACCTGAATAGACTATGCTGGTGTTGATTTAGGTGAAAACTCACAAGGACTCTGTTTCAGGGTGGGGGGTGTCAAAAATTATTCTCTACGTTGGACACAACGAGTACATCAGTGACAGGTCAGATCTTATGTGACAAACCCATGGTGGTTTCTGGACAGTGGATTTGAACAACAATTGTTGTCTGGCGTAAAGAGGATTACTTGTTACGGGACAACTAATAATATTTTCAGAATCTATAGTTGGGGGATCTATTGATGTAACCCACTTGGTAATAGTCTGTTTTAATAGATGCTGGACCTGTCTAAAATAAATGACGGGTTGGGTATTGAATAGAGTGAGGTATCACAACGTGGTGGTTAGATGCGATAGTTTTTGGTACACATGGGCCATACTTTGATTTAGCGAATGTGAGTTTTTGTTGGTGGAACCAAGCAGTTTATTCAGGTTGGTGAGTACCTCGAGTTATGGCTTAGTGGGTGACAGTACTTGTGACAGAGACCACCATTATTGCCCGCCAGCACGGAGGGTTGGGGCCACAAGATTTCAGCACCAGAGCTACAACTACAAGATGAGTGAGCCTCTGGTCTGCTGGACATTCACCAACACCGTTTAGTTACTAATACCCCCATAAAAAATTCCCACCATTTTCTGGACACTGTGTAGTCAATATAGACAGGTGTGATGAGGCCACCCCAACAGCACAAACATTAACTATCCTCCCAAGTAGATGACTACTAGAACATTTTAATAAAACTAACTAGTATAGTACATATATATGTACACTATTGCATTTATGATATAATATTCCATGCATTTCTTTTCATAATCTCTAAATCCTTTTAAGTTCTGGTCAACCTAAAAAATTGATCCAGAACAAAATAAATGTAATATAATTCTATCAAAAAATTTTACACTATTGAGTTAGTTCAGTGTGTTGTAATATTTATTAATATTATTAGTCTTGTTAAATATCTGTGGGTATATCTATAACCTATTACACCACACTACATATCATAACCCTAGACACTTTACGTAGCCACATTCATAAAAAAAAAAATTAAGTGTGAGGTCGTAGTGGTAGCAAGAAAGGCCTTCTGACAATTCACAACTACATTTTATCTCAGGAGCCTTCACAGCTGGCCTCATACAATTACAATTAGTAATATCACCATCATACAATACCATCAAACACCACTACATAAATTGGGGTCTTGTCCAGGGATAATTAGCCCAACAGTAACATTAGGATCTCCTGGTGGGAGAAATAAAAGTAGGGAAATAAATTGTAAAATTCCCTTTAACATTAAAAGTGTCCCTGCAGATAAAAGTTGGTGAATCTTCACAGCCAGTAATAATTAATTAGTTAACTGGTTAGTTAGAATTAGTTAGACTATAGTCATAAGAAGTACTTAGTGTATTTACTGGTTAGAGATTTAGCTTGTATATTATTATATTGTCTAAAAAGTATGGCGGAGCTGGCAAAATTTAGATCAGCTGCTGTGCTCACCGCGAAGGAGATGGGAATGGATGGTCAAATTTTAATTCAATACGTAACGGCTGAATGTGATAAATATATTGAACGGGAAGAAAGGAGGTTAGCTGAAGAGAAGAGGTTAGAGGCTGATAGAGAAATTAAGAGGCTGCAGATTGAGGCAGAAGAAAAACGACAGCAAAGGGAGGCAGAAGATAAAAAGGCCGAAAGGGAGGCAGAAGATAAAAAGGCCGAAAGGGAGGCAGAAGATAGAAGGTTGCAAAGGGAGCACGAATTACGACTAAAGGAGCTGGAATTACAAGGCCAGGCTCCTGAAAATGGTGCCAGCCCTTTTGCCTCAGATGCTACGCCCAGTCTGGGAGCCTCAAACTCAGCTATGGGGTTTCATTTAGACCATTTTGTTGAAAAAGACGATGACATAGAGGGGTACCTAGGACGTTTTGAGTTATTAGCTACTACATATGGGTTAGAGAGGGAGAGGTGGAGCTTAAAGCTATCACAGGGATTGAGAGGTACTTCTTATGAAGTATTTGCCAAAATGAACAGGGAAGACCAAGACAATTATGACATGTTAAAGCAGGCTCTATTATTAAGGTACGAGAAGAATGGTGAATTTTATCGTAAGAAATTTAGAAATGCCAAACTGTTGTCTGGGGAGACATACCACCAATTCTCTGCTAGACTAGAAACCTATTTGGAGAATGGACGGCTCTGGGGAAGACCCAAGATCTTAAAGAAATGATCATGATTGAGCAATTGAGAGAGTCCATGGCTCCAGACATGAGAAAATTTCTCATGGAACAAGGTGCAGAGAAGTTGGGGGAAATTTTAAATGTTGCTGAGAGGTATCAGGCAGCCCAGGCAGAGGTAAGTGGTGCTAAAAAGAAGCACATAGACAATTTTAAAGCTCCACAGCAATTTAATAAATTTGATAATTGAGAGCAGGGAAATAAAGGTAGGACAAACTTTGAGCGGCCAAGAAATGACTATCGCGACAGAAACTCACAGTTCAATGACCAAAAGTTCAATGAAAGAAAACCGTTGAACCAAGGAAAAAGATGGTGTAAATGGTGCAAGAAGGATAACCATAACACCGAATTTTGTAGAAGGAAACCTTCAAACATTGCTGCAATGAAGTCGGGGACGCGAAGATTAAAGGTTAATCCTAATGGACAACAGGAACCTTATCACCCCCCAGTTTGTGAGGATGTTATTTGTAATGGGGTCACCATAAGGTGCCTTTATGATACAGGTTTGGATTATGATTCAGTTGTGAAGTCTAGCCTAGTGGACCCAAGTCAGTATACCACAGAAACAGTGGAAATACAAGGGGCGACTAAGGACATACAACTCATGACACTTCCCATCGCAAGGATAACGGTGAAAACTCGCTATGTGGAAGGAGAAATCAGAGCAGCAGTGATAGATGAACCAATCTACCCTCTGATATTGGGGTGTAGATACGTCTTCTTGGGGAATCCCGAGAAACCTGTGATCATGGCGACAGTGCAGACCAGGTCACAGAAGAAGGAGGAAGAAGGTGAACCTATAAAGCTCATCCAGAGGAGATGAGGAAGGCGCAGGCTGAGGATAGGACACTCAAGCCATGTTTTAAAAAATTGCCCAAATGCCACACACCTCCGAGCAAGGGGGAATATTTCATGAAGAACAAACTATTATACAGGAAGACAGGAACTAGATCCCCTGGTCACGGACAGTTAGTTCTTCCCAAGATATATAGGGCAAACTTAATAAGGAGCTTACATGTTGGAAAAGATGGTGACCATGAGAAAGTCGGTACCATCTGCCAAAAGATTGCTCTAAAATACTATTGGCCCGACGTAAATGTCGATGTTGAAAACTTTGTAGAAGCATGTGGCGTATTTCATGAGGGAACACCCACAAAGGGAAAATATGTGCAGGACCTAGAAACGCCACGGGGCAACTTTAGGCCTGAAAGGAAAACTAATTATACTCGGGTAGACAAAGTGGAATGGGAGCCCCCTTTTCACACCCAGTCTTCACTTGAATGGATTAACATGGCCACTATGCGAAGAGTACAAAGAAGAAATTTTACCCAGGATAAGATGACAATCCCTCGGTCAGACTTATATAAACTGGAGGAACAGACAAGAGAGCGAAGATCTCTCATAAGCAATCTAAAGTGAGGAGACAAACCCCAGAGAAAAATTGGTAGTGGTCGATTTGTGAGTGATGATTCTAGGAAGAAAAGTCCTCACTATAATGCTTCTAATGAACGGGACCCGATGGGTGCCATGAAAAATAAATATGGAAAATTAAAAATCCAGATGTAGCACTATTAAGGACCTGGACAGATGAGAAGGCGGAAGAGACTGTTACCTCATCTTATCAATATGTGAACGAACTGACCAATCGTTTGAAAGCTGGATGGAAACTGGCAAATGATAATTTGAAACAAGCCAGGAAGAAACATGCAGCATATTTTAATAGGAAGGCAAAGGACAGGGAACTGGCAGTCGGAGAGAAGGTGCTGCTTCTACTACCGGGAAGCCAGAATAAATTACAAATTGGTTGGCAAGGTCCATATACGGTTCTAGAGAAGGTGTCTAGAACAAACTATAAAATTGACAAAAAGGGGAAGGAGAAAGTTTATCATGTAAACCTGTTAAAGAAGTATCTGGACAGACCACTCCAGGAAAGCACCCCCTTATTGACCTTGGCTATTGCAACCCAGATGCAAAAAAGAACCACTCACCTCACATGAATACCCATTACATCCTTGTGAAACAGCAGCACAGGTAAAAGTCAGTAAGCACCTGACTAAAAACCAGAAGGAGAGAGTTCAACAGGTTCTGGAGGAACATACAGATGTATTAACAGATAAACCAGGCCATACAAATTTGCTACAGTATGACATGAAACTGGTAGACTCAAACCCAATCTGTATGAGAGGCTATTCTATTCCGTTCGCGAAGGAGAAGGCATTGAAGGAAGAAATAGAGTATTTGTTGAAGGAGGGGATTATTTCGCACAGTGAATCATCTTTTAGTTCTAGTGTCGTTTTGTTGAGAAAACCGTCTGGGGAACACAGATTGTGCATAGATTACAGGAAACTGAATGCTGTCACAGAAGGACAAGTGGATCCATTACCAGACACAAAACAGTTATTTGCCAGACTGAACAAGGCAAAATACTTTTCAAAGGTGGATCTTAGTAAAGGCTATTACCAGATCCCAGTGAAGCCTGAAGTGAGACCTTATTTGGCTTTTAGCACTTCGGATGGACATTTTGAATTCAATATGCTACCATTCGGACTGAAAAATGCTCCGAGTGTGTTTTCAAGGATGATGCGCAAATTGTTGGATCCCCTGAATAACCCATGTATCACAAATTTCATGGATGATATTCTCGTCGCCACCGAGACATTTGAAGAACACATTGAAGCTCTGGAGATGTTGTTTGATAGACTTCGGGAGGCGAACTTAACTGCTAGGCCAACAAAATGTTGTATTGGATGCAAAGAGTTGGAATTCTTGGGACACACTGTATATCAGGGTAATATGACCCCTGATCCTAAGAACTTGGAAAAACTGCAGAGAGCACCTAGGCCACAAACAAAAAAGGACGTGCGATCATTCGTGTCGTTATGCGGATTTTATCAGAAATACATCAAAAAATTTTAACGCTATTTGTGCTCCTCTGACTGATCTGACTCGCAAGGGACTTCCAGATAAAATTATTTGGACTGCACAATGTGAACTAGCGTTCCAAGAGTTAAAGGAAAAACTCACTAGCAAGCCTATTCTCAAACTGCCTGATTTGACACAGGACTTTGTCTTAAGAACCGATGCAAGTAATGTAGGACTCGGAGGGGCTTTGTTGCAAAGATCAGCTTCACCTGATGGGGAACTTAAACCAGTCGCTTATGCAAGCCGCAAATTGAATAAGGCGGAACAAGGATACTCCACAAGCGAAAAAGAATGTTTAGCATTAATCTGGGCAATAAAGAAGTTTCAAATCTATCTGTATGGTAGGACTTTTGTGGTGGAGACGGACCATCAGCCTCTCGTGTTCTTGTCTCAGGCTAAGCATGAAAACGCAAGATTGCTGAGGTGGTCTTTGTTGCTTCAACCTTATCAGTTTAGTATCCAATATATCCCAGGCAAATTGAATGTCGGTGCAGATTTCCTCAGTCGGCACCCCTGTGATCAAAATTAGAGTAGTGGCAGACGTGAGGAGTAATTTTACCTATGTGTATCGCTGGTTTTGGAACTTGCCATAGGCATGTTTTCAAGTGGGGAGATGTGTAGTGAAATTGACAGAGATACAACGGTAAAATCCCTCCAAGGATAACATATAAGGATAAAAAACATAATGCGTAGGCTGCTGATGTACATGATCGCCTAGACCGCGGGTCATCACCCTCCATAAAAATTGACTTGCTAGACAGGAGGGGAACGGAGGATCAAAAAGGAAAAGTATGACTGGAAAGATTGCGTGAGACTAGAAAGGCTAAGGAGACGCAATTGGGGGGGAAACGGAGAAAAGTCACGTTTCCCAAGTTGACATAAAAAGTAAGCAACTCGACAGAAGGGACCATAGATATGTTACGCCACAGTCATTTATTGGACGCTTTTGCGATACCAAGCCCTTGATTTGAATTCAGCGGCTAAACGCAGATGTTAGGAATATTACAAAATTAAAAAGTACTTTTTTCTTAATATTAATGTTAGGAATATAAAAATTAGTTGGCCGGATGGCCTATTCTGAGCAGTGAACTAATATGTTCTTAATTTTACAGACGGATAGATAATATTGAAGATAATGACAAAAGACAGTGTAGTTTACATCATCGACAGACTGTATTGAATCTAAAAGTGTCGCTATTTTGCACAAAAAAACACGACCTCGAGACGCAGGTGTTCAAATCTACTTAGTATGGAGGAGAGGGTTTTTGGGTGGTAGCTGTGTCTAAAAATAACTTTTAACGACAAAATTTTGGAGGGGAGAGAAAGGTTGGTTCAAAAATCAAGTACATTTTGTAGAAACACAAGTAGAGACGGACAGACTAACAGATAAACATCCATACTTGACTGAAGCATGACTGAAATGACTTTAGTGTAGGAAATTTGAAATTCAAATAAACCTAGGCAGTGATTGGCCACAGACAAGCATATTGTCGGCGCTTAGACGCGGATTTGGGGTCATTTCTCAATAGTTGTTCAGTGATAGACACAGATTTTAAAGTGTGGTGATTTCCATATGAAAGAAAGTGTAAGAAGTTTAGGGACGCCATACTATAGCCAGCAGCTCAGCTGAGTTTTGCTAGCAATTCTGTGTTATTTATTCATAATCTGGTAAGATTGAAATTATTTCCTTATATATTTTGAATATTGTTTCATGTTCGAGTGATTTGATACTGCCATATCGAAATCTAGCCTTACAAACAAGTAGGGATTTGCTCTAGACCCCCCGCCCAAGTCGGGGTCTAGGGACCAACAATGTACATAAACTCCAGCAAGGGTTAGGCAAGACAGATCAAGTGTTGAGAATAATGAAACATATTACCTATCCTCTTTTAGGGCAGACAACTAATAAATATTTTTCAGAATCTATAGTCTGGGAGGATCTATCTGATGTAAACCCACCATGGTAAATGTGCTGTTTGGTCAGAGAGATCTGACCTGTCTGTATGATGTGGTTGTTGTGTCAGTGTTGTGTCCAGACGTGGGTAGAGAATAGATTTTGACACATGGCCCATACTTTGATTGCAGAGCTGTGAGTTTCTGTTGTCAACAAAGCAGTGTCTATTCAGTTGGTGACTTTACTCGAGTGTATCTGTGCAGTACTTGTGACAGAGACCACCATTATTGCCCGCCAGCACGGAGAGGTGGGGCCACAAGATTTCAGCACCAGAGCTACAACTACAAGATGAGTGAGCCTCTGGTCTGCTGGACATTCACCAACACCGTTTAGTTACTAATACCCCATAAAAATTCCCACCATTTTCTGGACACTGTGTAGTCAATATAGACAGGTGTGATGAGGCCACCCCAACAGCACAAACATTAACTATCCTCCCAAGTAGATGACTACTAGAACATTTTAATAAAACTAACTAGTATAGTACATATATATGTACACTATTGCATTTATTATATAATATTCCATGCATTTCTTTTCATAATCTCTAAATCCTTTTAAGTTCTGGTCAACCTAAAAAATTGATCCAGAACAAAATAAATGTAATATAATTCTATCAAAAAATTTTACACTATTGAGTTAGTTCAGTGTGTTGTAATATTTGTTAAATATTATTAGTTTTGTTAAATATCTGTGGGTATATCTATAACCTATTACACCACACTACATATCATAACCCTAGACACTTTACGTAGCCACATTCATTAAAAAAAATTAAGTGTGAGGTCGTAGTGGTAGCAAGAAAGGCCTTCTGACAATTCTCAACTACATTTTATCTCAGGAGCCTTCACAGCTGGCCTCATACATTACATTTAGTAATATCACCATCATACAATACCATCAAACACCACTACAGGATCAAAGAAGAAGAATTCAGTTTAGACAATGTTTATATAATTCTTCCTGAGCAGGGTCGATTTTCCAAATGTCCGGTAGCTTGAAATCTCTCAAGAAGTCTCTGAATGGTAGAGTGGGACACTGCTAAACGTCTTGCAACATGACGAACAGATTGACCATCCTGAATCCATGCCATGGCTCGACCACGGTCTACAGTGCTGAGACTTCTCCTTGGTGGCATGGCTAATGCAGTGATCATTTCGACCACTTGTCATACTGATTTATTGCATACCAACGGTGAACACTCTTTACCGATGATCATTTTCCACGTGCATTCAAATTCAACTCACTTTTTCACCTTTTGAACTAGTGGGGCGTGTTGCAAAAACCACGAGTTTTTGCAGCAACAATGGCAATTTTCACGTGCGGGTTAAAGTGACCCAGTTTTTGGACATTTAAAAAAATTAACCTAGTGCACACAGAAATGTATACACATTTCTCTGAGCTCAGTTTTAATGACATTTTCACTTGTCTTTACAGTTTGCCAATCAATTATATAAACATTGTCTAAACTGAATGGTGGCCCATAACTTTTGTCCAGTAGAATATATATATACTTACAAATCCATTGCATTCCATCTTCCAACATCCACCTTTCAGCACAAGAGTAGATTGTGTATGTACTTAATAAATAAGGAAATTGTATTTGAACGACTTGTCAAGTTTATAATTGTTAAGTGAAATCTGTTTCCTTGTTTTAATATCACAGTTAGTTACACAGTGGGGTGGCATTTTATGACTGTCTCCTCTCTACTAATTTTTCGAGATCAGATTATTCACAGCCGTAACTAATTTGTGATACCAGTAGTTCTCTCATACACTGGGACTTCACCATTTTCCTGCAGAAATTCTATTTCTGTATTGTCAGTACTATACTGATCCTAGAGCCAATAAAAACCCCACGCTACAATATTATTCTTGTTTGGAGTTTCTGTTTGATTTTGTTCAGTTCTATCTGGGGTTTTTTTAACATACAAGCATAATTGGTAATTGTGAGTTGCCCTATTTATAATGATTTGACAGGTGTGATGGCACTTTCCCATTCTGGACAATTGTTCACAGTATTTGGGATTGAAAACAATATATATCCTAATTATAACCCATCAGAGGTTGAACGGGATATCTTCTTCTTCTGCGTTCGTCCTGAAAAGGACGTTGGTTGTTTTGTGTCACCGTTTACATTACAGCAAAGCTGCGATATCTGTGCCTTTCGGCCCGATTCATCCGACTTCGGCACGGCATTTTTTAGGACCGGGTTTGCCTTTCCACTTCGATCCCTACTCTATCAGCCAGACTTAAGTGATGCAGCCTGTTTCCAGGACCACCACGTGGAGGTGGAGTAGGGTCTTGGTCAGCTCTGGTTCGCTGACCCTGACGCAAGAAGTCTAGCTATGGGTCGCTGACTGCATTTCTCACTTTTGACGCGTCTTAGGTTCCGAACGGGATATTTTTCATCATTAATTTAAAAAAAAAAAACAAGACAGGAAGACTAGGCATAAAGCATTTACCCCTTAGAGAGTTGAAAGTTGATGATGATGATAATGACTAAGTAACTAATTTACATTCGATTACGTTGTTGCTTGTCGGCAGTTCAAAAAAAGAGAGGTAAGGAATTTTAGACGTCATATGCAGGGAGGCTCAGCTTTTGTGACGAAACGTGACATAGGGGAGTGGGTTTAAAAATTGCGTCACGTCGTATGTGGACAACCCCAAAGACACTAGTTTACGTGGCAATTCCAGAGCGCCTTTCCCGTTTCGCTACAGCAGCAATATAGGCGGAGGAACAGACAATGGTATCAAAATATAACACACACACACACAAAACACAGAAGGCTAAAGGAGCTTTCATTGGAATGCGAAATATATGAAAAGAAGTCAAGTCCAACACAAAAACCAGAATCTTCACTTCAGATGTCTAGTCATTCCTGCGGTAAGTCTCTGAACATGGAGAACAACAAAAACAACAATCAAAAAGCCTCAGACTTTCACAAATGGGTAAAAAAAAAAAAAGATAGTCTCATAACAGATACTGCCGTAGAAGAGTGAAATGTTAAAGACTTCACAATACTAGGTTGAGCTTCGAGAGGTGGATAACCAGTTCCCCTCCTAGCTGCCTTTACCTTTCCTAACCCATGAGCAGAGTCGAATATCCATTTACAGCTGGGTAGACTGTAGCGTGACGCGAGAATCCTGCGCTCTAAATACGGATGCGCTCTCATAAATGAGTGCTTATCTAAAATAGAAGGATTGTAGTGGTATGACGAGATCACTAATGTGAAACTGATGACGCGAACCAGGCAAGTGCCAGAAGAACAAGAGATTAGAAGAAGACACTGAAGATGGATAGGACACACATTGAGCAAACTTGCTGATAGCTTTACAGGACAGTCCTTGTTCTGAAATCCCCATGGTACGAAGGGCAGGGGAAGACCAAGTAATACACGGAGAAGAGAACTGAAGACAAACGTGAAGAAGATATGAAAAGATCTCGAGCTGATGGCACGTGAGAGGAAGACTTGCCATAAAGCATATGCTCCTTAAGGAGTTGAAAGGTCATGATGACTAGTTAACTAACTTACATTCGATTACGTTGTTTCTATTTAGTATTACCCCAAAAATGGGAGGGGGAATTTGTGACATCACGGGGGGGGGGGGTGTCTGGGTTCTTGTGACGAAATGTGGGGGGGGGGGGGGGGGGGAAATTAAATAATGGCTAAAATTGCGTGACGTCATATTGGTTGACCCCATATACAGGTTTCTTTAAAGTGTTATATCCAGCTCCAATGCCTTTTCGTAACTCTTGTTCCACTAGTATTTGGTTTTCTCCATGTATCATCTTGACCCTTCAGCTCCCCAGGGAGCATAGGCCTTCAACAACAGAATGCCAACGCTAATTCTTCCTGTCGCGTGCCAATAGTTCAAAGTCTGTCCTCGTCTTCATGATCAGTGTCATTTCTGTCACCAGCTGTCTTCTCCGTCTGTTTGTTCGGTCCATTGTTTCTCTTACGCTGATAATTCCAGAACAATGACTGCCTCGTAATGCTGTCAGTAGGCTTCCCTAATGTGTTTCCTATCAATCTCCAGCGTTTCTTGTTCCATGGTCACCTGTATGACCGCGTCATACCGTTTCAATCCTTCTGTTATATGCAAGCGCTTTTCTCCATTAGCTGTGTTTTATTTTAATGTCCTGCATATCTGAGAGACATAGAATAGGCATCCCTTTACATTTGAATAATTTCTATTTTCTGTTTTTTTTTTTCTTTTCTTTTTTTTTTGGTGGACTTGCTTTCTTGTCATTTTCAAAATTTTCCAGTACAATGGAAGACACTCTTGCTTACTGAATTCTCCACAGGGCCTTATAAGTTTCCATTATTATCTGTTAAGTTGTAGAAGTTCTTTTAATAGTCCATAATCCAATGTAAAGCTCCAGGCTCTATTATAGGCAGTGTATCTATGTGATCTGCACAGGATTTGTTTTGGTGCATTCTAAGTGTTCCTCACTCATCATTCGATGGCATCGTTTAATCCCCGCATTAATAGAAACATTGTTCATCTGCAATTCATTATGTACAGACCTAGAGAATTGCGCAATATAGTAAAACAGTATATAACATATGAACAAAACTTAATATATAAGGATCAGTGATGGTATGACGGCAAAGTGAGACTCGGGAGGGGGGTCTCGTAATGCTTATTGATGATAGCAGATGATTAGTGGATTGGGTGTCGTCCCAGACCCTCCGGGCTTTCCCACCATTCTCCTTCTTGTTAACAAAATGGCAGTTGTGAGAGACAGTTTTTTGTTTATATATCATCACCATCATCAGTTGCCATCTCCACAACGAAGGTTGGCTGTAATGGATCTTCAACGTCTTCTGTCTCTTGTCTTGGTGGTGCACTCTGATGGACTCTTTCCTGTCCATCTCTTGATGTTATCTTCCCACTTATAGCACTGTCTTCCCCTTGCACGTTTGCCTTCAACTCTCCTTTCTGTTATGGTCTTCTGCAAGGTGTTATGCCTTTTTATGTGGCCAAAGTATTTTAGCTGCCGAACTTTGACCTCCCTCATTAGTTCTCTTTTCATACTTAGATTTTCTAGGACCTCCTTATTTGTTTTCATCTCTTTCCATGAGATACGCCCCATTCTTCTATATATCCACATTTCAAGAGCCTCAATTCTTTCTTCCAAATGCTTATTCATCGTCCATGTTTCTGCACCATACAGAAATGCAGAATATATATAACACTTTATGATTCTCAGTTTTAATTTGTCAGATAACTGTTTGGATGTCAGTATGTGTTTCATGTTGTTGAATGTAGCTTTGGCCATTCCTATTCTCTTCTTGATTTCTGTTTCACATCTGCCATCTTCTGTTATTATATGACCAAGATATACGTAGCTCTTGACTTGTTCCAGGATTTTCCCATTTACGCTTATCTTTAATGTGGGTTTATCGTCTGTTTTGCTAATTATCATAGTTTTTGTTTTCTCAATATTAATGTCGAGTCCATATTCATGACTTATACTGTTCACGTGCTTCACTAGTGCTTGTAACTCCTGTTCGCTTTCAGCTAACAACACGGTATCATCTGCATATCTAAGGTTGTTTATTGACCTTCCACTGATGTTCAGTCCTGGTATTTCCTGTATCTGTTTGAAAATTTTTTCGGTGCATAAATTAAATAGGCAGGGGGACAGCACACAACCTTGTCTGACACCTCTTTTTATGTCTATGTATGGTGAATAATTCCTTCCCGATCTTACTGTGGCAGTTTGCTCCCAATAAAGGTTACTGAGTATTCTTATACTGTATATACATTCACACAATTGTACACTTCTGATTTACTCTACTTGGACTGAGTGGAGTGAGGAGATGATACTATATTTTGATGTTGGAAAGCAAAATTAGCATCTTGAATTAACTACACTGTATATCCAACTTATAACCCATCACAGGTTGAACAGGATATTTTTTTTAAGTTATGTACACCCCTGCAAATCTTCCTTATTTGTTAACTTGACCAAATATTTTTCTGATGATATTTCTTTCTCTCTCTCTCGCAGACTTTGCCATATGAATGATATTTCGTTAGTCTGCGTTACTTTGTAACTTTTTGCGTTGTTTTTTGGTAAGTACCGAAAGCAACGTTTAATAAGCGCCATGGTAATTGACAGCGTTGCCACTCAAGTTCTAGAGATAAACCCAGATGTTCTTCTTAAAAAAAAAACCCAGAAATACCCATATTATTTTATGCCTCAAATACACGGGATAGACGATGTTTACATACTCTTTTATGTTCATCTTTAGCACAAATAATCTGTGTGCTATCAATTTTTATGTATTTCTTCATTTTTATTATTTTTTTTATTACCAAAAATTCACAATTAAATAAAAATGATTTTAATAACACCCCAATATATGAACTCTTGAAAATGAGATATTTTAACAGTAATATACTTACATTAGTTACATTAACAAAATATTCCTCAAAATATAAAATGTTAGTTGTAACTTGTTACTGTTGAAAAATGTCACTTGTCAGAAAATCGGATAATGTCGACAACTTCTCCTTCGTCAAGATCATATGCATGAATTGACAACGTGGAATCTTGATTGTGAAGTTCCAAAATCTTTGCATATCTCTGCCGACAACGTCCTTCACGCACATCTTCAACCACGCATTTACTAGGATTAAACTTATGACAAACTCCATCTTTGGCAATTGCTTGCTTGCTTGGCTAGTATTCGATTGGAACGCTCAGATGAGCAGCATTTCACAAACAGTGAATCAACTACTTTTTTGTCCCCATTTTGTCTGCAGTGTCACAGAATCGCACAACGACTGCCAACATCTGGTTCGTAGAAATATCAGTACTCTCATCAACGAGTATAGAAAATTTCTGATTTCTGCAAATGTTTATAACTTCAAGCCGCTCAAAATGAGCAATGCCGTACTGCATCACATAGGCAGCCTTGGTGCGCTTCAGTGACATTTTTTGAGCAATTGTGCTGTCTGGAAATATCTGCTTGCAACATTCAATCAAATGATCAGCTTGCGAAAACGGAGTATTATGTTCTGCCATGAAAGCCGACAACAGTATCTCCGCTTTAGCAATTTTATCTTGGAGACAGGGCTCTTTTGGTTTGATGAAAAACTTGTAATAGCTTTTTTTCCCCAACACAATGTATATGCCAGTTTGAGCTGATGCAAACGAGTAAAAAAAACGTCATTGACGTGGTTAAAAACAAGAATTAAATTTAAGTGGAATAAAAAATAGATAGCACATAATGTTTGACATTTAATTATAATATAAATATAATGTATAATGCTCAGTGCACAGAATATACATACATTGTAAATGTCAATTGTCAAATATACCCAGATTAATGCAGATTTTGAAAAAAAATTACCCAGATACCCAGACGGAAGCCCAAAAACCCAGATCTAGTAAGAAATACCCAGCTGTGGCATCACTGGTAATTGATTACTGCATAACCGAAAATTACCGGATTTTTGATTTTAATTCGGTTCCCGTTGTTGCTGAATCACGTAACGAAAATGTCTTCTTTGGAAGATAGGTCTATATGGGATGATGGTGAAGTGGGTACCATGTTTGATATATATTTCGTTGTTGTGTTGTAGAGCTTTCATAGACACCGTATTGTCACTGATCATTGCCAGTTACTTTCTTTAGGCCTACAGGGAATAAAAGAAATATCACTCAACGTATAAAGGGTACCATTTATCGATAGGCCTAATTCCAAGGCTCGTAATTTCTTCTTTGATCCTTAGCCGCCGACCGTCAAAGCAGTTAATGGCCATTACGCCTGGTGGCGTCTTGTAGGGCAACAACAAATTGATTCCACTTTGCTCGGTCGGCGGCCATCCTTCGTACAGTGCCTCAACTCTGGTTCATTCTTTGCATCTCAGCCTCCACAGTCCTCCGCCAAGTTGTTTTTGGTCGACCTCTCTTTCGTTTTCCTTCAGGGGTCCATAGCATAGCTGTTCTTGTGATGGCATTGGGATCTCTTCTGAGGACCTGGCCAACCCAGCTCCAGCGTCTGCCAGCTATGATGGTGTGCATGTCCTCTTGCTTGCTTCGAGTAGGCCTAAGCAGATCTTGGTTGGTGATGGTATTCGGCTAAAAGATTCAGAGAATTTTTCTTAGGCATGTTGTGTGAAAAGAGGACAATTTCGACATTTCCTTCTCTGTGACTGTCCAGCTCTCCACGCCATAGAGAAGCACAGAAAGCACACAGCTCTGATATAATCCTAATTTTGTGCTTGTGCTGTACAGAGAGGACTTCCAGATGTTGTTTAGACTAAAAAAGGTTGTTCTTGCTTTGTTCATTCTGTTGCTCGTAATATAGCCTACCATTATTCTCTTTTTCGCTCCTTATGTAGCGCGGGTCCACCATTGCAATAACTCTCATGCAAGCAGCTTGCACCAAAGCACAGATGTGCTCAAGCAGTGGCGGTTTCTTTAGCACTTTGTTTTACAGGATGGGGTCGCCATCCCCATGCACAACTTAACTTACTCGCATCTTAGGACAAGCCTTGTAGGAGCAAAAGACCTATTATTTCTTTGTCTCAATAGAGACCTCGGAGAACCACCTAAGGAACTAATAGATCTACGAAATAAATTACTAGACTACTATAAACAGAGCAGGAGAGGGGAAACTACAACAGTTCCAGAAAAACAGTTTTAATAATTTGTGAGGACATTTTTGATATAGGTAAAAGTAACAGACATTGCCGTTTATAAAAATAAGTGAGGACATTCAAACACCATGAATCCCACATGAGCTTACACAATGATGTATTATTATAACATACATTAAAAAGAAAAAACTTGCAGGATCATGCAAGCTAAAGCAGGTTTCCAGAAAAAAATATAGATCAGATTCAAGCAATGTGCTATAGATACAATTAGCATTCATACTCTTCAACATTTGCCGAGGGAGACTGAGCACCTATGGGTTTGCCCAGAGTGCAGTGAGGTTGATTCTGATTAACAATAACGAGCAATGTAATTTGATCGTAGACAAGAGTTTTGCTGTGTTATTTAACCCTTTAATATTGTGTAGAATATAGATGTATAGACCATTGCATTGTAAATGTTATATGATGCAACTCTTGGATTGCAAATAAAAAGAGGAACCAATCAGTATGTAATTGGGCTAGGATAAATACAGCAGATTTGATCTCAACGATTTCATTTCTGACGCTTCAGCTCTTTTCCAGAGAAATAAAATTAGGTTGCTTGAAACAACAGTAAGATCTTTTCTGCCTTATGAGACATATCACTGAGAATATCATGTCCAAACTCCACACATTTTCAACAGAAGCCTTTATCACATCCTGCATAGCAAATGGCTAGAAGCAGTAACAAGCACAGACATGTTGAACAGAAACATAACAAATAATATAGCTGCAGATTAAAGAGAGACAGAGGTCATGACGCTCAATGTGAGCAACCCTGAGCCCATATCAGTAAGGAATCAGCAACTGGAACAGACAGATGCCTTCACATACCTAGGATGCATAGTAACACCAGACGGCGGAGCAAGCAAAGACATCAACAACAGAATGAACAAAGCAAGAACAGCCTTTTTTAGTCTAAACAACATCTGGAAGTCCTCTCAGTACAGCACAAGCACAAAATTAGGATTATATCAGAGCTGTGTGCTTTCTGTGCTTCTCTATTGCGCGGAGAGCTGGAGAGTTACAGAGAAGGAAATGTCGAAATTGTCCTCTTTTCACACAACATGCCTAAGAAAAATTCTCAGAATCTTTTAGCCGAATACCATCACCAACCAAGATCTGCTTACTCGGAGCAAGCAAGAGGACATGCACACCATCATAGCTGGCAGACGCTGGAGCTGGGTTGGCCATGTCCTCAGAAGAGACCCCGATGCCATCACAAGAACAGCTATGCTATGGACCCCTGAAGGAAAACGAAAGAGAGGCTGACCAAAAACAATTTGGCGGAGGACTGTGGAGGCTGAGATGCAAAGAATGAACCAGAGTTGGGGCACTGTACGAAGGATGGCCGCCGACTGAGCAAAGTGGAATCAATTTGTTGTTGCCCTACAAGATGCCACCAGGCGTAATGGCCACTGACTGCTTTGACGGTCGGCAGCTAAGGATAAAAGAAGAAGAAGTTGGTGAGTGACAGATGCATCCATATATTCCACATGGAGTAAAATCATTTAGATACAATCAATTAAATTCTGGCAAAAATCATGTTTGGATTCAAACTTTGACACATTTCAGCTTAATGCTAATAATAAGACAATGGCCAGAAATAATAACTTTGCTGAATAAAATGTATTATATTTTCTGTATTTTACTAGTATTGTCTGAATGCATACACACGTAAAAGTTGATAGCATAAACATTAAGAAATTACTGTTATCCAGGGATACCTTGTTAGCAGTGCTGCATTTTTTTAGGCGTTAAATTAACTTTACTTAATATTTTCATTTTTAACATTTCATTCTCACATTCTGTTCTATGGCACTGAAGCATGGAGGAAGAAAAAAAAAGACAACAAAGGAGTTAGACAAATTCATAAACAGGTGTTTGTCCAAGCAAATAGGACAAAATTGATATCACGAAACCACTAGTGTGGAGCTGAGGAAAGGGCTGATAAATACCAGGGTAACATGAGGAGAGGTGAATAAAACACATATTTAAGAAGTCATGGGCACACATTACAAGGCAGCTATCATTCTGGCACCCCAAGGGTAGAAAAAATAGAGTAAGATGCCTGGAGAAGAGTTAGAAGTAAGAAGAGCAAAGAAGATATGGGAAAAAAAGCTGGGATTAGTTGTTCAGGTTTTCCTCATTGAGGAACTGATGGAAAGAACCAGACAAATACCAGTGTGTAATACGAGAAAAAAAAAACACTGACATTGGATAGAACACACATTGTAGGAACCAGCTGATTGCAGGTAGTCCTGATACTGGAGTCCCCAGGGTAAGGGAAATAGAGGGAGACCTTAAAATATGCGGCGGAGAATTGAATACAGGCATCAAAGGGATAAAGAAAACATGGAAGCACCTTGAATGGATGACATAGGACAGGAAGGCTTAGTGGGAATTTGTTGAAGGCTTGTGCTCGACAGGGAGCTGTACTAACCTAATGAACACTTGAGCATGTGATTGGCAGAGTTGTTATAGAGTACTGGCCTCTTGTGGCAAAGGTGCCGGGGTTTGAAACATGGTGGCGTCATGCTCCAGTCTACCCAGCTGTTAATGGGTAACTGACTCTGCTCTTGAGTTAGGGAAGGAAAAGGTAGTGAGGAAGGAAACTGGTCACCCCACCTCTCAAAGCAAGACCTAGTATAGTGAAGTCTCTAACATTTCGCCCTCCTACGGCAGTATCTGCTATGGGACTACCGCTACTTTTTTTAATGAACACTTTAACTTTTTAAAGTTTTTCTATATTCGATTATAGGTGTTGACAAAAGAAGAGCAGCAAATGATAGCAATTACGTTGATTGTATTAAAAATAAAAGTACAACAACAATAGTTTAGTTATAGTTTCTCCCACACCAGTCTGATATAAAATTAAAATTTTATTGAGATCATGAAAACGTTTACTTTATGAATGCGCATTTGTAAATAATCATTTATGTCTTCATCATCAGGAGTCACTTGGAGAAGAGGTCCTGCGTATGCCAACAGATGATATTATCGGGAGAACTCGTCTGCTTGATAATGAAATCAAGGTAAAAATCATCTATTGAAATAGTTCTGCTGCAAGTTACATGGAGTGTAGAGACAGCATAAATTTCCACAAATGTTTCCTTAATCATACATTTAAAAAAAAAAACCTTTTATCTGCCAGAGGAATACACAGAGCAAAGTTTACCCTTCTGCAGTAAAGTCATCACTCATGCCCAGTAGTTCCAAAGGTTGTTATTGCCGGGAGTTGTAGTGAGGATAAGCTCTCACTGCAGATAAAATACTTCTATGGCACACGCCTCAAACAGCCTCTGACAACCAAGTCCAGCTCCCGGCCTTCACGTGTGGCTCAATTTGAGCCCGGCGGAACTGTTTCCACTGACGGGAGAAGGGGCAAAGGCGAGCGACTGGCGCCTTAAAACCAGCAGCTTCGGGCAGATAGGGCTCGTGATCCTTGGTTGGTAGCTTATCTAAGAGAAGGAACTCTGAATTCAAACCACCGTTGCCTTGCGGGAATATCCATTTGTGGAATTGGCTTCGGGAGTAAACCCTGAGGATAAATCCGGAGTCGGAGTCCCTAAGGCAGTCTAATGTTGATTCGACATTATTCTGGCAACTCCTGCGACATGGCTGGTACCAAACTGTATCGGCTACTGCCGTTCCTTTGGATCTACCGGCTGTGTGGAGAGGGGGAACATGCTGCATGGGCAACAGCTTGATCTCCATATAACTGTGCCCAAGCTCGCGCCCTGGAGAGGACACTCCAGCTTCACCCTATAGGTGTCAGCAAAACACGGGAAGTAGCAGTTACCGGTTATAAGCCTTTTGCCCAATTGGCGTAGGGCATGGCGCCAGGGGCTACTTCCGACAGTGGGAGAGGTTCTAGGATCTCACTGGACAGCTACCGCCCGCTTCAAACTGGGCAGCCCCCAGTCAATAAGGTGTTGTCCCGCCACTGTCTGCTTTCCCCATTGGGTGCATGGGGATTAGGGTCAAACCCGAACTGCGGACAGAAAATTTTGCACCAAGCAATTATCGAAAAAATAGAAATAAGCAAACTCTCAGATTGGGATGCTGGAACGTCCGGACTATGTTGACTGGACTATCCGAAAACCTACAGGATGTAAACGATGTAAGGAAGACAGCCATAATTAATGATGAGCTTAAACGACTTCAGGTGGATATAGCTGCACTTCAGGAAACGCGCCTGGCGGGCTCTGGAATGGTGAGCGAGAAGGACTACACATTTTATTGGCAAGGGAAAGATCTTAATAAAGCTAGAGAACACGGAGTAGGTTTTGCGGTCAAAAAATCGCTAACTAACATGGTTGAACCAGGCGAGAATGGATCAGAACGTCTGTTAACGCTCCGCCTGCAAACTAGCACAGGTCCCATCACCCTTGTCAGTGTGTATGCTCCTACTCTGTACTCTGCCTCAGAAGCTAAAGATGAGTTCTACGAGAATCTAGCAGCAGTAATCAAAAGCATACCTAGGCAAGAACAGCTTGTTCTCCTTGGTGACTTTAACGCTAGAGTGGGTGCCGATAATGTTTCATGGCCTTCATGTCTGGGCAGGTTTGGTATTGGCAAGATGAATGAAAATGGACAACGGCTCTCAGAGTTGTGCGTCCACCATGATCTCTGCGTGACCAACACCTACTTTGAGACAAAACCCCAGCATAAGGTGTCATGGAGACACCCACGATCCAAGCAATGGCACCAACTTGACCTGATTCTCGTCAGAAGGCCACTCCTCAGGTCTGTGCTCTCCACGCGCTCGTACCATAGTGCAGACTGTGACACAGATCACTCCTTGGTTTGCTGCAAAATCAGAGCACAACCAAGAAAACTCTATCGTGTCAGACATGAAGGGAAACCACGCATTGATACCAGCAAGATGTCAGACCCTTTCATGATCGCTCAATTCACTGCGACCTTCAAGAAAGTGCTCAGTAGCCCTCAGCATGGTGATACTATTACAGAGAACTGGGAGCATCTACGGAACACCATTCAAAGTACTGCACTTGCCACCTTTGGTAAGAAAACAGCAAAGTCAAATGACTGGTTTGACGCTTCATCAGATGTGATGGCACCTGTTATTGAAGCTAAGCGCAGTGCTATGAATGAATACAAACGTTCACCGAGTGCCAGAACCCTACAGATCCTGAGGGCTACGAGAAGCAAAGTTCAACAAACTGCTCGACGCTGTGCAAATGACTATTGGCTCCAGCTCAGTGAGAGCATCCAGATCGCAGCGCAAACAGGCAACATTAGACAAATGTATGACGGTATAAAGAAAGCACTTGGCCCCCAAAAAAGTAAGACGGCACCGCTAAAAACCATCAGCGGAGAGAAGCTAACCGATAAGGGTAAGCAGATGGAGAGGTGGGTCGAGCACTACTCTGAGCTTTACGCTAGAGACAATACCGTTACGCCTGCAGCCCTTGATGCTGTCAATAGTCTGCCAACTATGGAGGAGCTGGATGCCGAACCAACATTAGAGGAACTCAGTAAGGCCATTGATAGCTTGGCCTCTGGCAAAGCACCAGGCAGTGATGGGATTCCTCCTGATTTAATCAAATGCTGTAAGAGCACGCTATTACATCCCCTGCATAGGATGCTGTGCCAGTGCTGGGAAGAGACAACTATTCCTCAAGACATGCGAGATGCCAAGATTGTAACACTGTATAAAAATAAAGGAGACAGAAGTGATTGCAATAACTACAGAGGCATCTCTCTTCTTAGTATTGTTGGTAAGGTTTTTGCCAAAGTCATCTTAATGCGACTACACAAGTTAGCTGAGCGCATATATCCAGAGGCACAGTGTGGATTCCGAGCTGGCAGATCAACAACAGACATGATCTTCTCTCTCCGCCAGCTTCAGGAAAAATCAAGAGAGCAGAAAAGACCATTATATATCGCCTTTATAGACCTCACAAAAGCATTCGACCTGGTTAGTAGGGATGGACTCTTTAAAATCCTCCTGAAAATAGGCTGCCCTTCTAAAATGCTGGAAATGATAAAGTCATTCCATGACGACATGAAGGGAACAGTCCAATATGCTGGAAGCACGTCACAGCCCTTTGATATACGAAGTGGCGTTAAACAAGGCTGTGTTCTGGCTCCGACCCTCTTCGGAATCTTCTTTGCCTTACTCTTGAAACATGCATTCAGAGATGCAACTGAAGGAATATGCCTTCACACTAGGTCAGATGGCCGTCTGTTTAATCTTTCAAGGCTGAAGGCAAAAACAAAAATCAGAAGGGTCACTATAAGAGACTTGTTGTTCGCTGATGATGCTGCAGTCGTCACTCAAAGCCAACAGGAGCTTCAGAGCTTGATGAATCGCTTCACTAAAGCATGCAAGGACTTTGGCCTCACAATAAGTCTAAAGAAAACGAATGTGCTGAGTCAGGATGTGGGTGCTGCACCAGTTATCACTATCGATAACTATGAATTGGCAGTGGTGCACCACTTCACATACCTAGGGTCTACCATCAATGACAAACTCTCACTGGATACAGAAATCGACAGCCGCATTGGCAAAGCTGCAGCTACCTTTGCCCGCCTCACATCGCGTGTTTGGGGAAACTCTAAACTCACAATGAAGACCAAAGCTGCGGTATATAATGCCTGCGTCACCAGCACACTCCTATATGGCAGCGAGACCTGGACGACCTATGCTAATCAAGAAAGAAGGCTCAATACCTTCCATTTGCGGTGTCTACGCCGCATCCTCGGCATCTCGTGGAAAGATAAAGTGACAAATGTCGAGGTGTTGTCACGTGCTGGCCTTCAAAGTATGTATACGCTGCTTAGACAGCGCAGACTTCGCTGGCTTGGCCATGTTCGCTGCATGGAAGATGGTCGCATCCCAAAAGATATCTTCTACGGACAATTAGCAGATGGCAAGAGAACAGTTGGGCGACCACAGCTGAGGTTCAAAGATGTGTGCAAGAGAGATATGAGGGCACTGGACATGGATCCAGCTACATGGGAGGATGAAGCTGCCGATCGCACAAAGTGGCGATGCTATTTACGGCACCACCTCAGATTGGGCGAAGAGAGGCTCACACAAGAAGCAGAGGTGAGGAGAAAACGTCGAAAGGAGCACCAGGAAAATAAGCAGTTGAGGGCTGTCACCTCAGGGGCGCATTCCCATAGTCAGTTATGACTGAAGGGGCTATTATTATCATGCCCAGTTCTCACAGTACTATTCAAATAATTTTGTTGTTTTGCACATTCTGCTGAGTTAATGCACAAATTAATATTTGTCTTACACTAAATTATATTAAGGGGATGGGGAGCTGCGGTAAATGAATGGTATTTTCATAAATAATTTCAAGATTGTAATTGAACTGTATAGGTTTAACCTATAACAGCTGTAGGTATGCTTTACAAAGAGTTTGGTGGTCAAATGCTATTTATTGCCATGAAATCAGTGGCCATTTTGGAATTTAGTACAAACTTTAGTTCAATAAGCCCTCTTTAGTATTTGAGTCATGAACACCAGAATAGGAAGCTCATCATAACATTTTAAAACTTTTAATAAGATGGAGTTTTGATAATTTTTCAGTACATTCTGAACTGCAGCATTTTCAAGTTAGTCTCTAAAAAGAGTATAAAATGTTACACACAGTTTTTACACTAAATCAAAATTGCATAATATATCGGAAACAGTTTTGATAAAAATTAAAATTATGTGGAAAGTGTCTTTTATAAATTACTAGTTGAATGGTAAATAATGAAGCAATTTACTACAAGAAAATTTATTAACACAAAATAGGTTTCAGAGAAAATATTTTCAATAAGAAAAATGCAGTTTAATTAAGAAATAGTGTTTCCAGAGTCTTTTGTAGCAGGCTTCAGAATCTTGAACTCAAATGTCAAGTCTGATTGTGTGGCTCTGAAACATTGGAGAATGACAAAAACAACAACCATGAGGTTACGGACTTTCATAAATGGGTGCTTGCACAGAATGGGATTAAAATGGTATGACGATGTCACCAGTGTGGAACTGATGACAAATACCAGTCGAACAAAAAGATGAGAAGACAGTGCTGGCAGTGGATGGGCCATACATAGAGGAAACATGTGAAGGCAGTCCTTGTTTTGGAATCCCCAGGGTGAGGGAGGATGAGGGCGACCCAAAAACACACAGTGAAGAGAACTGGAGACAGGAATTAAAGGGATGATATGGAAAGCCTTTCAGCTGATAGCACAGGATATGAGGACTTGGTGTGAGTTTTTAATGAAGGTTTATATAAGCTCCTTGAGGAGTTGAATGTTAATGAATTAATGAACTATCAAAATATATCTTTTTAGAATGTGTCTTGACAGCTGATTTTGATCTGTTTTAAATCTAGGGTATCATTAATGATCAAAAATTGAACTAATCCCAGTGTTGATGCATTTTAGTTTTTACTTAAAATCCACTGTTGCACCTCACCTCCCCTTAAATGAGTGCACAGTTGAAGCTAACGCTGAGTAGCTTTATATATTGTTTATATATATTTAGCCTCTCCACATGTAAGCCTACCTTGCCGTGGTTGGAGAGCTTGAGCGCCTCAATGATCCCGGGAGCTATGCCGGCGGGAGTTTTACTCCTGGCAGGGTCACCCAAGCCGGACAGGTCCTGGGTGAGGGGCCAGACTAAATGGGCTGAGGAGTGGGTGGAACCCTATAGGTGTAGATGCAGAACCCACCGGCGAGTGGTACATGCTCTGGTCTGCACCAATCCACCCCCACTTCATGGGTTAAATGCTTTCTTGCCTCATTCTTCACTGTTTGTCGTCTATCACGCCCATGGCGACCGTTGCCTCAATTGGCTGTGTGTGGTGTACCCGGAAACGGGGCCTCCCAGTACTGAGGCAAAGTTAAGTCCCCGATGTCACTTATCGGTGCAGAATTGAGAGAGATGGCTGAGCATCACAATCCCTCCTGTGTTGCAGCATGAAGAGAACCCAGCATTGCACACTGAGCTTGGGGGGATCACTTGGGCACCAGACTTAATACTGGCTCTTGACTGGATGGCCGCATGCAGGAGATTTCTACAATGGAGGGTTGGCAGGTGGTGGGTATCGGGAAGTGGCTCTGTGCAGGACGTGAGGATTCCTTGGGAGAGCCCAGAACCAGAGCACAGCATTGTGCAAGCTCTGCATAGTTGGAGAGCCCCCTGGATGACGGGGAATGCACAGTGTGCTACCCCACCTATCCCCAACTGCTAACTTAGAACCAGAAGTGGGGTCCTCTGTATGCGTGCCAGGCCAGGATAAAATGCCTGGGAAAGAGACTGGAGCTCAGAACTCCCTAACTCAAAGTTGCAGGATGGCAGAAAAGCCACGGGAAAGACAGGGCTATTTTGAAGATAACGCAACCATATTTTCACCATACGAGCTCGGACGCCGCCTCGGTAAACAAGGTCCGCGCAGAGCAGTGACACCCCCAGGCTGCTTGCGAATAGTCTACTACTGGGAACATAAACAGATTAGGGATGAGCCCACTCTCCCGTTGAAGAGGTGCTAAAGTCGTAGATACTGGGCCAGAAGGCGCACCGGAAACCACAGTATCATGCAACTCGCTTTTTTTTTTTTCTATGGAGAGTACACCGTCAAATAAATCTCGTTCTGGTGCTCGCCCTGTGGAGCTCCACCAGGCAGGTGCAGTGCCGGGCTCTGAGCCTCGACAGAGCCCACCCTCAGCTACTGGAGGACCCTCTAGACCGTCTTGTGGAGTCAACAGACGGCGGAGGAGAACTACTGACCAAAACAAAACAGAAAAAGAGAAACCCAGAGTGCCACTTGTCATGATGCACTGGAATGCAGAGGGAGTGAACAGCAAGCAGGCTGGATACAGCAAAAAGACAGAGCTGGAAAACATCTTGTATGAGAAGCAAGTCAGTGTTTGCTGTATCCAAGAGACTCACTTGAAAGCAGATCAAACCTTAAAAATAAGGGGATATCAATGCTTCAGATCCGACAGACAAGATAGACGAAAAGGAGGAGTACTTACTCTTGTAAGGAATAACATTCCTGCACACGAAAGGAAAACCTTCATGGATGGAGCAGAATATCAGCTGCTGCAGATAAAGGTAGACAAGATGGAAATAGAACTCCTGAACTATTACTGTCCGAACAACAAACCCCTGAGTCTCAGCTCTATACAGGTACCAGCCACCAACTTTATAGCAGTTGGAGACTTTAATAGCCACTCCCAGAGCTGGGGCTATAACCATCTGGATCACAGAGGTGAAGAGGTTGAAACTTGGCAAGATGATCACTCCCTAATCCTAGTCAATAATGCCACAGATACTCCTACCTTCTACTCCAGAGGATGGCACACAACCTCAACACCAGATCTTGCCTTCTCCACACCAGATATAGCTGGATCTATTAGTAGAGAAGTAGGAGACCAACTAGGGGGAAGCGACCATCGCCCAATCTTTCTTACTGTCCAGAGTGCAACTCTCAGTACAGGCCCAGCCATTACAAGATGGAACTACAAAAAAGCCAACTGGGGTTTATTCAGGCATCAGGTGAACACGCTGCTGTCTACCCTCAAGGTACAGAACAGAGACATTAATGAAGTGGTAAAAGACTTCAACAGATGCATACTACAAGCTGCAAAAGAAACCATTCCCAAAGGATGCCGGCGTAACTACATACCATACTGGTCCAGCACACTCCAAGAACGTCAGGAAGCTATGGACAAGGCTAGAAAGGACGCAGAGTCTCAGCCTTCACTTGAAACTCACAACAAATGGAAAAAGGCTGTAGCAGAGTTTCAGAGAACAAAGCTAGAAGAAAAGCGGAAAAGCTGGAGAACTAAAACGGCATCGCTGAACCTTGAGAAAGACGGCAGGAAACTTTGGAGATTAGTCAAGTCTCTAAATGAAGAGCATTCCTCACCAAGGCAGACTATCACATTGGATGAAGGTGGCAAACTTTTCAGAGGAAAACAAGCTGCAGACTTGTTTGCTAGAAGATACAGTTCAGAAAGCAACTTACCCATTAACATAGACCATCAGAGAGAGATAAGAAAAGAAATACTGGCAACCATGGGACAGACAGATACTCCTGCCCCAATGAGGGAACCCATCACACTAGGAGAACTACAGAAGGCTATTTCCAAGCTTAAGTTTCCAAAGTCACCCGGCCCAGACAAAATCAGCAACGAAATGCTAGTAAATCTGAGCTCAGCAGCAAAGACAAAACTGCTTGAGATATTCAACCACAGCTGGTTGAAAGGAACGGTACCCCAAGTATGGAGAGAAGCCATCACAATACCCATACTAAAGAAAGGGAAATGTAAGACCGAGGCTGCAAGGTACCGGCCAATCAGTCTCACAAGCTGTGTTGGGAAGACTATGGAGCGAATAGTCAACCACAGATTGAAATGGTATTTAGAGTCTGAGCAGATCCTGGTGCCGGAACAAGCTGGATTTAGAGAATGCTACAGTAAATAGAAACCAAGTTACTTACTTGTCTCAAGCAATAGAAGATGCCTTCCAGGAGAAGAAAAAGGTCCTAACGATCTGGGTCGACTTCAAGCAGGCCTTTGACAAGGTGTGGAAAGATGGCCTCATTGCAAAACTTAGGAGAAGTGGAATCCAAGGCAACATGATGAAATGGATCCAGTCATACTTGCATAACGGGAGAACTAGAGTCACTCTTGACGGTCTGCAGAGCAGAAAAGTGTTGCTCCATCAGGGGGTACCTCAAGGAGGAGTAATTTCCCCAACACTCTTCCTTGTTTACATCAATGACCTGGTGAAAGATCTCCCTGCAGGAGTTAAAGCTGCCTTATATGCAGATGACCTAGTACTCTGGTGCGCTGATGAAAATGTCACCACAGCAAATTATAGAATGCAGCGGGCAGCAGACATGCTAGTGTCATGGGCAGAGAAATGGCTTATCACAATAAACACAGACAAAACCTCCACAACACTGTTCTCCCTCGCCCCCAAGGACAAATCAGCTAACATACACCTAGGGACAACCGTGATCAAGGAAGAAAGCTACCCCCACCTATCTTGGGGTGACATTTGACCAAAGGCTTACATGGAATAAGCATATTGAAAATGCAGAAGGAAAGGCCCGAAGACGACTAGGCATACTCAGAAAATTAGCAGGTACCAACTGGGGAGCAAATGAACGAAATCTGAAGAAGATTTATAATGGAGTAATAAGACCACACTTAGAGTTTAGCTCAGCAGCATGGTCATCAGCTGCTAACTCACATCTGCAGTCTTTGGACAAGGTGCAAAATCAAGCTCTCAGGCTCATTACAGGAGCCATGAAAACTACACCAATAACAGAGATGCAGAAGGTTGCTGGATTACAGACATTGTCCCATAGAACAGACACAAAAACCATGATCCAGATGGAAAAGTACAACAGTATGCCAATGCACCCAATGAAGGCAAGACTAGATGATCTGGCATTGGGACGTCTAAAGCGTAGCAGCTTTGTGCATCGGGGGAAAAGACTTATAAGACAGTATCAAGAAGACCTATCCATGAAGACAACACCACTGAAGCCCACCCTATACCCTGTACCATGGGAGCAGGCCAGCAGTGCCCTCCAAATTAATACAACAGTCAGTGGTCTCACAAGTGGATGTGAGTATAATGATCTGCAAAAACGAACTGCTACATTGAGTATGATCCAAGAAAGCTATCCCGATCAATCATGGATACATGCCTATACAGATGGATCAGCAACTAATGCTGTTAGGAATGGAGGTGCCGGTATCTTTATCTCATATCCTGACAACCACTATGAGACTAGGCACATTCCCACTGGTAAATTCTGTTCCAACTATACAGCTGAGGTTCAAGCTCTAGAGCAAGCTGCAAATATGATTTATAACACCAACTCTGACTGCCACCAGGTAGTCATCCTCACAGATGCACTGTCTGTCCCTGCAAGCTCTCAAGGGTGTAAACTCCCGCATCTGAGAAATGAACTAAACAAGGTAGCTGCCAAAAAGAGAACCATACTTCAGTGGGTACCATCTCATTGTGGTGTACCCGGAAAAATACAGAAAAGATCAAAGTGAACAAGACACTGCCATACTTGGTTTCCAATGTCATTGAGGTCAGGTTTCTACAGATTGTTTGTATTTCTTAGATAAAAGAAAAAACTATTAGTTGTATTAAATATTAATATGTATTGTGAAACTTATGCTAATAATGCAGTTATTCCCATATGGATTAGAATATTAACAAATCTGCTACTATAACTGCATGGTCATGCTTAGATTATACTCATTATGTGGGCATTCCTATTTATAAACATTAGCAAAATCACTGCTATAACGACAAAACAGTGAGGTAGAAAATGACATGAAAAGGTTGGAGGAAGCAAAATTCAAACCGAGGATATGACAGCATATGATGAGATGAAAGCAGTTAGCTTGAGAGATAAAATAACAGCGTCAGAGATAACAGAAGAATACTACTTACCAAGAAGAGATCAAGTTTATTCAACAAATAAAAAGTCTGACAGACGTTTGTCCATATGTGGAAGACAGTAAACAGTAGTAGAACATGTCCTCTAAGAATATTAGCTCCATGAAAGTAGCAGATTTACAGCATGGCCTTCACCAACCCCTTGGAGGGGGAGAGATACTGCATGGCAATGAGGAAAGCCTGAGACAGACTGCCAACTTGAGAGAAGTAGATGTGGTTAAATATGAGAGTGAATGAAAAGAAGAAGTGAAGTAGATAACTCATCCCATAGTATTTGTACAAACAATTTAGTTTTTTTCATAAAAATAAATATAAAGGCTAAAATGATCCTGAACTTGTTTTCTTGGTTTAAAAAAATAAAAGATGACTGTGCCAGCTAGTGTATTTATTTCTTGCACCAGAAAGGTCATTATTTTTACTTGTGTGCTCTATTGCGTTTTTAGTTACTGGATGTTGACCCTCAAGATCAGGGCGAAGAAGATGGGGCAAACATAGATCTTGACTCTCAAAGGAAAGGGAAGTGTGCAGTCATCAAGACATCAACCCGACAGGTAGCATAAACATTGTATTTTGTAATCTTTACAATTCTTCTTGGATCCCTAGCCAACTGACTGACAAGCAATCAGTAAGAGTCTAGCCTAGTGGCATCTTACAGGGCAGCAACAAACACTGTCTATTTTGCTCGATCATTGGCCATCCTTCATGCAGTGCTTTTCATAATCTTTGCAGTAGGATAGAATTAATGCCACATAGCCATTAGAATTCACTGACACCCTAAATGAAGAGAATTGTATCACTTTTAATGGTTAGAAATTGTGAAAGTTATGATATTGATCATCTTAGCTTACCATGCTTTGCCAGTTAAGACTGTTGTAAAATATCAACCATAGAGGAGTATCCAAGCAACGTTAATAAAAGCATGCATGTGAAACTATCATATAGTGCTGATGTCCCTTTCTTTACTTCCCTACAGACATACTTTCTGCCTGTTATTGGACTTGTAGATGCAGAGAAACTCAAGCCTGGAGATTTGGTGGTATGTTTGATTGTTACACTAACTTTGATATAGTTAATATAGTCTAAATATTAATTTTATTGGTAATGTTAATAGAGTTTACCATAATATTGCTAGATCAAGTGAGTATTTGTAGTGCATACCAAAAGGGCTACCCACAATTTGTGCAGAGTTTAAAGAAAAGAAAATTCTCAGAAAGAAATAACCAATTTGGCAAATGCTAATTACTGAATATTAAGCCTTCCCTTATCTTTCTTTGACTAGCTCAACTTGCAGTGATGAATTATTCTAAATTTACCTTAAAAAATAAATGACCAATTTGGCTATATGCTAATTACTGGACATGTATTCTTCCCTTATCTTTCGTTCTTTGAGTTAAATTTGCAGTGACAGATTATTCTAAATTGTATTTTACTGTGTGTGCCTTTCTTTTGATTGTACACCATTGTCTATATATATCTTTTTTGAATGAGAATATTTCTTTCCACAGGGTGTAAACAAGGACTCATATCTTATACTTGAAACTCTCCCTGCTGAGTAAGTATTTGGATTTTCATTCTATAATCATTTATGGCTGTACTTGACGATTATGAATCTACTATGTTGGTAAACTGCTTTGCATATCAATTTAGTTTTTGATGAATTTATGACTGAACTGGAATGTGTGGCTGTCATATAGCATTTATTTATCTTATAGCAGACATTTCTTCACAACTTTGTGGGTATAGATGCTTTTTAGGAGAAAGTCTTTAAATTGTTATTGCACAGATAGTCAACAAGACTATTCCTTCGAAGTTTGTCAGCTATTTCACTTCAATATGTATTCAAATGCTCTTATTGTTTTTAACATGCTTGCCAATATTTTCTGCAGGTATGATTCTCGTGTAAAGGCCATGGAAGTTGATGAAAGACCAACTGAACAGTATGCAGATATTGGTGGTTTGGACAAACAAATTCAGGAGGCAAGTTCTGAAACTGCAGTAGACCCCCATATAATAACTGGTTGTCATAATAGATGACCACCAGTAGGCCCCATAATGAACATTTTAGAAACGGATCCAGTTGTTTTGCAAGGGCCTCCATGTATTTTGAAGAATCATTACTCCAGAGTACTATAATTATGTTGCATGTTCAGTCACTTGGTCAGTGCCCTTAGCCCCCTTGCTTGCATAGGCCACTACTTACAGTCATCCCTTCATATCTCTTTATCCATCTCATTCCATTTGTGACCATTGTAGTTACTGTACAGAGAAGGAAGTGTCGAAATTGTCCTCTTTTCACACAACATGCCTAAGAAAAATTCACCGAATCTTTTGGCCGAATACCATCACTAACCAAGAGCTGCTTACTCGTAGCAAGCAAGAGGACATGCACACCATCATAGCTGGCAGACACTGGAACTGGGTTGGTCATGTCCTCAGAAGAGACCCCGATGCCATCACAAGAACAGCTATGCTTTGGACCCCTGAAGGAAAACGAAAGAGAGGCCGACCAAAAACAACCTGGCGGAGGACTGTGGAGGCTGAGATGCAAAGAATGAACCAGAGTTGGGGCACTGTACGAAGGATGGCCACCGACCGAGCAAAGTGGAATCAATTTGTTGTTGCCCTACAAGACGCCACTAGGCGTGATGGCCACTGACTGCTTTGACGGTCGGCGGCTAAGGATCAAAGAAGAAGAAGAAGTAGTTACTGTCATAATGTCTTTCCTCTGTGTGTTCCATCTTTTTTTCCCCCTGTCCTTTTCCACTAGGGTTTCCATGTTCATACTTCATGGGTTATTACTACAGGATGGGCCATATACAGTGGTGGCCTCGTGCTTCTTCGGGAGCTTAAAAGGAGAATGGTGATCAGTAAATGAATGGCAGTTAATCACGTGTCTGTAATAGTATGTAAATCTTTGATTTAGTTTAATTTCATATTTCTGCTCCTGCGGTAAGATAAAATTGTTTCCTTATATTTCAGTTGATAGAAGCAGTCGTCCTACCTATGACACATAAGGAAAGATTTGAAGCTCTTGGCATTCAACCACCCAAAGGTAGGTGGTTTACTCCCTCTTAAAACATGGCTGTACTAATGTGTAGCATGTCAGAACTTTAGTGCCTTAAAAATTATGCATGTATTTACTTGTGTTTCTGCTTCATTATCCCCATCTTGAGAAGTGACCTATAAGCGTGTCTTTTCTAGCTAGTCAGCTGCTGTTCTTTCTGTATGTTTTGAGTTATTATTTGTTTCCTTCTGCTTGGGGGGAGGAGGGGGGGGGGCATTGTTCTGAAACAAGAAGTGCTATTTGTTGCTAACTGTTAACTTCCTTAGTGTATTCTATCTGTAATGTGTGTTTTGCAGCAGACGTCAGACCTGCTTCTCTGGGTTTATTTTCCTTTTTTAAAAATGCTTATATCAGCACTTGAAGAACACATGCAAATTCTTCAACTTGGCATTAGCTGTGAAAGAGACGAGCTCAGCAACCTTAGTTAATCAACAACATCAGCACTTGAAGGAACTATTCACTTTCACAGAAAGCAGTATGTTCTAAACTAATGTACAGAAACCAATATGAGTCTCTTTTTTTGTGTTTGGCAGGTGTTTTGCTGTATGGTGCCCCAGGAACTGGAAAGACACTGCTAGCCAGAGCTTGTGCAGCACAAACCAAGTCAACTTTCCTCAAACTTGCTGGGCCACAGCTTGTACAAATGTTCATTGGTGATGGAGCTAAGCTTGTTAGAGATGCATTTGCCCTGGCCAAAGAGAAACAGCCGGCAATTATCTTCATTGATGAACTTGATGCTATTGGTATGTTTTCACTTTTTTTTTTTTAAATTATTTTTTAAAATTTGGCTAAGTGTTGGGTTGTGATTTTTATTATGTGATTTTAGTCAGTTGGCCATTTTAATAACTATTATTTAAATAACTGTTGGAGAAGAGAACTGCAGATTGAAATGAGAGGGATAAAGATGACACGGAAAGACTTTGAGCAAACAGAACAGAACTGCTGTGCTCCGTCGGGAGCTTGAAGATGATGAGGAGGATTATTTAAATACTGATCCTTGGGTAAAGCCAGAAGTGTTTTTTAAAACATTAAATTGTACTCATTGTGAGACTCTTGTCCTTATTGTTGTTCGATATTATTATAGAAATATTCTTCGGTAGAGATGTTTTTTTTTTTTTTTTTTTTTTTTTTTTTTTTTTTTTTTTTGGCGTACGCCCGCTAATACTCGAGGCGAAATCTCAGGTTATTATTTTTATGTCTAACCTGACATTGATTTTACGTGAGTATCCCTTTATTTCTTGTACTGAGACAGGTGTCCCTCGCCATTCAGGCAAATACTCTCCGATTTCGGAGGTACCCATTGCAGCTGGGTTGGCTCAGGAGCCGCCAGTCCCTGGTCGACGACACTTCTTCAAATGTCCTCGCCAGGTCTCGAGTTAATCCAGTCCAAATCCCGGTCGACGAAAAATCCTCAAATGCCGTCGCCCGGGTTTGATCCTGTATCACCCGGTCGCCAGAGCGGTGTTGTAACCACTACGCTAGCGCGGCTCCCTCTATTTTTAATGAAGTGTTCGTATGTTTAAAATGTCTCTTGTTGCAGCCACTTTTTGTCAAAATAAAGAAGATGGACTACAGACATGATCATTGAGATGCTTACTACACATTAGTTTTTAATTCCAGCAAACGTAAAGGCTGTTTTGTTTATGGTATATTATTAACCTTTCTGTGTGGGCCATTAATGATCAGCTTGACTTCAACTTTCAGGTACAAAAAGATTTGACAGCGAAAAGGCTGGAGACCGTGAGGTGCAGCGAACAATGTTGGAGCTTCTCAATCAGATGGATGGCTTCCAGCCCAACTCCATGATCAAAGTACTGCAGTGATTTTGATTGTTTGTTAAACTGACTTCAGTAACATTTTTCATCTTTAAAATATCTATTATCAGTTCCCCCTTCAGATTTTATGCACATTGATTTTTGTTTGTTTGGTTTTTTTTTTTTTTTTTAAACAAACCACGCAGCAAGTGTATCATCTGCAGTAATAACTCCCAGGTATTTTGAAGTTCAAAAAGACAATTTCAGTTTCTGCTCACTCATATAATGCACACAAATTTAAGTATTAAAAAAGCTAACAATTAAAATAAGCGAGGTGGAGGGGGGAAAAAATTAGCACTTACATCACAATACTGCAGTAGTGGGATCTCTGGTAGATGAAAACAAACTGCTGGTTTTTATGTATGCCACACTGTTATCTATAATCTGAAAATCATACAACTAATTAACTCGGATTAGGACTACCATATTTTTATTCTCATATTAGAAGGAAGCAATCCACTTTCTTCAGGCGTTTTGTGAGAAGAAAGTTGGAATATATTGTGACAACAGGAAAGATTGAAGGAAAAATAAATGGAGACTGACAAGATATTGGACAGGATAAATAAATAGCAGTTAGTGCACTGGCTTCCTAGCTCGGTGGTCCATGGTTCGATCTCCAGTTGAGATGGGATTTTTTTAGACCACAAACGGCTCTGGGGTCGACCCAGCCTCGTGAATTGGGTACCAGAGCAACTTTGGGAAGGTTAAGGGCGGCCGGCGTGATGCTGACCACATCACCCCTAGTGTGCCGATTGTCAAGAAAATATGGGCCTAACACCATATTCCCATTATGCCTCAATAGGTGTGTAATGGGATCCTTTTTAGCTCATTCCACCCTGGAGGTCTGGCACATTTTTGTTCCTGAACCTTAACCAAGGGGACGTAACTCTGTTTGCCACATGACAAGTAATCTTTGAAAGCATATTTGAGCAAGCAAATATTCACCAATTTCAAATAAATAAAAAATGTTAGAAAGAAAAATGAACGAACTTTCAAGAAATGTATACATTTATATGACTTTAATGGGACCCAAAGATGCAGCAATAGTGAATGCAGTCAGCAACCCATAGCTTGACTGCTTGCATCAGGATCAGCGAACCAGAGCTGGTCAAGACCGTACTCCACCTCCACATGGTGGTCCTGGAAACAGTCTGCAGCAGTGCAGTCTGGCTGAGCGAGTATGGATCACAGAGGGAAGGCAAACCCGGTCCCAAAAAATGCCGTGGTGAAGTCGGATGTGTCGACCGAAAGGTGCAGATATCACAGCTACGGCGTAAACAGACACAACGCAACCACCGTCCTTTTCAGGGCGAACGAGGAAGAGGAAGAAGAAGATATGACTTTAATGGTAATTTATTTTTAGAAAAAAAAAAAAAACTGATTTCCAGTAGGAGTCTTCAACACCTTTAGTTTCCTGCCGCTGCTCAGCATATTTGTTTGTCTGTGCCACAAATAGTTTCATTATTGTAACTGGAAAGAAGAGGCTAGAATAGTCAAATGGTGAGCTGTTTGGGTCCTGATTATGATGAGCGCCTTTCTGTTTCAGTTAATGCACCCATTTTGTCCCTGACAGTGTTCAGCATGTCAGACCACTCCAGGTCTGCTTCTGTTTCACCAATGCTGTCACTAGTTTCACTGTTAATTGTTATCAAATAAATCCACTGCCTCATCATCTAAGTCAACGTCGGACTTGTCCTCTTGGTTGTTATCGTCGGGATCGTCATTATCAATCAATAACTGAATAAATTGAAAGGCCATTCTGCAGTGGATTGTTGATAAAAAAGGTCTCAACACACTGCACACACTGGTCTGACTTCAAACGTCTGCATAATCCGAACGAAACCACATAAAAACATCCAGTTTTCAAAGAATCGAAAGTGAAACTCTAGTTTTTTCCTGTTCTCACCAGATATCGCTCGATACGAGAGTTCCATTGCTAGACGCTTACTAAAAAAGGCCGGTCGCGTTTGTGTCTGCCGTGAATTGTTGATAAAAAAGGCCTCAACACGCACTGGTCTGACTTCAAACGTCTATATAACACTGACTAACAAAAAAAAACTTTTTTTTTCTTTCTCTAACATTTCTATATTTTTCTGGTCAATTTTAATGCGCTGTTTTAAAATCTGCAAACCGTTTTTCTCTATCAGGTCGGGATCTCTAGAAATACGCAATTGAAGTTTTTTAACAACGCATACAGTATTACAACATCATTCGTACAAGAAGTATAACAGTTATGTAGGCTTGAATTTCTTTGCAGTCGACTTTCGTCGGTGAATGGCATGTGGTACATCGCGATGAAGCATCCAACAATAACACTGGCTAACAAAAAAAAAATTTTTTTTTCTTTCTCTAACATTTCTATGTTTTTCTGGTCAATTTTAATGCGCTGTTTTTAAATCTGCAAACCGTTTTTCTCTATCAGGTCGGGATCTCTAGAAATACGCAATTGAAGTTTTTTAACAACGCATACAGTATTACAACATCATTTGTACAAGAAGTATAACAGTTATGTAGGCTTGAATTTCTTTGCAGTCGACTTTCGTCGGTGAATGGCATGTGGTACATCGCGATGAAGCATCCAACAATAATCGGCAAGCATGGTCACACTCCACCGTCCTTGATAACGTGACTCCATTACGGCGATATCTTGATGGAATCGTTCTCCATGTTCATCGCTGACTTCGCCAAGGTTGTCAGGGAAAAATTCAAGATGCGAATCGAGCAAATGGATTTTGAGGGACATGTTACAGCCCATAATTCTGTATGCATCTATGCACTGCTTAACAATATGCACATAGTCGACAGATTTGTGATTTCCCAGAAAGTTATCGACGATCGATTTGAATGCCATCCATGCGCGAAGTTCACTACCATGTAACAAGTTCTCGAATTGTTTGTCTGCAATAACTTTCCTAATCTGAGGTCCTACAAAGATACCTTCCTTTATCTTTGCATCGCTAATTTGCGGAAACTTTTCTCGAAGATAAGTGAAAGCTTTGCTCGTTTTATCTAACGCTTTTACGAAATTCTTCATGAGCCCCAACTTTATATGTAACGGTGGTAAAAAGATGTTGTCTTTGTTAACTAATGGCTCGTATATTACATTTTTATGCCCGAGCTGCATACGATCCCTGATAGGCCACACCTTTCTTGCATAATGTTCCTGTCTGTTGCGGCTGTCCCATTCACATAGGAAGCACAAAATTTAGTATACCCAGTCTGCATGCCCGTGAGAATTGTAATGACCTTTAGGTCTCCACAAATCCGCCATTGGTAGTCATTGTACTTTATTTTTTGCCAAAAGTATAGCCATATTGTCATAAGTTTCTTTCATATGAACAGAGTAGGCGACTGGAATTGATGAAAATAAATTTCCATTATGCAATAACACGGCTTTTAGACTAGTCTTGGAAGAGTCGATGAAAAGTCGCCATTCGTTGACTATGTGCTCATGACCGAGGTGCACCATTAGACCTTTTACATCTTTGCAATAGCAAATGTCATCATCCATCTCAAAGTATTGAACAAGTTCTCTGTGTCTATGACGAAATTTAGATATCAGAGTATTGGGCGCTAAAAGATTCCATTCTTTGAGTCGCGAACCGAGTAATTCCGCTTGTCCTTTGGTGAGAGCGAGATCACGTGTTAGATTTGAAAGTTCTGAATGGTTAATTAAGTGAACACCATCATTCACCGGTATATAATCCTAGTCAGAATTAGTTTCTAAAGCAGGTAAACTATCACTTTCTGATGGTTCATTCACGTCCAACGGATATTGTTCTGGTGGAACTGGGATCGGACACGTGATTGGATCATGAGCCACTGGTTTCGAAACCGATTCAATATTTGGATAAACCACAGACTTTCTAGTTTTAAAAGTGAAACCATAGATATTTGTCAAGCAGAAGTAACAATCAGTAGCGTGATTTGTCGGTTCACGCCATATTACTGGCACTCCAAAAGGCATCGACTTATGCTTCGGCGATTTTCGTAACCAACCTGCCAATGTATTTGCACAAGTCGAACAAACTGCATTTGGCTTCCAAGATTTATTTGCATCATCAACTTTCGAATCGAAATAAAGTTCATATGCTTTCTTTAGCAATGGTGTAAAGTTTTTCTGGTGAACACGATCGGTAAAATATCCGCACACGTAACAGAACAGATCAGCCGAATTTCTACAACTTCTAGAAGCCATATTTCACTCAGAATTATTTTAAAATACAATAACTATTTGAAATATAACCTAACATATGTCATGCATCTTTTAGCAGTATAAAAAGTAGAATTATTTTGCATTTTATTAATTTTTAAAAAGTTATATAGTAAAAATGAAATGGAGCAAATAACAGTTTCCCAAAAATATATTTATTCACAAATATCTTAAGAACCTGACGTGATAAGTTGGGACATGTTACGGCCCATAATTCTATATGCATCTATACACTGCTTAACAATATGCAACATAGTCGACAGATTTGTGATTTTCCAGAAAGTTATCGACGATCGATTTGAATGTCATCCATGCGCGAAGTTCACTACCATGTAACAAGTTCTCGAACTGTTTGTCTGCAATAACTTTCCTAATCTGAGGTCC
Source organism: Oreohelix idahoensis (assembly GCA_024509875.1). Classification (NCBI taxonomy): domain Eukaryota; kingdom Metazoa; phylum Mollusca; class Gastropoda; order Stylommatophora; family Oreohelicidae; genus Oreohelix; species Oreohelix idahoensis. The sequence continues at coordinate 55,675 of JAMPIV010003624.1, forward strand.
TACAAAGATACCTTCCTTTATCTTTGCATCGCTAACTTGCGGAAACTTTTCTCGAAGATAAGTGAAAGCTTTGCTCGTTTTATCTAACGCTTTTACAAAATGCTTCATGAGCCCCAACTTTATATGTAACAGTGGTAAAATGAAGCTGTCTTTGTTAACTAATGGCTCGCGTATTACATTTTTATGCCCGAGCTGCATACGATCTCGGATAGGCCACACCTTTCTTGCATAATGTTCCTGTCTGTTGCGGCTGTCCCATTCACATCGGAAGCAACAAAATTTAGTATACCCAGTCTGCATGCCCATGAGAATTGCAATGACCTTTAGGTCTCCACAAATCCGCCATTGGTAGTCATTGTACTTTATTTTTTCCAAACGTATAGCCATATTCATCATAAGTTTCTTTCATATAAACAGAGTAGGCGACTGGAATTGATGAAAAAAAATTTATGTTATGCAATAACACGGCTTTTAGACTAGTCTTGGAAGAATCGATGAAAAATCGCCATTCGTTGACTATGTGCTCATGACCGTTTACATCTTTGCAATAGCAAATGTCATCATCCATCTCAAAGTATTGAACACGTTCTCTGTGTCTATGACGAAATTTAGATATCGGAGTATTGGGCGCTAAAAGATTCCATTCTTTGAGTCGCGAACCGAGTAATTCCGCTTGTCCTTTGGTAAGAGCGAGATCACGTATTAGATCTGAAAGTTCTGAATGGTTAATTAAGTAAACACCATCATTCACCAGTATGTAATCTGAGTCAGAATTAGTTTCTAAAGAAGGTAAACTATCACTTTCTGATGGTTCATTTACGTCCAACGGATATTGTTCTGCTGGTACTTGGATCGGACACGTGATTGGATCATGAGGCACTGGTTTCGAAACCGATTCAATATTTGGATAAACCACAGACTTTCTAGTTTTAAAAGTGAAACCATGGATATTTGTCAAGCAGAAGTAACAATCAGTAGTGTGATTTGTATGTTCACGCCATATTACTGGCACTCCAAAAGGCATCGACTTATGCTTCGGCGATTTTCGTAACCAACCTGCCAATGTATTTGCACAAGTCGAACAAACTGCATTTGGCTTCCAAGATTTATTTGCATCATCATCTTTCGAATCGAAATAAAGTTCATATGCTTTCTTTAGTAATGGTGTAAAGTTTTTCTGGTCAACACGATCGGTAAAATATCCGCACACGTAACAGAACAGATCAGCCGAATTTCTACAACTTCTAGAAGCCATATTTTGCCATATTTTGCTCAGAAGAACGAAACCACATAAAAACATTCGGTTTTCAACGAATCGAAAGTGAAACACATTAGTTTTTTTACTGTTCTCGCAGGATATCGCTCGATACGGGAGTTCCGTTGCTAGAGGCTTACAAAAAGGGCCGGTCGCTTTATGTCGCATAAGGGCGGAATGGGTAATGTCGCATTTAGTCGCAACAGGGCGGAATGAGTTAAATAAATAGCAGAGGACACAAAGTTGTGGAGAGACCTGATCACCTGTGTCATCTGGCATGGTACTTTAAGAATAGTTTAGGGGGATTGATGAATATCATGCTAAAACATGGCTGAATTTGAAGCACTATGTATCATTAGCTGAGAAGTTTTTTTTTTTTGTTTTTTTTTCGTACGCCCGCTAATACTCGAGGCGAAATCTCAGGTTATTATTTTTTTTTTTTAATGTCTAACCTGACATTGATTTTACGTGAGTATCCCTTTTTTCTTGTACAGAGACAAGTGTCCCTCGCCATTCAGGCAAATACTCTCCGATTTCGGAGGTACCCATTACAGCTGGGTCGGCTCAGGAGCCGCCAATCCCTGGTCGACGACACTTCTTCAAATGTTCTCGCCAGGTCTCGAGTTAATCCAGTCCAAATCCCGGTCGACGAAAAATCCTCAAATGCCGTCACCCGGGTTTGATCCTGGATCACCCGGTCGCCAGAGCGGTGTGGTAACCACTACGCTAGCGCGGCTCCAGCTGAGAAGTGTATACTCTGTAGATCTTCATCCCCGTTTTCATTCCTTACAGAGTATGGAACCATCACTGCAGGTGGCCTCCTTGAGGAAGCAGACGCCAGCGCACAAACTCTTGGAGCAGTGGTTTCTGTAGCACTTTATTTTATATGATGAGGTTGTCAGCCCTCCATGCACAACCTCATATTAGTCATCTTTTATGACATGCCTTATGGAGCAGTAGTCCATTTCTTTCTTTGTTGCCACGGATACCCCTGGGAACTACACTGGGCATAAACAGTACACAGATGTCTAGATATTCAGGCTTTTAATGTTCAGATCATGTATTCCTTGCTGTTTAGTGGATGTGGTATAGCAAATTTTCACACGTTTCAGGTTATTGCTGCTACCAACAGAGTGGACATACTGGATCCAGCCCTCTTAAGGTCTGGTCGGCTTGACCGAAAAATTGAGTTTCCACAGCCTAATGAAGAGGCCAGGGCTCGCATTTTGCAGATTCATTCCAGGAAAATGAATGTCAAGTATGCTGCCATAATTAAGGATATTATTTGTGCATTATTATGACTTCTAAATATCACTCCACTGCCTCCCATGTTGTGTGTATTTATGTATGTCAGCATTTATCTCCATTATGCACCTGTTTATGTAAGGCTGTAAACAATATATGGGGGGGGGATGATGAGAGAAAGATATTTTAAACTAGTGAAATTGTGGACTAGACTTCTCCCTCTGCCTGTTAATACAGTGGTGTCCCTGGGATCAAAGGTACATTTTTCCGCATTCCTAGTGCTGGCTACTAAAACATATTCGTGAACTTATAAGATAGGAACACGATCACAACACCCTCCCCTGCTTAAAAATTGCATGCATATATATATATATATATATATATATATATAAAAATATATATATATATATAAGGTAAATCTTAAGAGGGCTCATTGTTACTAATGTAGATCCCAAAAGCTTCTGGGTTGCCAACCCCTGCTTTCTCTACTTGAACAGTGACTGTTGGCAAAGCTTTGATAAGGCTAGAGTCATATGCTATCCAAAGAGTTACCTTTTTCGGTTATCTGAAAAATCGCTATTGTAATAGCTCATGACAGCAGTGATAAGTGATATATACATTTTGCTGCTTACACGAACAGCTTTATAATGTTCATCACAATGATTTGTAAAGCTGCTTCTTTCAGTATTTGTCATTAATGTTTGAGGACTGACATGTTTTGTTTACATTTTTCAGCAAAGACGTCAATTTTGAGGAGCTGGCAAGATGTACCGATGATTTCAATGGTGCACAGCTGAAAGCTGTTTGTGTGGAAGCTGTAAGTATTGGAGAGTGACTGTGTGTGTGTGTGTGTGCGCTTTAGGTTCTTTTTCAGGTTTTCCATTCTCTTGTTTATTGTTAGCACTTCTCAGAAAGGTTGCCTCCATGTTACCTCAACAAATGGTAAAAGTCCCATTCTTATATTTACCTGAATATTTTAACCCCTTACTGATATTATAGTCCGTTCGGAAATTCGTGCCCTCAGAAAGCGTCAATTTTCTCCAAAACTGTTTGTTGTATGGACATGAATTTTTGCATGCAGTCTTAAATTTTCCATGCAGTTATTAATATATTTTTTGCCCTTACAAAATTGACGCTTTCTGTGGGCACGAATTTCCGAACGGACTATAACCAGCTAGTAGTTCAGTATTTCCCAAGACTGATGTAGATCTTCTGATCTGCTTCACTGAAATATTACTTGTTGTTTCAGGGAATGATTGCTATGAGAAGAGAAGCCACAGAACTGATCCATGAAGACTACATGGATGCCATCATCGAGGTGCAAGCAAAGAAGAAAGCTAATCTTCAGTATTATGCTTAGTTATTCAATCCTTGCATACATTAATGCCGAGATTGTGGTATAGTAAATATGACAGTATGTTGAGTGTAAAACTCTGGTGAGTTAGGTGCTGTTTGAAAAAATGACTGAACAGTGTTTTATATATTTTCTGTTGCAATGAATGTGCAAGATATCAGACCATGAAAAAAGGCAGGATTATGAACCTCAGGGTTTGATTAAATCATTAGGGTCACTTCTTGTTTTTAAAGTGTTATTCTTCACTGTTCAACACAGGACTTCATAGCAAGTAGCAGTTTTTTCTGTCTATTGTAACATCCATTTTATATTTGTTTTTGGACAAAACAAATAAAACATTAGTCACATGACAGCGAGGGCTCCTTGTTTTGACAAGTGACTTTTCAGTCATCTTGTAGTGTAAGGGTGTTCCAGTTTTGTCTTTTTGATGATTACAAATCTCAAGGGTTTTAAATTTGTTTATGTCAGAGATAACATTAATGATTATTACCTAGGTTTCACATAGAGGTAGATGTGCTGTATTTACTTACTTTGTACTTTTTCGGTCCAATCTCATTGTGAAATATCGTGGGGAGCTTGAAGTTTTTATTCTTGTTGTGCTGGCTGCTGTGAGTCCGTGTTGTTTTAGGATTTTTGTAATATTGTCTTTCCATCTGCTTCTTGGTTGTTCTCATGACCTAAAACCAGATGATTTACTGTTGAGGGTGCGTCACGGCATTTGATCAAACTGTTCTCATGAGATGGCCAGACCACTTTACTTTCTGTCTCTATATATTTAGTAGCAGAGTTCTTAGAGTGCCGTGCTTCTTATGGCAAAGTTACCAGGTTCAAAACCTAGTAGTCATGCTCCAGTCTACCCATCTGTAATGGGCACCTGACCTGGCTATTGAGTTTGGGAAAACAGAGGCAGCAAGGAAGGGAACAGGTCCACCCCCTTAAAGCTAAGATCTTGTATAGGTGAAGTCTTTAACCCATCATCCTCCTAAGGCAGTATCTGCTATGGGACTACCATTACCTATGTAGTCTTTGTTCTGGAATTTTATCATGAGTCAGAGGATTTTCAGGAAAACAAAATCAACAAACTAGAAGTTAAGCATCCTTAAAAATATGTAAATGAATATACATCATTTGATATTTAGCACAGTAATGCTGTTGACTTATTTCGCAACAAATAACTTTCAGCTGAGGACAGCAAAGACAACCACATACCAACATTACTCATTCTTGGCTACACAAATGTAGCTTAATAAATCCTATGCATTTCATCAATCCAGCAATAACGCATATACACAAATAAAACAAGCCAAGACCCTGCCTTAGCTGTCCGTTTTAATTCCAGAATAAATCTTTCGGTATATACATAATGAATTCAGTACCCTATAGCTCCCCAAGGAGCATAGGCCTTCAACAAACATATGCCATCAGTTCAAGTTCTGTCCACGTTTTCCTATTCATTTTCACTTCTGTCTCCAGCTCTCTTCTGTCTCTTTCCCAGGGGATTCCAGAACAAGGACTGCCTTAAATGCTATCAACAGGTTTAAACATAGTGAATTATCAATGAGTAAATAGCTTAAGCAACAAGTGTATGATTAGTATTTTAACACCATTTATGAAATACTCGTAGAAGTACATTTACAACATGCATGATAAAGACATAACTGAGTATGCACAAAGCAGTCTGAATAAACCTTGTACGAAATGTAATATTACAAAAGGGCTATCAGTATCACAAGGTATTAAATATGATACTACCAAACAGTCTGTAACATTAAATGTTAGAAATGAATAAAATTTCTAGTAAAATTAGTCAATTCCTTCTCTCCATAACGCCACTGAAAAAACATAAACAAACTTGTTTGCAGAGACAATACAATCAAAAGCCAGTTACACATTTTTCAGTCATCTCATCTTCTGTCACCCAGCTCTTGCTCCTCCAATTGGCCCCTTTGCAGGAAGTCTTCAGAGGACTTCCTGGGCACGTGAAGTAGTGGTTTCTTTAGCAGCATGTTTTACATTATGACGCTAGCTTTATGCAAACCTTACATTAGTTACCTCATGCAATGTGCCTAAGGGAACAGTGAACTTATTCTTTCTTTGTCTCTTCGGAGAAACCACACATGGTATCCTCCATGGTCATCATCATAGTTTTCCTCCTTGGCCTTTGTTCTAACTTTCTCTGCAGGTTCTGACAAGTTGTACTTGAGGTCAGTTAAATTTCTGTTTTCTTATCCTTTACTTTGTTGGTTCTCTTATATTTTTCAGTCCTGTGGTACTGTGATACTATCTGTCTCACCATCCTACATTCAAAAGCCTGTGTAGAACCATTTTGATATCTACAGGTACATAGATTGTATGAATAGTTCTTTAAAATATGTACAACTAAGACTAGCAAAAGCAAGTAATTTATTATATAGGAATATTAGCAAGCAAACTTGCAGTACACATACTGACATTAGTTTGACTATTTTATGAAAATATAAAAATTACCAGTGCAAATCATGATGTGTCGTGTAGGTATATTTTGCAACATTTTGGTTTGACAGTGCAGCACAAACTTTGACAGCACACTAAACAAACACATATCTGATATGGGCATTTTTCTGTTAAGGCAATCATAACAGAAAATCATGCATTCTATGAAAAAATTTAATATTTTTACACTTTCCCGTAACATTTCTGGCCATATATCTACATCTGGGACTACCAGCTCACTCTGGCTCTACAAAATTTTTTTCTTTGCAACAAATATCCATCCGTTTTGGCCATTTCAATTATTTTTTCATTTGTTTAAAAAAACAAACTTGTAATAGCACAAAAATTTGTATTATAGCCCCATTTAACAACTCATTTTTTGTTTCTCACATGAACAACGTAGACTTAATAGGTAACACGGACCCAAAGATGCAGCAATAGAGAATGCAGTCAGCGGCCCATAGCTTGACTGCTTGCATCAGGGTCAGCGAACCAGAGCTGACCAAGACCCTACTCCACCTCCACGTGGTGGTCCTGGAAACAGGCTGCATCACTGCAGTCTGGCTGAGAGAGTAGGGATCGAAGAGGGAAGGCAAACCCGGTCCCAAAAAATGCTGTGCTGAAGCCGGATGTGTCGGCCGAAAGGCGCAGATATCACAGCTCCGGCGTAAACAGACACAATGCAACCAATGTACTTTTCAAGACGAACGAGGAAGAAGAAAATAGGTAACAGAGTTGTCCATGTGTATTAAAGTAACAACCTACTTAGAGATAGCACAAACAATACAAAGTAACAAATTAAAAAATGGTACTGGAGCCAAGATTTTACAAATGAACAGTATACTAGATACACAGGATGTTTCAAAGCTATGCTTTATCAGCTACAGCGATAAACAGGAATTTTGTGAGAAATATAGAACAGTTATAAGCAAATGACATAGGGCATGGAACAATGGAAAATAATAAACAGATAAAAATACTTATGAGAAATACAGAAAGATTTAAAGAAGTAACAGATTAAAAATAATGAACAAGAAAGAATTATCAGTGCAAAGAACAAAGACATCAAATCCAACAAAACAACAGTATGGTATAATTGAAAACAAAATTAATCCAGTGGTGAAAAATAACAACAATGGCTGCTTCAAAGATAAGAAGTCTGCGATGCTGAAGGACATGATAATAAGATGTGTTATAAAATATTCTGAGAATGAGTTACAATTTAGCAAATGATAACATACATTGGAAGATCTGGAATATGCAGATGACATTGCACTACTAGCACATTCACATCAACACATCCAGGAAAAAACGGATAGACTTAATAAGTTTAGCCAGCAGGTGGGCTTGAACATCAATTTAAAGAAGTCTGAGGTCATGACGCTCAATGTGAGCAACCCTGAGCCCATATCAGTAAGGAATAAGCAATTGGTACAGACAGATACCTTCACATACCTAGGAAGCATAGTAACACCAGACGGCGGGGCAGGCAAAGACATCAACATCAGAATGAATAAGGCAAGAACAGCCTTCTTTAGCCTAAACAACATCTGGAAGTCCTCCCAATACAGCACAAGCACAAAATTAAGATTATATCAGAGCTGTGTGCTTTCTGTGCTTCTCTATGGTGCAGAATGCTGGAGAGTTACAGAGAAGGAAATGTCGAAATTGTCCTCTTTTCACACAACATGCCTAAGAAAAATTCACTGAATCTTTTGGCCGAATACCATCACTAACCAAGATCTGCTTACTCGTAGCAAGCAAGAGGACATGCACACCATCATAGCTGGCAGATGCTGGAACTGGTTTGGTCATGTCCTCAGAAGAGACCCCGATGCCATCACAAGAACAGCTATGCTTTGGACCCCTGAAGGAAAACGAAAAAGAGGCCGACCAAAAACAACTTGGCGGAGGACTGTGGAGGCTGAGATGCAAAGAATGAACCAGAGTTGGGGCACTGTACGAAGGATGGCCACCGACCGAGCAAAGTGGAATCAATTTGTTGTTGCCCTACAAGACGCCACTAGGCGTGATGGCCACTGACTGCTTTGACGGTCGGCGGCTAAGGATCAAAGAAGAAGAAGAAGAAATGATAACAGAACAGCAAAAATGACAACAAGAAAGTTACAGACTATCATAAATGGGTGCTTGTGTAGACAAGAAGGATTGAAATGAATTGACCAGATGGAAAGAAGCGGACAAATAACAGTGAAACAAGAGGTGAGGAAAAGATCGCTGGCACTGGATAGGCCACAAATGGAAACCAGCTGATAACATTACAAGGCAGTCTTTGTTTGGGAATCCCTATGGTAACAGAAATGTAGAACGAAACATGCATGAAGAAGTGATTGCAGACAAATGAAAGGCATAAAAGGGACATGGGAAGACCTTTAACAAGACTTGAAAACATGCATGAACTTTATGGAGGTATGTGCTGTATGCTCCCCACAGAGCTAAAAGGTAATGAATAAATAGATAAGGCTGGCAGTAAACACTTTATCACTACCAAGTCATTCAAACAAATTGGAGCATATGCTATTTGTCTGTAGTAAGATTGGTTGTGTTTATTTTACAACCTGCAAGTGAGAATGATAAAGATAATGTTAGTCTTAATTAAGATAATCAAGTTCTAATGTAAGGTATTTATGAAAGAAAATTTTAAAAATAATCTGAAAGTGCTACAAAGTAATTACCATAATAATGTGTTCACTGGTAATTTTTTTTTCTCCGAATGGCTATGTAAGAATGACATACCATTTATAACACGTTTTCCAATATCTTCACAAAGCTGATTGTACAACAAACCTATGCTTTCTTCACCAAGCTGTTTATAGGACAAACCTATGCTTTCTTCACCAAGCTGTTTATAGGACAAACTTATACCTTCTTCAATAAGCTGTTTATAGGACAAACTTATACCTTCTTCACCAAGCTGTTTATAGGACAAACCTATACCTTCTTCACCAAGCTGTTTATAGGACAAACCTATACCTTCTTCACCAAACTGTTTGTAGAACAAACCTATACCTTCTTCACCAAACTTTTTATAGGACGAACCTATACCTTCTTCACCAAGATGTTTGTAGAACACATACATGCCAAGTATAGTCCGTTCGGAAATTCGTGCCCACAGAAAGTGTCAATTTTCTCCAAAACTGTTTGTTGTATGGACATGAATTTTTGCATGCAGTCTTAGATTTTCCATGCAGTTATTAATATATTTTTTGCCCTTACAAAACTCATGTCATGTTCGAATTTTCTTCTTTACGTTATATAAAAAACTCTTACCATTGTCTGGGTTAATTTTTCTTAGTTTTACAGGAAAGTTACAAGATCCGTTCAAAAATATTTTATTTGGTTTGAATTAGTGTAGTGACTACATGTCCGCACGAGTGCGCACCTATTGTACACAGTCGTGAGTAACTAATTCAAATAAAAAAACAATATTTTTGAACGGATCTTGTAACTTTCCTGTAAAACTACTAAAAATTAACCCAGACAACAGTAAGAGTTTTTTATGTAACGTAAAGAAGAAAATTCGAACATGACATGAGTTTTGTAAGGGCAAAAAATATATTAATAACTGCATGGAAAATCTAAGACTGCATGCAAAAATTCATGTCCATACAACAAACAGTTTTGGAGAAAATTGACGCTTTCTGTGGGCACGAATTTCCGAACGGACTATAGTATAGGTTGCCCGTAATCTTTACAGGTTTTTCTCCTTTTCAGATCTGTATGGCCATACATACTTTCTGCACAGGTTTTCGCGTAATTATTAACCCTATACAATTTTATTCTGCCCAAATGCCAGTGTACAAAGTCTACAATCCAAAATTGAGAGTGGGAACAGTGCTAAAGGGCAATTTTTTTATTTTCACCAATGTGAAAGTATCTGAAGAACATTTCTTGTGATACAGATAATCTCAGATGTGCGCCCAATTTTGTGATGTGTAACTTATACTCTTTAACCTATGACAGCAAGCAACAACAGATCAATAAAATACACACAAATACAAATTGTCTTGTAAAGCTGCTTTCATGTTCTTTCCTTACAGTCTTGAATTTCCATTCACAAGTTATAAATAAGATATTAGTGCACAGCTAATGATGAAATTCAAGAAATGCAGTTATAATTTGAAATAACAAAAAAATTGTCTATTGGTAAACGCACCAGAAAATGAATCACTATATTTCATTAGCTACAAGCTGAGGTAACAGTATCTGAGTAATAAAATGAAGACCTACATGCAGTATATATGACATAAATTAGAAACACCATCATAGACTGGCTCACATTTTTTCATATGTCCATATGTGATCACAGGTACTACATGTTCTTGAGTACATATCCTCATCTTCATCATATGTCTCATCTGCAAACTCATGCTGATGACCTGATAAATCTTTCCTCCAAAGACTACTGCGTACTGCCATTCGAAGCTCTGCAGATACAAATATTACATGTGTTTTTTCTGCGTGCCATACACAACCCCATGCATGTTTAAAACTCTATATTTAACCAATGAGTTTCAATGCATAGCAAAAGATATATTAAATTTCTTTCTGTGCAAAGTATCTGCCATAAATATAATTTAATACACTTCTTGTCCCTTTTTGGCCTGACAAATACTGAGGAAGCCCACTGCAGTTGTCCCCTTTAAAAAAGAATGTGCCGAAACATTTCATCTTCTCTTGCGGTAATGATTCTATTGGCAACTTGTTTTACGTGTTGAGGTTGCTAGCCCCATGCACAATCCTTCTCATTCACATTTTATGACACTCTAAGTAGTTCTATTCTTTGCTCCCCAATATCAGGTCCCATCACTGACATGGCTGGTTCTACAAATAAACTCTCGTAATGTGTGATTTTTCTTTTTTCAGACATGCATGCATTTATCATTCAATTTCTTTTTTTGTTCTTTATGAAGCCACCACTGCAGCTGTCACCTTGCAGGAAACCTGTCCCAAAACATTTGTGTACTCCTGTACTATTGCTTTCTGTAGCAATTACCTTTACATGATGAGGGTGACAGGCCTATGGACTCCTGTACCATTGCTTTCTGTAGCAATTACCTTTACATGATGAGGGTGACAGGCCTATGCACAACCTCATATTAGCTGCCTCTTATGGCATGCCTAATGCATGGAGGCATATTTGGAGTCATCCATATATGACTACCAGCTATGCACAATGCTACAATATATGTACGTGGAAGTGAACTTATGTCTGTGAGACTAATTACATCCTTATTGACTCTTGAAATCATCCACACATTTCCAGGGATTCCCCCTGTGGTGAAACTTGTTGAGAACCCAGCATTGCACACTAAGTTTGGAGAAGTCATTTGAGCCCCAGGCGTAATTCTTTGGCCTTGACTTGGTTGACTGCATGCAGAGGGATCTCACTATGGACCCAGTGATAGGCAGAGGATGCTGAGAAGTGGCTCTGTGCAGTACGTGACAATTCCTTGGGAGAGCCCAGAACCAGAGTACAGTATTTTAGCTCTGCATAGTTGGAAAGTCCCCTTGGATGGCAGGGAATGCACAGTATGCCACATACTTCTTACTCCTAGCTTGGGACCAGATGTGATGATCCTTTAAATGCAAGCCAAGCTGGAGAAACTGGAGTTCATGACTTCAACTCAACACGTTTCGGAATGGCAGAAGAGCCACAGGAAAAGCCTAGATCTACAGTGTAGATAATACCAAGGAGTCTTCAACTTGGTATTGGCTGCTAAAGAGCGAGAAGCTCAGTAGCCCTAGTTAAACAACAACAAATGACATGCCTATGGCAGCAGCAGTCCTATTTTTTTCTATGTCTTCTTTCATTTGTATCAAATTCATCATCATGTGACATATTCTTTCCAGAACGTTGTCTCCATTACAGCTGACCTGAACGCATCACGATTCTGGGCAAGTTGACCTGCATCAGCCAAAGACAAGTTCAGACTCTCTGTGATGTCCTGGGTCCATCGTCGTCTAGGTCGACCCCTTCCCCTTTTTCCAGGGACCATGCCTTCCATTACTATTTTTTCCAGACTATTATGTCTTTTTATATGACCAAAAAATGTCAGCTTCCTTATTGCGATGGTATTTAGGAGCCAATGTTCCTGTACGTTTAGTGAGTGCAGTACTTCTCTGTTGGTCTTTTTTTCTGTCCAGGGTATTCTCAACATCCTTCTGTAGCATTTCATTTCGAATGATGTAACCTTTTTTGCAACTGTTTTATTGAGTGTCCAAGTCTCGCAGCCTTATGTTGCTACTTGGAATATACATGCTCTGATCAGTTGTAACTTTTTCTTTGCTTGTGCCTTGCCATAGGTTTTTCATCTGTATTAGTTTATGTGAAGCAATTGCAAGTCTTCTTTTAATTTCTACTGCACAGTCGCCAGAGCTGTTGATGATTGATCCTAAGTATTCGAATTCATTAACACTTTCCAGTTCTTCGTTATCAATTTCAATTTCTGGTTTGATCTTTACTTTGTCTGTTGTCAATACTTTGGTCTTCTTGGTGTATAGGTATAGATTCTAGGCCTCGCTGTGTTTTTTGGTGGACAGAATTAATTGTTCAAGTCCTTCTGGGTTGGTCGATAGGAGGACTGTGTCGTCAGCATATCTGATTTCCGGGATCTGATACCCGCCGATGTTATAAGGGTCAAACTCTGTGTGTTCTTGGTCATCTCTTACGTTTCTCATGATATTCTCGGCAAAAAAGTTAAACAGGTAAGGGGAAAGGGTACAGGCTTGTCTTACTCCTTTCTGTACTTCAAACCATTCTGATGTTTCCCCCTCTATTCTTACGGCTGCCTGTTGTTCTTGGTACAGCAGTGCGATGAGTTGTATGAGGTGGTTTGGAAATCCCATATTTTCCATAATAGTCCATAACTGCTGATGTTGTACACAGTCGAAAGCTTTGGTGTAATCAATGAAACAAGTTTGTAGGTCAACGTTGAATTGTCTACACTTTTCTATGATGATCCTCATATTGAATATATGATCTCTAGTGCCTCTACCTGGTCGAAAACCTGCCTGTACTTCGTTTATTTCTGTTTCTAGCTTTTGTTGCATCCTTTTCATTATGATTTGTAACAGTATTTTGCTGGCATGGCTTATAAGAGCTGTAGTTTGTGCACAGTTTCAGGTTGCCCTTTTTTGGCAAGGGTATGTAAATTGATCTTTTCCATTCCTTGGGCCATATTACGCTTTGCCAGATCTTACAGCATAATGCATGGTATATACGAGCACAGCCTTCTCCTCCTGCCTGTATCATTTCAGCTGTTATTTCATCACAACCAGGAGATTTTTCAAGTGTTTGATTGCGTTCCGGACTTCCTCTATGCTAGGTTCTGGTTCCGTTTCATTCATGACGTTGTTATCTGCCGTTTTGTTTATTTCTGTGTACATTTCTTGACAGTACTCCTTCCATCTGTTCAGAATATCTTTACGTTCTGTTAGAGTGTCGCCTTTCTTGTCGTTTATTGCTCGAAGTGACGGTTTAAAGTTGCTGTTCTTCAATGTTCTTACTTCAGAAAACATATTCTTACTCAATCCCTGTTTGTGCATTTCCTCTATTTTCCTGCAGGTGTCGTTTATGTATTGTTGTTTGTCTTGTCTGACTTGTTTTTTAATCTGCTTTGTGTATTCCTTGTACAACTCCTGATTTTCTGTATCTTTTTTGGACTTCATTTTTCTTCTTTCCACCACCAACTTCAGTGTTTCGTCTGAGATGTATTCTCGTCTCTTTATACTTCTTTTAGGAATTAACCTCTGTGCATTTGTAATGTAAACATCTCTGATGTCATTTCCTCCTGTACTGCCATAAGAACGTCAAATTTGTTCTGAATATCGACACTGAACTCTTCTGGTATGGCGCTTGTGTCATAACGTATTACTTTGTCGCTTGTAACGACTTTATTCAGTTTGATCTTGAAGTTTGCAGCAAGAAGTTCATGGTCGGAGTCACAGTCTGCTCCTGGGAGCGTCTTGATGGATGAGATACATGATCGCCACCTTTGTTGTATTAAGATGTAATCTATTTGGTTCTTGCTTTTTCCGTCCGGTGACGTCCATGTATATAGTCTTCTAGGGTGTTGCATGAAAAGAGTATTTGTGATGACTAGGTAGTTTTCTAGGCAGAATGTTGTCAAGCGTTCTCCTCTCTCATTTCTCTGGCCCAATCCATAACTTCCTTTCACTCTTTTTTCATGTTCTAATCTTTCATTTCCAACTTTGGCATTAAAATCTCCCATTATTATCCTAATATCTTGCTTATTTGCTTTCTCTAATGCGTGTTGCAGTTCATTGTAAAAATCTTCAATTTCATGTTCTTCAGCAGCTGCTGTTGGCGCATATGTTTGTATAATTGTGATGTTCTTTCTTTTTCCTTTCAGTCTGATTGTGACAATGCGGTCATTTATGGGGTTATATCCTAATAGGGAGGCAGCTGTCCTTTTAGACAAGTAGAAGCCGACGCCACTCTGACCTCCTCTCTCTTTGCCTGAGTATATGAACGTTCCTCCTGATGGAATTGAAAAGTGTCCCTGGCCTGATCATCTGTGCTCTGAGATGCCCAGGAAATCGATGTTTAGTCTTTCCATCTCGTTCTTCACTATGTACTGTTTTCCTTGGTATAAGCTTCTGACGTTCCATGTTCCTATTTTGATTATTTTTCTAAGGACCGATGACATGGTTTTCCATGGTAACACAGTCAGGCTTTTGGCCATCATCACGATTACCTGTACTGACGCTGCCAACGATCTCTTCCCCAGTTAAATATGATCTGCCTGGCCTGGGGGACTCACCACCAGATCTTTGCGTAGTATTCAGATTAGCCATTATGGATTTCTTGGCATTATACATCCAGTAGTTTGCCATTCCTTTCTGGATGGTTCTGGCTGCTTACCATTACAGTCCATGGTGTGCCCTCAGCCCGATACCAGGCCTTTCCAACTCCTGTCCTAGAAGCCGTTGTCAATGTATTATTGATCATTCGCCTGTTCGGCCAGCAGTTGTGTGTACTATTTAAGGGGGACCTCCCTTTTTCAATTTACTCACGTAGTTCTGCCGGCCAGTCAAAGCCGTTGCCCAGGGGGTGGTGCTGCCGTACACAAGCAGACTCGAGGAGCCATACGTGAGCTGAACTGGAGTGGGGAAACCAAATAGGATCCAGGCCTTCCTCAAAAAGAGGAAGTGACTGCCTCTCACCGTGAGGTACTATCCCTTACACACTCCAGTCCTACCCACCTGTATCAACTTATAATTTCTAAAAGTGTTTTAGAAATTGTATCAACTTATAATTTCTAAAACTCTTTGTGAGTTCTATAAAGATTGATAGACAGGCTATTCCGAACAATCATGGATACATGCCTACATAGATGGATAAGCAACAAGTGCTGTAAAGAATGGAGGCGCCGGTATCTTTATCTCATATCCTGACAACCACTATGAGACTAGGCATATTCCCACTGGTAAATTCTGTTCCAACTATACAGCTGAGGTTCAAGCTCTAGAGCAAGCTGCAAATATGATATAAATCACAAACTCTGACTGCCAGCAGGTAGTCATCCTCACAGATGCACTGTCTGTACTGCAAGCTCTCAAGAGTGGTAAACTCCTGCATCTGAGAAATGAACTAAGCAAGGTAGCTGCCAAAAAGCGAACCATACTTCAGTGGGTACCATCTCATTGTGGTGTACCCGGAAATGAAAAGGCAGATAAACTTGCTAAAAAGGGAGGAGAATGTGAACAAGAAGATAATGAAATCACATACTTTGAGAAAAAGAGAGCTATCCAGACTATCAGAAGAGAACAAAATCAACCCAATGACGACTACCACACTCTTGACCGGCAGGGACAGACAACTATTTTTCGACTCAGGACAGGGCATAACAAACTGAATAAACACATGTACAAGCTACGATTGTCTGCTTCACCACTGTGCACATGTGGATTAAACGAACAAACTGCTGAGCATGTTCTACAGGATTGTCCTCTGTACGACCAGTTAAGAAAGATATACTGGCCCAATGACTCAACACTAAACTCAAAGCTGTATGGAGCTAAATAGGAACTCCAGACAACGGTCGGGTTCATCATAAGAACTCATCTGACGGTGTAAACATCAAAGATGCGATCGCAAGAAGAAGAAGAAGATAGACAGCAGTGACAATTAAGAGAGATGTGTTTATATTGTGCAAGATGTAGCAGATATTGAGTTTTTGTAATGTCTGGAGGCCAAAAGTGCTCCAACTATTCAACATTAGCAATCAATGTTGAGACACTCTGGCACCAACAATGTATTGTGACAATGATTTATTACTAGCCCTAATCTATGCTGTTTTGATTTTTAAAAATAGTTTCTAAATCTTCATTGCTATTATTTGTTAGTGTCTTTTTTTTTTTAACCTTTCGTCTGCTGTGCAGCACATACCTTCATTTAACTCAAGCCAAGTCTTCCTGTCCTGTGCCCTCCACTTTCATGTTGACCTCCAGTTCTCTTCTCTGCATGTTTTGGGTCTACTACTTCTACTTTATGGATTCCATAATAAGAGAAGCTATCAGCTGGATTCCTCATTGTGGGTCTTATCCAATGCCAACTTTTGTTTCAGTGGTATTTATCCATTCCCACGATGGCGATCATTTCATACCATGTTAATCATCCCATTTTCTGTGCAAGCATCATGGCAACTTCTTAGTTGCCATTTTTTTTTGTCCTCCATGTTTGAGAACTACACACAATGAACGTCTTGACATCTAAGTTGAAAATGTTTTTTTGTTGTTGCACTGAACTTTTTATTTCAAATTATTGCGATAAAAGCCCATATGGCTTTCTGTATCCTTATATCAGTATCACTTCAAATGGGTACATGACTCTGCTCTTGAGTTAAGGAAGGCAAAGGCAGTGAAGAATTAAACTGGCCACCCAACCTCACACAGCTGGACACAGTACAGTGAAGTTTCTAACACTTCACTTTCCTACGGCAGTATCTGCTATGGGACTACTTGACATTCCTGTCCATGTTGCTGCCAAGATCTTTTTGGTGTTTTTATCAACGTGCAAGCTGGCAATCGTTTGTTCTCATGATCTGTATCTCTTCTCTGTAGATTTTCAGACCCAGCTGTGGCCTCTTATTCAGTTGTCTCATTCTGTCCTGCATCTGGTTTTGATTATGGGATAGGAGACGGTTACTGAGAAAGTACATACTGTCACTTGAGGTTACTGTGGCTAAGTTTCTACAGGACAAGGTTGCTGGCCCAGTGTCCAGCTCAAGTAATATCTTATGGCATGCCTGGTAGATCAGTGGTATCCTTTGCTCCCTGCTTGGCCCTTGTAGCACGAGTGATTATCAGCTGACGTAGGTATTTGGTAGACATATCTCACATTTCTGTTATTGTGACTGTGAAACATTTTTCCATTATATACTGATTTATGTAACACAGCAAGACTTTAAATGTGCCCCTCAAAGTATTATTTCTTTTAAACATATTTTTTTTCAAATATTCATAGTTTATTTTTTAGATAAACATTATAGCGTGTTGGAAAATACATGAATATAAATTATGTAGTAATTATGATGGCACGGTGTGGTTAGACTGATGCTTACCTTTCAGCTTCTTGCTAAATTTTTTCTGTTTTGCCTTCTCTCGATTGTCATTCCTTGATTCTTTTGCCTCTTCTAACTTCTTTTCACTGCCCCAAACTTCCACTGCCCTTTTCCACACCTGTCAAGGATTTTACGATTCAATGTAATTATCATACAATTATACTAAATTCCCATTTAGTGTAAAAAATAATGCCATTTTAAAATGCAGTTGGGAGATTCATCTAATGCAGTGTGAAAGAAATTGTCACAGTGATGTCTTATTGCAGCAAGTCTCCGAAAATGTTCTTAAATAATGCAATTACAGTTTGTTTTAAGACTCAGTTTACCTGATTTTCTTTGGTTAACTTATAGGGTAAACAAAAATAGGTAATATGTCTTACTAGGACAAAGAAAATTGTCAACGATACGGCCACAAGGCCTTTGTCACAGACAAATGAACGAATACAAGAAGAAAGGAAAGTGTGAACTATGTGAAGTACATGTTAAATAAATAACATTTATACAACCCATAGATGAATGTGGCTGATGTTGCTTGTGATGTAAGAGCTGCTCAAATACATGCAGGCAGGTAAAAGTGTGAGACAATACAGTAAAAATTAAGTTTGAAAATGAAAAAACAAAGAGAAGTGAGGACAGGAAAAAAAAAATAAGGAGGGAAGTAGCTAGTGAGGAGAGAGGCGGGTGGCGAAGGAACTTCTTCTTCTTCTTCTTGCGATCGCATCTTTGATGATTACACCGTCAGACGAGTTCTCATGATGAATTCGACTGTTGTTTGAAGTTCCTCTTTAACTCCATATAGCTTTGAGTTTAGTGTTGAGTCATTGGGCCAGTATATCTTTCTTAACTGGTCATACAGAGGACAGTCCTGTAGAACATGCTCAGCAGTTTGTTCGTTTAATCCACATGTGCACAGTGGTGAAGCAGACAATCGTAGCTTGTGCATGTGTTTATTCAGTTTGTTATGCCCTGTCCTGAGTCGAAAAATAGTTGTCTGTCCCTGCCGGTCGAGAGTGTGATAGTCGTCTTTGGGTTGGTTCTGTTCTCTTCTGATAGTCTGGATAGCTCTCTTTTTCTCAAAGTATGTGACTTCATTATCTTCTTGTTCACATTCTCCTCCCTTTTTTGCAAGTTTATCTGCCTTTTCATTTCCGGGTACACCACAATGAGATGGTACCCACTGAAGTATGGTTCTCTTTTTGGCAGCTACCTTGTTTAGTTCATTTCTCAGATGCGGGAGTTTACCACCCTTGAGAGCTTGCAGGACAGACAGTGCATCTGTGAGGATGACTACCTGGTGGCAGTCAGAGTTGGTGTTATAAATCATGTTTGCAGCTTGCTCTAGAGCTTGAACCTCAGCTGTATAGTTGGAACAGAATTTACCAGTGGGAATGTGCCTAGTCTCATAGTGGTTGTCAGGATATGAGATAAAGATACCGGCACCTCCATTCCTAACAGCATTAGTTGCTGATCCATCTGTATAGGCATGTATCCATGATTGATCGGGATAGCTTTCTTGGATCATACTCAATGTAGCAGTTCGTTTTTGCAGATCATTATACTCACATCCACTTGTGAGACCACTGACTGTTGTATTAATTTGGAGGGCACTGCTGGCCTGCTCCCATGGTACAGGGTATAGGGTGGGCTTCAGTGGTGTTGTCTTCATGGATAGGTCTTCTTGATGCTGTCTTATAAGTCTTTTTCCCCCGATGCACAAAGCTGCTACGCTTTAGACGTCCCAATGCCAGATCATCTAGTCTTGCCTTCATTGGGTGCATTGGCATACTGTTGTACTTTTCCATCTGGATCATGGTTTTTGTGTCTCTTCTATGGGACAATGTCTGTAATCCAGCAACCTTCTGCATCTCTGTTATTGGTGTAGTTTTCATGGCTCCTGTAATGAGCCTGAGAGCTTGATTTTGCACCTTGTCCAAAGACTGCAGATGTGAGTTAGCAGCTGATGACCATGCTGCTGAGCTAAACTCTAAGTGTGGTCTTATTACTCCATTATAAATCTTCTTTAGATTTCGTTCATTTGCTCCCCAGTTGGTACCTGCTAATTTTCTGAGTAGGCCTAGTCGTCTTCGGGCCTTTCCTTCTGCATTTTCAATATGCTTATTCCATGTAAGCCTTTGGTCAAATGTCACCCCAAGATAGGTGGGGTAGCTTTCTTCCTTGATCACGGTTGTCCCCAGGTGTATGTTAGCTGATTTGTCCTTGGGGGCGAGGGAGAACAGTGTTGTGGAGGTTTTGTCTGTGTTTATTGTGATAAGCCATTTCTCTGCCCATGACACTAGCATGTCTGCTGCTGCCCGCTGCATTCTATAATTTGCTGTGGTGACATTTTCATCAGCGCACCAGAGTACTAGGTCATCTGCATATAAGGCAGCTTTAACTCCTGCAGGGAGATCTTTCACCAGGTCATTGATGTAAACAAGGAAGAGTGTTGGGGAAATTACTCCTCCTTGAGGTACCCCCTGATGGAGCAACACTTTTCTGCTCTGCAGACCGTCAAGAGTGACTCTAGTTCTCCTGTTATGCAAGTATGACTGGATCCATTTCATCATGTTGCCTTGGATTCCACTTCTCCTAAGTTTTGCAATGAGGCCATCTTTCCACACCTTGTCAAAGGCCTGCTTGAAGTCGACCCAGATCGTTAGGACCTTTTTCTTCTCCTGGAAGGCATCTTCTATTGCTTGAGACAAGTAAGTAACTTGGTCTTCTATACTGTAGCATTCTCTAAATCCAGCTTGTTCCGGCACCAGGATTTGCTCAGACTCTAAATACCATTTCAATCTGTGGTTGACTATTCGCTCCATAGTCTTCCCAACACAGCTTGTGAGACTGATTGGCCGGTAACTTGCAGCCTCGGTCTTACATTTCCTTTTCTTTTGTATGGGTATTGTGATGGCTTCTCTCCATACTTGGGGTACCGTTCCTTTCAACCAGCTGTGGTTGAATATCTCAAGCAGTTTTGTCTTTGCTGCTGAGCTCAGATTTACTAGCATTTCGTTGCTGATTTTGTCTGGGCCGGGTGACTTTTGAAACTTAAGCTTGGAAATAGCCTTCTGTAGTTCTCCTAGTGTGATGGGTTCCCTCATTGGGGCAGGAGTATCTGTCTGTCCCATGGTTGCCAGTATTTCTTTTCTTATCTCTCTCTGATGGTCTATGTTAATGGGTAAGTTGCTTTCTGAACTGTATCTTCTAGCAAACAAGTCTGCAGCTTGTTTTCCTCTGAAAAGTTTGCCACCTTCATCCAATGTGATAGTCTGCCTTGGTGAGGAATGCTCTTCATTTAGAGACTTGACTAATCTCCAAAGTTTCCTGCCGTCTTTCTCAAGGTTCAGCGATGCCGTTTTAGTTCTCCAGCTTTTCCGCTTTTCTTCTAGCTTTGTTCTCTGAAACTCTGCTACAGCCTTTTCCATTTGTTGTGAGTTTCAAGTGAAGGCTGAGACTCTGCGTCCTTTCTAGCCTTGTCCATAGCTTCCTGACGTTCTTGGAGTGTGCTGGACCAGTATGGTATGTAGTTACGCCGGCATCCTTTGGGAATGGTTTCTTTTGCAGCTTGTAGTATGCATCTGTTGAAGTCTTTTACCACTTCATTAATGTCTCTGTTCTGTACCTTGAGGGTAGACAGCAGCGTGTTCACCTGATGCCTGAATAAACCCCAGTTGGCTTTTTTGTAGTTCCATCTTGAAATGGCTGGGCCTGTACTGAGAGTTGCACTCTGGACAGTAAGAAAGATTGGGCGATGGTCGCTTCCCCCTAGTTGGTCTCCTACTTCTCTACTAATAGATCCAGCTATATCTGGTGTGGAGAAGGCAAGATCTGGTGTTGAGGTTGTGTGCCATCCTCTGGAGTAGAAGGTAGGAGTATCTGTGGCATTATTGACTAGGATTAGGGAGTGATCATCTTGCCAAGTTTCAACCTCTTCACCTCTGTGATCCAGATGGTTATAGCCCCAGCTCTGGGAGTGGCTATTAAAGTCTCCAACTGCTATAAAGTTGGTGGCTGGTACCTGTATAGAGCTGAGACTCAGGGGTTTGTTGTTCGGACAGTAATAGTTCAGGAGTTCTATTTCCATCTTGTCTACCTTTATCTGCAGCAGCTGATATTCTGCTCCATCCATGAAGGTTTTCCTTTCGTGTGCAGGAATGTTATTCCTTACAAGAGTAAGTACTCCTCCTTTCGTCTATCTTGTCTGTCGGATCTGAAGCATTGATATCCCCTTATTTTAAAGGTTTGATCTGCTTTCAAGTGAGTCTCTTGGATACAGCAAACACTGACTTGCTTCTCATACAAGATGTTTTCCAGCTCTGTCTTTTTGCTGTATCCAGCCTGCTTGCTGTTCACTCCCTCTGCATTCCAGTGCATCATGACAAGTGGCACTCTGGGTTTCTCTTTTTCTGTTTTGTTTTGGTCAGTAGTTCTCCTCCGCCGTCTGTTGACTCCACAAGACGGTCTAGAGGGTCCTCCAGTAGCTGAGGGTGGGCTCTGTCGAGGCTCAGAGCCCGGCACTGCACCTGCCTGGTGGAGCTCCACAGGGCGAGCACCAGAACGAGATTTATTTGACGGTGTACTCTCCATAGAAAAAAAAAAGCGAGTTGCATGATACTGTGGTTTCCGGTGCGCCTTCTGGCCCAGTATCTACGACTTTAGCACCTGTTCTGAATAAACACATGCACAAGCTACGATTGTCTGCTTCACCACTGTGCACATGTGGATTAAACGAACAAACTGCTGAGCATGTTCTACAGGACTGTCCTCTGTATGACCAGTTAAGAAAGATATACTGGCCCAATGACTCAACACTAAACTCAAAGCTATATGGAGTTAAAGAGGAACTTCAAACAACAGTCGAATTCATCATGAGAACTCGTCTGACGGTGTAATCATCAAAGATGCGATCGCAAGAAGAAGAAGAAGCACCTGTTCAACGGGAGAGTGGGCTCATCCCTAATCTGTTTATGTTCCCAGTAGTAGACTATTCGCAAGCAGCCTGGGGGTGTCACTGCTCTGCGCGGACCTTGTTTACCGAGGCGGCGTCCGAGCTCGTATGGTGAAAATATGGTTGCGTTATCTTCAAAATAGCCCTGTTAGGGAGTTCTGAGCTCCAGTCTCTTTCCCAGGCATTTTATCCTGGCCTGGCACGCATACAGAGGACCCCACTTCTGGTTCTAAGTTAGCAGTTGGGGATAGGTGGGGTAGCACACTGTGCATTCCCCGTCATCCAGGGGGGCTCTCCAACTATGCAGAGCTTGCACAATGCTGTGCTCTGGTTCTGGGCTCTCCCAAGGAATCCTCACGTCCTGCACAGAGCCACTTCCCGATACCCACCACCTGCCAACCCTCCATTGTAGAAATCTCCTGCATGCGGCCATCCAGTCAAGAGCCAGTATTAAGTCTGGTGCCCAAGTGATCCCCCCAAGCTCAGTGTGCAATGCTGGGTTCTCATCATGCTGCAACACAGGAGGGATTGTGATGCTCAGCCATCTCTCTCAATTCTGCACCGATAAGTGACATCGGGGACTTAACTTTGCCTCAGTACTGGGAGGCCCCGTTTCCGGGTACACCACACACAGCCAATTGAGGCAACGGTCGCCATGGGCGTGATAGACGACAAACAGTGAAGAATGAGGCAAGAAAGCATTTAACCCATGAAGTGGGGGTGGATTGGTGCAGACCAGAGCATGTACCACTTGCCGGTGGGTTCTGCATCTACACCTATAGGGTTCCACCCACTCCTCAGCCCATTTAGTCTGGCCCCTCACCCAGGACCTGTCCGGCTTGGGTGACCCTGCCAGGAGTAAAACTCCCGCCGGCATAGCTCCCGGGATCATTGAGGCGCTCAAGCTCTCCAACCACGGCAAGGTAGGCTTACATGTGGAGAGCGCGAAGGAACTAAATGGTGATATAAATTGAGAAATATAACACGTGTAGAAGGTCGCCTACCACAAAATAGTGCTGGGTGTTAAGACCATGGGGCTTAGGACAGATTATGTAATGGTTAACCGAATGCTGACAATGTTTCCGTTACCTTCACCTGAAGAGACTCTGTTGCTGAGGTATGACCATTCTATTATCATTTAACACAGGTTTCACTGTTATGCTTTGCATGTATTTGGATTTTATTAGTGCAGTTCTCCCCCCCTGAGTATTAAGTTCCATTTAATTTGCATCTGTTGTTAAGTCTATATGCCTCCTACTTTTAAGAGTCGTATGCTTGCTTGAGAGCAGAATTTTATATAGAACCAGACCTTCTGGTATTGCAGCTTTGGCCAGAATTCATCTTCCCCTTTTCTGGTCCTTCGCTGTGTAGCCAGATCATCTGCTGATGAATGCATGTTGTGTTAGCTAATCTGATTGTATTCTGACAAGGTGTCCATATGATTTTATATTCTGTACTTTGATGTAGCTCAGTGATTTTCAACCTTTTTGGCTGTGGTACCCCCTAGAGCAGTGTTTCCAAAACTTACAGTAATTGTGTACCCCTTATGAAAGTTAAGTCTTATCGGCGTACACCTCCCACGTACTGAACATTAATGAATTGTTTTCTGCAGTTAAAAAAAAAGGAAGTTAAATAAAAAATTTTGTCATGTACCCCTTAAAGCCTATTCGCACTATGATAAACACTGCCATAGAGGGTTGGCCAGGTCCTCAGGTACCACCTAAGACTATTCAAGGAATAGAATGCTGAGAAAAGATTTCTTTCTGCCTTTTGCATACCAGTATGTGCAGTATTTTGCAAAACCAAAAAGCCGTTGCTACTCTTAAAATATTAAACTAAAAGAAATGTAAGTATTATTAAGACCCCATGTGGAAAAATAAACAAAAATAGACCTACTCAGCGAATCTACTGATGACCTGCTGTGACTGATTATTAGCGATTTTGCTGAAATTAGTTGTCAAAGCTGATAATTAACAGCAAATGTCTGCTGAAGTGTCGTCTGTTTCTCTCTTTTTTGTTGTTAATTTTCTGACACAATATATAGTAAACTTACATTCAAATAAATATGACGTCACAAGTGGTAAAAGTTTATGAACTGCTTTATCTGCGGATAGTGAACACGCCTTAAATCGCGCAACCTCATCTGATATTTTGGGCGAAGTACAAACTTCCACTACCCTCTCCCTCCTCATAACAACATACAAGAGTACCATAAATATGCATATATTCAGAATCTAAATGATTTCACAATTAGCTAATAAATATTTTACTTAAAACTAAGCACATGAAAATTTACTACTTTGCATGCAACACCTGAGGTACCCCCAGGGGTGTGCATAACCTTGATTGAGAACAATGGACATAGCTGATGTATGGTGTTTTCCATCCAATTGTATTGGTTTCAACTTCTGCCTTTTATGATGACTGCAGCTTTTCTCAGCCACCTCATCCTGTATGTTGTGATCTTTCTCCTGTGCTTTAGACAATGGCTATGTTTAATAACAACAACAAAGAGTTAATAATAACTGCATTTACCTGAGTCTGCAGAAACAGTTTCATGTCACCCCAGTTAGAATTGTGGGGATTTTTGCGCACAATGTACTTCAGAACAGGTTCTCTTTTGTCAAAGTCTTCATCTTTCAAGAGAAATATGTTTTTAGCATCTGTCTTAGTTATCAAAGTATGCTTCTCTTCATCTCTGGATGGTGGAAAAAAAAACAAAAACAGAAAACTGAAGGAATCTATTACATTCATGATGCTTGTGGGAGCCGCGGTAGTATAGTGGTTAGTGCACTGGCTTCCTAGCTCAGTGGTCTATGGTTCGATCCCCAAATGAGGTGGGATTTTTTTAGGCCGCAAACGGCTCCTGGGTCAACCCAGCCCCAATTGGGTACCAGAGCAACTCTGGGAAGGTTAAGGCGGCCGGCGTGATGCTGACCACATCACCCCTAGTGTGCCGATGGTCAAGAACATATGGGCCTAACGTCATATTCCCAATATGCCTCAATGGGCGTGTAACGGGATCCTTTACCTTTACCTTTGATGATGCTGTACATAAGTACTTCAACTAAAATGTCAAGTCAATTCTATAGTTAGGCTGTGAAACATGGAGAACAACAAAAACAACAACCAGGAAGTTACAGACTATCACAAATGGGTGACTGTGTAAAATAAAAGGGTTGAAATGGTAGGACAAGATCATTAACGTGGAACTAATGACAAGAACCAGACAAAAGTGCCAGTGAAACAACAGATGAGAAGCAAATGCTGGCAATGGATAGGATATACAATGAAGAAACCTGTCAGTAGATTACAAGGCAGTCCTTGTTCTGGAACTAACAGGGTAAGAGAGATATGGGGAGACTGAAAAACACATGGAGAGGAACACTGGAAACAGAAATGAACAGGATAAAGGAGATGTTGAAAGACCTTGAGCTGATGGCACAGGACAGGAGGATGGTATGAATTTGCTGAAGGCCTATGTTCCTTGCGGAGCTGAAAGATAACGAATGAGTGGTGTACCTGTTATGGAAATGTAACATGTCTCAACACAAATATCAAATGAAGAATACGCTTTATCTCTTTTTAAAAGACAAAAAAAAACTGCCCACACAAGAATTTGCAGAACATGCCACATGTCAAAATACTAAAACTTACCTACACCCGTCACAAACAGGATGGTCAAATTTGTTATAGAGGTACGAATCGAGGAACTCCTTACAGCACTCCTCACAAAAGAGATTGTCAACTTCAATGACAGGACCTATGAACAGAGGAACAGTTAAATTAAAAAATATTCAATTTGAGGCTCTATGACTACTGTTCAGTCATAATATGAGGAAATCTGGCAAACGTAAATCCAGTTCTTAAATTTACAGTTATTGATTATGTTGAACAGAGAGACAGACGTAGAACATAAAATAAAATATGAGCAGTCATGAGAAAATGACTCTACAAGACAAGAATTAGTAAGTGTCAAAAGGCATTATTTTAGATCAGAATGAATAGTATGGTTGTTGGGGACTTGTGGAAAAAAAATGAAATTAATAGAGTAAGCTAATAAGAATTAGAGATGAATAAAGGACTATGAACCTAGGGAGAGAGAGAGAGAGCAACTGAGCATGCACATTTTGTATACGAGTTGAAACTTATGTACACAATAAGAAGCATTTACAAAATCATAACCAATGATTCTGCAAAGTTAAATAATTTAAATGTTCTACATGAAACGTGTACACAATATCCAGCCAAAAAATCATACCTATATGTTTCTGGAAAGTTAAATAATTTAAATGTTGTATTTCCAGTGGAACAGAGATAGAAGAAGATGCTAGAACATATAATGAGGAAACCTGCTGATAGAACTATGAGTCAGGCCTTGTTCTGGAATCCCCAGGGTATGAGGAATACGGAGCCACAGAAAAATACATGGAAAGAGAACCGAAGACAACAATGAAAGGGATGAAGAAGACATGGAAAGACCTTGACCTGATGACCTAGGTCAGGAGGACTCAGCATTAGTTTGATGACGGCATTTGCTCCTTGATGATGGGTAATGATGATGATGATTATATCAAACTTATATAGCCGCGCTAGCGTAGTGGTTACAACACCGCTCTGGCGACCGGGTGATACAGGATCAAACCCGGGCGACGGCATTTGAGGATTTTTCGTCGACCGGGATTTGGACTGGATTAACTCGAGACCTGGCGAGGACATTTGAAGGAGTGTCGTCGACCAGGGACTGGCGGCTCCTGAGCCGACCCAGCTGCAATGGGTACCTCTGAAATCGGCGAGTATTTGCCTGAATGGCGAGAGACACCTGTCTCTGTACAAGAAATAAAGGGATACTCACGTAAAATCAATGTCAGGTTAGACATAAAATAATAACCTGAGATTTCGCCTCGAGTATTAGCGGGCGAACGCAAAAAAAAAATAAAAAAATATCAAACTTATATACACAATCTCAAACATTTACAAAATCATACTTATATATTTCTGCAAAGTTAAATAATTTCAATGTTATATATGAAACTTATGTAAACAATTACAAACACAAAGTCATACCTATAATTTTCTGCAAAGTTAAATAACTTTATCCCCATATGAGGTGGGATTTTTTTAGGCCGCAAACGGCTCCTGGGTCGACCCAGCCCCAACTGGGTACCAGAGCAACTTCTGGGAAGGTTAAGGCGGCCGGCGTGATGCTGACCAACATCACCCTTAGTGTGCCGATGGTCAAGAAAATATGGGCCTAACACCATATTCCCAATATGCCTCAATGGGCGTGTAACAAGATCCTTTTTTTACCTAAATAACTTTAATGCAATTATTACCTGGTTCATGAATAATTTTTGGTGCATCGTATTTGACAGTTTTATTACTGCTTATAATGCCATCAGGTTCTTCCAGAAAAAACCCAGCCTGCGTATCAATTTCTATTGGTGCTCGTTTGACTTTACTATCAACATGACTGAAAAGAAAGACAAGACATAGAAAAAAGACTGCTTCATTTGAAACAGAAATAAATGTAATTAAAGCATACTTATTAAATCTAACAGAACTAGAATGCTGGGCCTGTTAAGAACAAAGGGGGAAGTAGCAATGTGCTATGAAAGATTTTTAAAAAGTAGCATTGCATAACTTTTACAATGTCTGACTTATTTAATCGATTCAATACCCATCGGCTACTCTAGGAGCATAGGCCTTCAAAAACACATGCCCAGTCCTCCTGTCGCATGCCCAGTCCTCCTGTCGCATGCCCAGTCCTCCTATCGCATGCCCCAGTCCTCCTGTCGCATGCCCCAGTCCTCCTGCCGCAGTCGACCTCTATTTCTCATATTCTAGAACAAGGGCTGCCTGATAATGCTACCAACAGGTTTCTTCAATGTGTATCCAATCAATTTTCAACAACATGTGCTAGAAAAATGATACAATCAAAATCAGACTTCACAACAATGATGCTTAAGATTTTTGCAGCATTCAACTGTCAATGATGTGTGTGCTGAATGAATAAAGTCACATAATTACTGCTGCTATTTATAGTTGCCTTGTGGTGCACATCTCAAATGCACACAGGATAATGACATAATAGACACACACATGATCAAATTATTATATTAGATAATGTTGCAACTTGTGACTGTTGTTATTTAACTAGAGCTGCTGAGCTCTTCTGCAGCCAATGGCACGTTGAAGACTCCTTAGTATTATCTAAACTGTAGATCTAGGCTTTTCTGCTAATCCGAAACATGAGTTGCAGCCAATAGCAAGTTGAAGACTCCTTAGTATTATCTAACTGTAGATCTAGGCTTTTCTGCTAATCCGAAACATGAGTTGCAGCCAATAGCACGTTGAGGACTCCTTAGTATTATCTAAATTGTAGATCTAGGCTTTTCCTGTGGCTTTTCTGCCAGTCCGAAACATGAGTTGAAGTTGTCACGAATTGCCTCCCCTTAGCTCTGCAGTAGTGGTCCACCAGTGGCCAAAACGCAAGAGTATCTAAAATGGGTCGTCAAAGGTGACTACCTTCGCACAAGATTACTCTTGGCAGAGTTGTAGATAGAAGGGTAATGACATTTCTATATCAAGGCAATATTCACAATATATTTTCAGAAGTCAAGAACAATGCTGCATAGGGCAGAGCAATTGTTGACTTACATCTGATCTATCGTCTTTTGTGAAGAATTAAGCAATGGTTTTAGCCCGTTCAAGCCCCCAGCTGGTGTAAATCCAGCGAAATTCTTTTCTAAGAATTAGCTCTATATATGTAAATATATGTCTAGATGTATATATATAATAAAGCGTCATCCAGAAGAGCAGCAGCGGAACAGCGGAGACAAGCTAGAAAGGACCGTGTAATAAAACCTTCACATGAAGCAAACATTCTCTGCCCACACTGTCCGAGATCTTTCCAGGCCCGCATCGGGCTCATCAGTCACCTTCGTACCCATAGACTAACCTAACATATTCCTAAATAATTGGATGAACAGAGTGGTCTTCATCACCCGTGATCGACGAACAACATATAATAAAGAGTCTTGCTCATACGTTTGCTTTCACACTTATAATAACTGAAAAAACTTTGATTGTTATGTTTTAAAATAACATGTAACAAATTTAATAATCAATTAGGGGGCAGAGGGGAGTTGACGAATTTAAGGTGTTTATGTGTTAGGGTTGAGAATAATCTGAATTTGTTGTACAGTCATTGTTATTTGTTTCACAGCATTTTCACGGCACATAGGAAGGGTTGTAACCTGCCCCTACAACTTATCACGGTAATTTGTCTTCGCGGGAGCCTAAGACTCGAGACATCGCCAGAGGTGAAAGAAAAGAGATGTTCTCATGCAGTGAAGCACATTCTTCAGCGGGAACTGGTTTTTCTTAAAAATCCGGAGCTCTTAGCTCGGTATAACACACCACATAGGCGCGTGGCCTGGTGTCTGTTTTTTTACACGGCCATAATAAAGCTGTTTGTCCTAAACCCGAAGAGGGGTAACTGGGCAGTCGAAAGAGGTTTCATCAGCAGTGAAGCATCTACATCCCGAGTCAAGAACCTCGTTCTTAATACAAAAGCCATCAGCTGCAGTAGTCAGGAAAGGAGAAAGGGAAATCATTCCTTTCCAAACTACAACCAAGAAGAGGGGAGTGACGGAGCCGCAACTCATCAGATCCTCAGAAGATGACAGTGACGTCAGAGAGTCACTGAATCAAGACAGAGTGGAGAGAGAGAAGGAGAGGAAATAGCTGGGACCAGTAGGGTCAGATAGTATACTTAGAGGACAGCCTCCGAGCTAGAGCTGTAATAAAAGTCTACTAATGTAGCAGTCCAGTGGTGTTAGTTAGTGGCGTTTTTATCGCCTAAAGCTTTGAAGCTGTGTAGGCAGTTAGTTTAGGCATCGTCAGCAGGACAGTGTCAGTTAGTAACCTTAGTGTAGTCGTGAGTAGTGGCTCTACTTAGAGACCCCCACCCGGTATATTGGTTTATTTTAGTTAGTTGGGTTTATTAGTATGTTATGCAAGAGTGAAAGAGTGTGTGGGAAGTTATTTTAATTTGTCTTTCATTTGTCCACATTCACTGTATTCTCATCTAAATCTATCTTCTCAGAGTTCCTCATACTAGGGTCTTGTCTATATACTCAGACAAAACTCTAAAACTTAAATCCACTTCGTAACACAAACACAAAGTTCCCCCATAAGCGCATACATGTGAAGATGACATAAAGATGGAAGAACTGAAGGCAGCACAGGAGAAAATCAAGATGGACAAAGCAGCAGGGCATGATGGTATAACACCAGAAATGGTTAAGTACATGGGAGCATCAGACGACCTATTACTCTTAAGGGTTCTACAGGCAGCGTGGTGCAACAAGACCATACCAAAGGATTGGGAGATTGCCATCATAACACCAATTTTCAAAAATGGTGACAATCAACAATGTGGAAACCATAGAGGCATATCCCTTCTCAGTGTCCTTGGCAAAATCTACTCTAGAATCCTAGAGCAGAGACTCCGACGCCTAGCTGAGCCACAATTGGATGAGGTCCAGTACGGATTCCGAGCAAACCGAAGTACTCAAGACCTAATCTTCACACTCAGACAGCTGAGTGAAAAGGCCCTTGAGTATAAGAATGAGATCCATCTTTGTTTCATAGATCTGGAAAAGGCGTTTGACAAACTTTGGGACTGTTTGGCAAGGAAGAACATTCCAGCACCTCTGATTCATGCTATACAGAGCTTCTACAAGTCTTGCAGAAAATTATGTGAGGACAGCAAACCATAAGTCAGAGGAGTTCAGAACCACCACTGGGACCTCAAGACGCAGCAATAGAGACAGCAGTCAGCGACTCATAGCTTGACTGCCTGCGTCAGGACCAGCGAACCAGAGCTGGTCAAGACCGTGCTCCACCTCCACGTGGTGGTCCTGGAAACAGTCTGCAACAGTGCAGGCTGGCTGAGCGAGTACGGATCGCAATGGGAAGGCAAACCCGGTCCTAAAAAATGCCGTGCAGAAGTCGGATGTGTCGACCGAAAGGTGCAGATATCACAGCTACGTTGGAAACAGACACAACGCAACCACCGTCCTTTTCAGGGCGAACGAAGAAGAAGAAGAATAACCACCACTGGTGTAAGACAAGGTGATATCCTGTCACCTTATCTTTTCATACTCCTCATGGACGATGTCATCAAGGCATGTAAGGAGAGAACAAGAAAGTATTCAGTGGGGTACTGGAAGATGAGACAGGTCTGTATTTCAGAGCTGGCATTTGCTGATGATGTTGCCCTGGTTGCTAAATCAGAGGCACATCTCCAATCCAACCTGCAAGTCTGGAAAAGGAAGAGCTGGAGAAGAGATGGATGGTCATAAGCAGCTCTAAAACAAAATCCATGGTGATATCACGAGAAGAAAGAAGACATCAGATTAAGCTGGGAGAACAGGTCCTGGAGCAGGTCGACCACTTTAAATACCTTGGAGCTATTATAGACCGAAAGGGAGGCATCAAAGAAGAGTTGGCCACTCGGAAAGCAACAGCTGGGAGACTTTTTCAGGCCAAAAATCGAGGATTCCTCAGCAAGAGAGAGGTTGGTAAGAAAACGAAGATCGTTGTATACCGCTCCACCTATGTCCCAGTCTTGACATATGGATGCGAGTCATGGGCAATGACTACAACCCACAAAAGCCAGATCCAAACCTCAGAAATGAGGTATCTGAGGAAGGTGGTTGAAGTAACAAGAGACATGGTCCGCAACCAGACGATACGTCAAGGCCTAAAATCCCACCCCCTGCAGACCCAAGTAGAACAGTCCCAACTAAGATGGTTTGGCCATGTCTGCAGAATGGGAGAAGACCGGCTACCACGACAAGCATGGGAAACAAAGAACCAGGGATCCAGACCCCCAGAGTCAATCTTTGAAGGACCGAGGACTAGAATGGAACCAGGCCAGGAGGAAGACAGCCGATAGGATAGTCTGGCGCTATCTCCCCCAAACCTCTACACCTCACGGTAGAAGGGGAACGACTAAGTAAGTAAGGCATACTGTGCATTCCCCGCAATCAAAGTGTGCTCTCCAACTATGCAGAGCTAAAATACTCTGCTCTGGTGCTGGGATCTCCAAAGGAATTGTCACGTCCTGCACAGAGCCACTTCTAAGCTTCCCCTGCTCATCACTAGGTCCACAGTGAGATTCCCCTGCATGCGGTCAAAGAGTTACGTCTGGGGCTGAAGTGAATCCTCCAAGCTTAATAAGCAATGGGGGTCAGAGTGGCTAAGAGGTATGGCATCCGCCTTGAGTTCTAGAGGCACCGGGTTCGATTCCCAGTTGAGGGAATATAATTTATGGAAATTTTTTTGGTCCTAATGAAGTCATACTCCCCCCTGGTCTCCTGGGTAGTGAGATCGGATGCCTAGCCTTCTTGGATAAGGGCGAAAAATAAGGATGTCCCGTGTGCAAGTTGCACACGTTTAAAATCCCTCGGTAGTTGGAAATCGTAAAGAGTAGGCTTATCAGGCCGCTGCCCTGGCAAAATAAAAAAAAATTAGAAACCTACCCACCACAAAAATATTTATAGAATGTTTGATTCCTATATACACACATTGGGATTCTTGCCGGTGCTATGTAGTTAATGCACTGTGTTGAGATCCTCCTTGTGTGATCTAAGGGAGGAGATCGGAACACTGTGGAGTAGTCCGTGTGCAATGAAGATAATCCTTCAAACCAAACCAAATCAAGCAATGCTGGGTTCTCAACAAGTTTCACTACAGGGGGAATCCCTGGAAGTGTGTGGATGATTTCAAGAGTCAATGAGGGTGTAATTAGCCTAACACTACAGAGGTCCACTTCCACATAAGCATATTATAGCATGCATAGCTGGTGGTCACATAAGGATGACTCCAGATATGCCTCCATGCATAACTTGTGACTGTAGGACAAGAGAATAAATAGCCCAAACAATCACAGACAGGTAGATTATAAATACCCACATCTAAACAGATACCAACAGACCACAATGTTCCGCCTGAGAACCGGCCACTGCAGATTACTAGGACATCTCTATCGCCTCAAGATATCCCACACAAATGAATGCCCATGCGGAACAGGAATCCAGACCCCAGAACACATTCTCCAGAACTGTCCAACCCACGATGAACCGTGACGTGCGACCTGGCCAAGGGGTGCTGAGCTCCAGCAGAAGCTATGGGGCTGCCGCGCCGACCTGGTAAAGACTGTGGACTTCATCCTGGCGACAGGCCTGCAGATTTAGCATGACTATAAACTGAACGCAGAAGAAGAATAAATACCCAAATCCAATAGACACATGCAGTCATGCAAAGGTATGGAGAAGAAAAAATGCACGACTCTTTCAAAATTTTGAACCCATGACTTAAATCAGTAACACTGCCATGCCATCTTAATTAAAGAAGTCAACAGGTCACATGATCTATGTGACTAATAAAATATGTTTACTTACCTAGTCTGACCTTGTGTATGTGGTCTTTTGGTTATTCGTGACTGTCTCAGGAGCAAGGCTTTATTTTTGTTCCTCTCAATCCTTCCTTTCTGTGCTTCTGATAGCTTTACTGATGATTTCTCGCTTGAAGCTGAAGCCATGACTAAATAGAGAAATAACATCTTCACTTCAACAGACTTACTGGTATTATTACACCACAACAGTAACACAATTTATTAACTTTATTAAGTGGTATATTAAAAGCTACATTCAACAACATGAGACAAATCATTATCATCATCAGCTGCCATCTCAACAACGAAGGTTGACTGTAATGGATCTCCAACATCTTCTGTCTCTTGTCTTTATGGTGCAATCTGAAAGACTCTTTCTTGTCCATCTCTTGATGTTATCTTCTCATTTTTAGCGCTTTTGGTTGACTTTCACCTGATATTTCACACCGCTGGGACCTGAGCAAATAAAAAAATATTTCTAGTCTTTTCTTTTTTTTTTTAAGTTATGAAAAAATGTCCTGTTAAACCTCTGCTTAGGTTATAATTAGGATATTTAGTGTGGTTTATTCAAGATAATAATTTTGTTTTCCGATTTCTGAATGATTAACCATATGTCACAGTATAAAGTCGGCGTCTGTGGCCTAATGGATATGAATGCAGTTTCATAATCCAGATATACCAGGTTCGAAACCTGCTGCAGGCAGTTTGGTAGCAGATCGCTTTGTGTGGATTTTTTAACAATGGTATAAGCGCTGTACCGTTCAGAAAGCAATGGCAAACTACTGAATGAAAAAAATTGCCTAGAAAAATCAAAAGTCAGCCAATTCTTCTTCTTCTTGCGATCGCATCTTTGATGTTTACACCATCAGACGAGTTCTCATGATGAATTCGACTGTTGTTTGAAGTTCCTCTTTAACTCCATATAGCTTTGAGTTTAGTGTTGAGTCATTGGGCCAGTATACCTTTCTTAACTGGTCATACAGAGGACAATCCTGTAGAACATGCTCAGCAGTTTGTTCGTTTAATCCACATGTGCACAGTGGTGAAGCAGACAATCGTAACTTGTGCATGTGTTTATTCAGTTTGTTATGCCCTGTCCTGAGGCGAAAAATAGTTATCTGTCCCTGCCGGTCGAGAGTGTAATAGTCGTCTTTGGGTTGGTTCTGTTCTCTTCTGATAGTCTGGATAGCTCTCTTTTTCTCAAAATATGTGACTTCATTATCTTCTTGTTCACATTCTCCTCCCTTTTTTGCAAGTTTATCTGCCTTTTCATTTCCGGGTAACGCCCACGGCGACCGTTGCCTCAATTGGCTGTGTGTGGTGTACCCGGAAACGGGGCCTCCCAGTACTGAGACACAGTTAAGTCCCCGATGTCACTTATCGGTGCAGAGTTGAGAGAGATGGCTGAGCATCACAATCCCCCCTGTGTTGCAGCATGATGAGAACCCAGCATTGCACACTGAGCTTGGGGGGATCACTTGGGCACCAGACTTAATACTGGCTCTTGACTGGATGGCTGCATGCAGGAGATTTCTACAATGGAGGGTTGGCAGGTGGTGGGTATCTGGAAGTGGCTCTGTGCAGGACGTGAGGATTCCTTGGGTGAGCCCAGAACCAGAGTACAGCATTGTGCAAGCTCTGCATAGTTGGAGAGCCTCCTGGATGACGGGGAATGCACAGTGTGCTACCCCACCTATCCCCAACTGCTAACTTAGAACCAGAAGTGGGGTCCTCTGTATGCGTGCCAGGCCAGGATAAAATGCCTGGGAAAGAGACTGGAGCTCAGAACTCCCTAACTCAAAGTTGCATGATGGCAGAAAAGCCATGGGAAAGACAGGGCTATTTTGAAGATAATGCAAACATATTTTCACCATACGAGCTCGGACGCCGCCTCGGTAAACAAGGTCCGCGCAGAGCAGTGACAACCCCAGGCTGCTTGCGAATAGTCTACTACTGGGAACATAAACAGATTAGGGATGAGCCCACTCTCCCGTTGAACAGGTGCTAAAGTCATAGATACTGGGCCAGAAGGCGCACCGGAAACCACAGTATCACGCAACTCGCTTTTTTTTTTTTTTTCTATGGAGAGTACACCATCATTTCCGGGTACACCACAATGAGATGGTACCCACTGAAGTATAGTTCTCTTTTTGGCAGCTACCTTGTTTAGTTCATTTCTCAGATGTGGGAGTTTACCACCCTTGAGGGCTTGCAGGACAGACAGTGCATCTGTGAGGATGACTACC
The DNA here is from genome assembly GCA_024509875.1 of Oreohelix idahoensis. Lineage (NCBI taxonomy): Eukaryota > Metazoa > Mollusca > Gastropoda > Stylommatophora > Oreohelicidae > Oreohelix > Oreohelix idahoensis. Next base: position 92,268 of record JAMPIV010003624.1, read on the forward strand.
TGGTGGCAGTCAGAGTTGGTGTTATAAATCATATTCGCAGCTTGCTCTAGAGCTTGAACCTCAGCTGTATAGTTGGAACAGAATTTACCAGTGGGAATGTGCCTAGTCTCTTAGTGGTTGTCAGGATATGAGATAAAGATACCGGCACCTCCATTCCTAACAGCATTAGTTGCTGATCCATCTGTATAGGCATGTATCCATGATTGATCGGGATAGCTTTCTTGGATCATACTCAATGTAGCAGTTCGTTTTTGCAGATCATTATACTCACATCCACTTGTGAGACTACTGACTGATGTATTAATTTGGAGGGCATTGCTGGCCTGCTCCCATGGTACAGGGTGGGCTTCAGTGGTGTTGTCTTCATGGATAGGTCTTCTTGATGCTGTCTTTTAAGTCTTTTTCCCCGATGCACAAAGCTGCTACGCTTTAGACGTCCCAATGCCAGATCATCTAGTCTTGCCTTCATTGGGTGCGTTGGCATACTGTTGTATTTTTCCATCTGGATCATGGTTTTTGTGTCTCTTCTATGGGACAATGTCTGTAATCCAGCAACCTTCTGCATCTCTGATATTGGTGTAGTTTTCATGGCTCCTGTAATGAGCCTGAGAGCTTGATTTTGCACCTTGTCCAAAGACTGCAGATGTGAGTTAGCAGCCGATGACCATGCTGCTGAGCTAAACTCTAAGTGTGGTCTTATTACTCCATTATAAATCTTCTTTAGATTTCGTTCATTTGCTCCCCAGTTGGTACCTGCTAATTTTCTAAGTATGCCTAGTCGTCTTCGGGCCTTTCCTTCTGCATTTTCAATATGCTTATTCCATGTGAGCCTTTGGTCAAATGTCACCCCAAGATAGGTGGGGTAGCTTTCTTCCTTGATCACGGTTGTCCCTAGGTGTATGTTAGCTGCTTTGTCCTTGGGGGTGAGGGAGAACAGTGTTGTGGAGGTTTTGTCTGTGTTTATTGTGATAAGCCATTTCTCTGCCCATGACACTAGCATGTCTGCTGCCCGCTGCATTCTATAATTTGCTGTGGTGACGTTTTCATCAGCGCACCAGAGTACTAGGTCATCTGCATATAAGGCATCTTTCACTCCTGCGGGGAGATCTTTCACCAGGTCATTGATGTAAACAAGGAAGAGTGTTGGGGAAATTACTCCTCCTTGAGGTACCCCCTGATGGAGCAACACTTTTCTGCTCTGCAGACCATCAAGAGTGACTCTAGTTCTCCTGTTATGCAAGTATGACTGGATCCATTTCATCATGTTGCCTTGGATTCCACTTCTCCTAAGTTTTGCAATAAGGCCATCTTTCCACACCTTGTCAAAGGCCTGCTTGAAGTCGACCCAGATCGTTAGGACCTTTTTCTTCTCCTGGAAGGCATCTTCTATTGCTTGAGACAAGTAAGTAACTTGGTCTTCTATACTGTACCATTCTCTAAATCCAGCTTGTTCCGGCACCAGGATCTGCTCAGACTCTAAATACCATTTCAATCTGTGGTTGACTATTCGCTCCATAGTCTTCCCAACACAGCTTGTGAGACTGATTGGCCGGTAACTTGCAGCCTCGGTCTTACATTTCCCTTTCTTTAGTATGGGTATTGTGATGGCTTCTCTCCATACTTGGGGTACCGTTCCTTTCAACCAGCTGTGGTTGAATATCTCAAGCAGTTTTGTCTTTGCTGCTGAGCTCAGATTTACTAGCATTTCGTTGCTGATTATGTCTGGGCCGGGTGACTTTTGAAACTTAAGCATTGGGACAGGAGTATCTGTCTGTCCCATGGTTGCCAGTATTTCTTTTCTTATCTCTCTCTGATGATCTATGTTAATGGGTAAGTTGCTTTCTGAACTGTATCTTCTAGCTAACAGGTCTGCAGCTTGTTTTCCTCTAAAAGTTTGCCACCTTCATCCAATGTGATAGTCTGCCTAGGTGAGGAACACTCTTCATTTAGAGACTTGACTAATCTCCAAAGTTTCCTGCCGTCTTTTTCAAGGTTCAGCGATGCCGTTTTAGTTCTCCAGCTTTTCCGTTTTTCTTCTAGCTTTGTTCTCTGAAACTCTGCTACAGCCTTTTTCCATTTGTTGTGAGTTTCAAGTGAAGGCTGAGACTCTGCATCCTTTCTAGCCCTGTCCATAGCTTCCTGACGTTCTTGAAGTGTGCTGGACCAGTATGGTATGTAGTTACGCCGGCATCCTTTGGGAATGGTTTCTTTTGCAGCTTGTAGTATGCATCTGTTGAAGTCTTTTACCACTTCATTAATGTCTCTGTTCTGTACCTTGAGGGTAGACAGCAGCATGTTTACCTGATGCCTGAATAAACCCCAGTTGGCTTTTTTGTAGTTCCATCTTGTAATGGCTGGGCCTGTACTGAGAGTTGCACTCTGGACAGTAAGAAAGATTGGGTGATGGTCGCTTCCCCCTAGTTGGTCTCCTACTTCTCTACTAATAGATCCAGCTATATCTGGGGTGGCGAAGGCAAGATCTGGTGTTGAAGTTGTGTGCCATCCTCTGGAGTAGAAGGTAGGAGTATCTGTGGCATTATTGACTAGGATTAGGGAGTGATCATCTTGCCATGTTTCAACCTCTTCACCTCTGTGATCTAGATGGTTATAGCCCCAGCTCTGGGAATGGCTATTAAAGTCTCCAACTGCTATAAAGTTGGTGGCTGGTACCTGTATAGAGCTGAGACTCAGGGGTTTGTTGTTTGGACAGTAATAGTTCAGGAGTTCTATTTCCATCTTGTCTACCTTTATCTGCAACAGCTGATATTCTGCTCCATCCATGTAGGTTTTCCTTTCGTGTGCATGAATGTTATTCCTTACAAGAGTAAGTACTCCTCCTTTTCGTCTATCTTGTCTGTCGGATCTGAAGCATTGATATCCCCTTATTTTAAAGGTTTGATCTGCTTTCAAGTGAGTCTCTTGGATACAGCAAACACTGACTTGCTTCTCATACAAGATGTTTTCCAGCTCTGTCTTTTTGCTGTATCCAGCCTGCTTGCTGTTCACTCCCTCTGCATTCCAGTGCATCATGACAAGTGGCACTCTGGGTTTCTCTTTTTCTGTTTTGTTTCGGTCAGTAGTTCTCCGCCGTCTGCTGACTCCACAAGACGGTCTAGAGGGTCCTCCAGTAGCTGAGGGTGGGCTCTGTCGAGGCTCAGAGCCCGGCACTGCACCTGCCTGGTGGAGCTCCACTGGGCGAGCACCAGTACGAGATTTATTTGACGGTGTACTCATCCATAAAAAAAAAAAGCGAGTTGCGTGATACTGTGGTTTCCGGTGCGCCTTCTGGCCCAGTATCTACGACTTTAGCACCTCTTCAATGGGAGAGTGGGCTCATCCCTAATCTGTTTATGTTCCCAGTAGTAGACTATTCGCAAGCAGCCTGGGGGTGTCACTGCTCTGCGCGGACCTTGTTTACCGAGGCGGCGTCCGAGCTCGTATGGTGAAAATATGGTTGCGTTATCTTCAAAATAGACCTGTCTTTCCTGTGGCTTTTCTGCCATCCTGCAACTTTGAGTAGGGGAGTTCTGAGCTCCAGTCTCTTTCCCAGGCATTTTATCCTGGCCTGGCACGCATACAGAGGACCCCACTTCTGGTTCTAAGTTAGCAGTTGGGGATAGGTGGGGTGGCACACTGTGCATTCCCCGTCATCCAGGGAGGCTCTCCAACTATGCAGAGCTTGCACAATGCTGTGCTCTGGTTCTGGGCTCTCCCAAGGAATCCTCACGTCCTGCACAGAGCCACTTCCAGATACCCACCACCTGCCATCTCTCCATTGTAGAAATCTCCTGCATGCGGCCATCCAGTCAAGAGCCAGTATTAAGTCTGGTGCCCAAGTGATCCCCCCAAGCTCAGTGTGCAATGCTGGGTTCTCATCATGCTGCAACACAGGGGGAATTGTGATGCTCAGCCATCTCTCTCAACTCTGCACCGATAAGTGACATCGGGGACTTAACTGTGCCTCAGTACTGGGAGGCCCCGTTTCCGGGTACACCACACACAGCCAATTGAGGCAACAGTCGTCGTGGGCGTGTCTTCAGTGGGGAAGTTGTGGAGTCTTCCTGTCCATGTTCTTGCACATCCTAACACTGCCCGCAAGACATCGGAGGTTTGGAGAGTGGCCTTCTCTGCTTTTTTGAGCCGGGGTGGGCTCCCCGGGCAAGTCTCGATGGGGATCGGGACGTGTCCACGCGCCAGTGGGCCCAGCATCGGCCGCATCTGATGGAGGACTTGCTCTGCCAGGTTTGAGTTAGTAAATTCCAACTTTGTCATCTTCATGGCATTGTGATGCTGGGGTGCCTGTGGATTTCCTACCGCCCCGGGTAGGAGCCAGAAGTGTACTGTGCCAGCTCTGGGGGAGATAAAGGGGGTGTTTCTGCATCTCCTTGTGATACGTAGCCAAGGTAGGGCTCACAGTGCTCTTTCCCCGCCACCAAATTGCCTGCTGGTTACGCCGAGTTCTCCGAGGCTCTAGGCATGTGACCAAGAGTTGCAGACAATAGGATCGTCACGTCCTGAGTCTCTGTGCCTGTACGATGGGTTCCGATCTTCAGAGAGCAGTCCACACTCGTTCCCACTCCCAAGACTTGTTCAGTATCCATCTGGCTCCTTCCCACCCATAGAGGGCGTGTACGGTGTAGTGCACCAGTTTTATTATCGAGGTTTGCTCCTCTAGATCCGTTGTGTTTAGCCTGAACCCTCAGTTACCAGGACTACCTCGAGGAGGGTGTGGCTCTTCACCACGCACAAAAAAACCTTGGGGTATGAGAGGTTTTGCTAGGCCAAGAGACTAACACCGCAATGGTCGCTCCTTTCATGAACAAGAATTCACTAGGCCTAGGGTGAAGCAAGGGGGGAAACCCACTACCCACAACACCAACACATCATACCCCCTGTCTGTAAAAGACTTTGCCCCAGTCAGCCAATAAAAGCTGGGGTTGACTGCCACGTCCTGTAAAGGATAAGCAACTAACACAGTATAAAATGAATTTAAACCCTAGGGGGAGAGTGATATACTATTTTTTTTTAAGATATGCAAAGAAACCTTGTTCCCCCTCCTTTTTCTTTCATTGTTTCATATAGTTGTTGCATTGCCTATTAGAGAATGACGCTTAATTCGATGAATCATCAAGGTTAAGATTGCTAGAGTTTGGCATTAGGCGCAAGACTGGCAGGGATGAACGTATCAGAGATGCATCTGGTGTATAGGCTAAACAACAAGCGCGCAACAGTAACAATTATCATTCATACCCTTCGAAGTTTGCCGAGACATATAAGGAAGGGAAACCCGAGGCCTGTAAACAGTAGGCCTAAATAAATATTAGACAAACATAAAGGTATGTTTTCAGGCACTCGTAAGAAATAAAGAAGTAGAACACTAGACAACAGAAAAACAACAGACGTATGCCACTCACGTCTGTTGTCTAGTGTTCTACTTCTTTATTTCTTACGAGTGCCTGAAAACATACCTTTATGTTTGTCTAATATTTATTTGAAGTTTGCCGAGGAAGACTGAGCATCTATCGGTTTGCCAGGAGTGCAGTGATGTCGATTCTGAACAACAATAACAATCCTAATCATATATCTTGTTCAAGTCGCGCCAAATCTCACAATTAATCCAATAAATACAATTCAGTATGTTATACGCGAATAGGTAGGCCTACTTGTTATCGCGAAACAAAAATTGCCTCATCACAACATTGTGAACTGGGGAAAAGATGGAATGCAAATTAGTGACATTAGACTGATATCACTTTACATCTGAATATGTTTTAGATCATTATTCATCAACTACAAGCAGAAGCTATAATCGTGCACTGTCTTGCAGCATGCTGTACCGTACCAGTAATTTTAGACGATCAGAAATACTTCGCCGGCAGATGTAATATTTTATCCGCGAATTTTTATTTCGTTATGTAAGTCGTTAATGTGCCAGGAAAGCTATTTCGGCCGCTGTTTTCTACGTTAAACTTTGTCTTTAAAATGGAACTGGAAAACCAAACTGGCATGTGGTAAAATGTTCCCCTATGGCGCAATCAAATTTTGTGCCGATTGTGAATAGTTGATTCCTGTCCTGTCTCTGTGTGGACTGACGTCAGCTGCTAGGTCTATCTCGTACGTCCGCAAGTGCCCTGGCAGGGGAAGTGATTAACTCACTAATCTTTGATCGTCGTCATTGTAACGTTGTAATTGGAATCAGTTTGAGTTAGGGGATTTCAATGTGGAAGATTTGTATCCTAGATCTGCATCGTAATCACAGCACAAACGTGGTCGCTAGAGTCAAGAATTTGCGAGAACATTTCACTTGAAATACAACAATGAGCGTTGACGCGTACGGTCCTAGTTCACAGACACTAACGTTCTTAGAAACAGAGGAAACAGATTTGCTTGGAGCTGATACACAAGGATCGGAATATGAATTTACTGACTTCACTCTCCCTTCTCAGACACAGTCACAGACTCAACAGTCTCACCATGACGTGAATGCCAGTCAAAGTCAGGTACAATGTCGATATTTATTTGGACCACACCTGTTATTTGCTATTGTAACCGTTCTATTAACTTATAACAGATGTTGTGAGTGCTGTTAGATTGTTGACACAAAAGTAAAGTAGGCCTACCGAAATAACTGAAACTAGGGGTAAAAGGTGCAGGCACATCAACATTTACTAAGTGTTTATTTGCGAACAACACACAGTTGTGAATGACAAGTGAATAACAGTTGTTTGATAAACAGCAGATTCGGGGGGGGGGGGGGGGGGGGGGAGAAGAAATGAGAAAAAAATTAAAATATTGAAATTAGAATTTCTAGCTTGTATAGCCTAGCAGCTTAAATGAGTTGTTATTGTATGCAGTATCAGGGACTGAAGACGCATCAAAAGTAAGGAATGCAGTAAGCGACCCATAGCTTTGCTTGTGTCAGGGTCAGCGAACCAGAGCTGACCAAGACCTTAGGCCTACTCCACCTGCAAGTGGTGGTCCTGGAAACAGGCTGCATCACTGCAGTCTGGCTGAGAGAGTAGGGATTGAAGAGGGAAGGCTAACCTGGTCCCAAAAATGCCATGCCGAAAACGGATGTGTCGGGCCGAAAGGCGCAGATGTCGCAGCTTTGCTGTAAATGGCAATACAACGTAACAAACATCCTTTTTAGGACGAACACAGAAGAAGTATGCAGTATCAAGCTGACCTGATCTTGTGGGTATGAATTCCAGAATAAGCTTATGAAAATTATAAGGACTTTCAATAAGATTTATATTGGAGAACAAAAAGTCCTGTGCAAAAATAAGAATGTCCAACTCATTTTAAGTCAGTCCAGTTGTGTGGCTTGAACTAAATAGTAGACCACTAACCAATAAACTATTGTAGAATAGTTGACAGATGCACACGTCAGCCAGCTGCCTGTCAGTACAAGGGCCATGTCACTTGCAATTATTAAAAACATACCCGTATTGCTTCTTTTTCTTCTTTGACCCTTAGCTGTCAGAGCAGTCAGTGGCCATCACGCCTATTGGCGTCTTGTAGGGCAGCAACAAACTACTTCCACTTTGCTCGGTCAGCAGCCATCCTTCGTGCAGTGCCCAAGCTCAGGTTCATTCTTTGCATCTCCGCCTTCACAGTTCTCTGCCAGGTTGTTTTTGTTCAGTGTCTTCCTTCATGGGGTCCATAGCATAGCTGTTCTTGTGATGGCATCAGTGTCTTTTCTTCTTCTTCTTCGTTCGCCCTGAAAAGGACGGTGGTTGCGTTGTGTCTGTTTACAACGTAGCTGTGATATCTGCACCTTTCGGTCGACACATCCGACTTCTGCACGGCATTTTTTAGGACCGGGTTTGCCTTCCCATTTCGATCCACACTCGCTTCACCAGCCTGCACAGCTGCAGACTGTTTCCAGGACCACCACGTGGAGGTGGAGTGCGGTCTTGACCAGCTCTGGTTCGCTGGTCCTGACGCAGGCAGTCAAGCTATGAGTCGCTGACTGCGGTCTCTATTGCTGCGTCTTGAGGTCCCAGTGTCTCTTCTGAGGACGTGGCCAACCCACCTCCAGCGTGTACCAGCTATGATGATGGTGTGCATGTCTTCTTGGTTGCTCAGAGTAAGCAATTCTTGGTTGGTGATGGTGTTCAGCCAAAGGATTCAGAGAATTTTCCTTACGCAGATTGTGTGGAAAGAGGACAATTTCGACATTTCCTTCTCTGTTACTCTTAAGCATTTCGCACCATAAAGAAGCAAGAAAGTACACAGCTCTCATATAATCTTAATTTTGTGCTGTACTGGGAAGACTTCTAGATGTTATTTAGACTAGCAAAGGCTGTTCTCTCTTTATTCGTTCTGTTGTTAATGTCTTTGCTTGTTCTGCTGTCTGGTGTTACTATGTACCCTAGGTTTGTAAATGTGTCTGTCTGTTCCATCTTTCTGAATCCTGTTTGTTCTTTCCTCAGTTTATGGTCTACTGCTTTTGAAATTCTCTGGATAATTATCCTGCCTAGTATTTTCCTTCGAACTGAGAGGAGAGTAATTCTTCTCCAGTTGTTACGGTCTGCAAGGTCGCCCTTCTTGGGCAAATAATTCCTCTCCAGTTGTTGCAGTCTGCAAGGTCACCCTTCTTTGGCAATTTGACACATTATTCCTTTATTCCACTACATTGGTGTTGTCTCTGTTTTCCAGATGTGTGCAAATAGTGGTTCTAATAGTTCTGCTGCTAGTTCAGGGTGTGTCTTAAATAACTACTTTTAAATTGTCGTGGCTAGGAGCTTTTCCATTCTTTAACCCTTTGATAGCTGTGATGATTTCTTCCCTCCATGGAATGTCTGTATTTATGTGTAGATCATTTTCAGCCTCAGGAACATTCAGCTGCATCTCTGGTGGTGTCATTATTTAGTGTTTCTTTGAAATTCTCTGCCCATCTTGTTTCATACCCCAGTACTGCTTACCATAACCCTATGTTTCAAGTTTCTTCCTACAAACATTTAGGCCATATATTAGATAAATACAATACTGAAAGAAAGAAACAGACAAATGTAAGTGGGGAAAATGTTGGAAGTGAGTAGGATACATCGTGGATTATCCTATGATGAAAGAGGTGTTCTTAATGGAACTCCTAAAGAATGACCAAAGGCAATTCTTTGCAGACTATGTCAGCAGTTCAAAAGAGTTGTGTTAAAGTGGATCCTGTCTCACAGTGATATCCATGACAAATAAAGAGATAGTCTAGCAAAGAAGTGTGGAAAATTACCTTAATTTGATACAAGTTTAACGTGATGAGGCCAAAATATCAGAAGCAGTCACATGTTGGAGACAGCTTCCAGCCACCTGAGAAACAGTGCCCATCACTACCTCAGTAGAAGAGAACGAGTAATCTTCAGACAACAGACAAGTCACAAAATATTGAGATATCGTCTGTTTATAAGCCAAAGATAAAAACCAACCAATTAATAAGTGTGGCTATGGCTATGATAAAAAGACTGTTCGTCATCTGCAGGAGTGTCTCAACATGTCTGAAGCATGAAATAAGCACATGACAGTCACCTGTGCCAGGCCAGGACAAGCTTTACGGAGATTTCAATAACTTCGAGCTGACAATTGCTTTGTTCAAGCATAATCAGATTTATTTCTGAAAGTATTTGCAAAAAACTCGTAAAGTGGAAGAAATGAAAAACGACCAGGAAACATATATGCAGAAAAACTGGGGACATAGTGACAAAAGATTGCAAAGAGCTATGACAGAATGCCCAGAGCAGCACTGCTTGAGAGATCTGGGAAGTGATCTTTTCTTCTAGGGGGCTCAGAAGCAACAAAGAAAAATACAGTAAACAGCGTCTTTCCATGCCTGTGGTACTGTTCCTCTTTTCCAGCTGCAGTTTAGGATGGCCAGAAGCTTCTTTTTTGCCTTTGTTCCTAGGCCTGTTAGCATTTCATTGGTTATCCCATCTTTTCCAGGGGACTTCTTTAGCGCCTTCATTGCCTCTTCCATTTCTTGCATTGTTAACTTTGCCATCATGTGTTCTTCTGGTGCAAGCTTTTTGTTGTCATGACTCCTTTGTTCATCAGTGATGGCCTTTCTTCTGTCTATAGGGACATCAATGTGGTTTGCACCAGCATAGTGTTCCATGAGTGCATTTGCAGCTTTTTTTCCCGAGAGAATATTTTCACCTTGTTTGATTGTGATGTGATTTTTGTAAGGTTCTTCGTTGTTCAAAGCTCTAACTAGTTTCCACAGTTTGTTCCCTTCTTGACAAACAATTCAAGCTCCATTAGTAGTCTTGCCAGAGAAGTCATATCTCAATCTATATCTGGCTTCCTGCTTGTTTACTGTAGTGATTTTCAACATATGGGCTGTTAGCTTCACTAACTGTGAAGTTTGGGGCTGTGGTCATCAAAAGTTTGAGAACCACTGGTCTACCTTGTGCCCATAGAGCAGTCAAATCAATTTGGGGTCATTGGTACCAATGGTGTGAGAACCACTGGGTTATAGTCTCCCATGCTGGCGTAAAACCTGTTGGGCTGTCCTTGCTGCCAAGGCTTGAGAACCACTGACTTACATTTTAGCTACTTGAGCATTAAATCTATTTGCGTCTGTTCCTGGTCTCAACCTTGAGAACTATTGGCACACAGTCAGTCAAATTATTCATTCGTAACAATGCCTACAGTGCTGTTGCCCATCGTAACATAGTTCTGTTCAATTATATAATCTGATAGTATAATCATAGCACAGGATACATGCACATAAACACATTCAGACATGACAAGGATAGTTCATAGATGAAACTATACAGTAGAAATCATTCAGTATTGAAACATGACAAGGGTAGTTCGTAGAAGAAACTATACAGTAGAAATCATTCAGTATTGAAACATGACAAGGGTAGTTCGTAGATGAAACCTTCAGTGTACATAGTGCCGTAGTCTCCTGTACAAAATCAAGGACCTTAATTGCTGTCACAGTGAAGATGAAAGTACATTTAGAACTTTGTTTAACAAAAGATATTGAATTAATATGCTGTAGATAAACGTATGATTATTATTCATGTTATTCAGTTAAACAGTATCAGATTACTTACTTCGCTCAACTGAACTAAAATACTATCAAAATTTTGATAGAATATCAGACATCAGTTGTGACAAAATTTGTATTATCTAATGGAAAGTATCTACGCCAATCTCATGTTGATTGACTTAGAAATACACAAATTATAAGACGCAAAACAAGGTTATGAGGAATCCTGGTTTTTTTCATAGGAAAAGCACCATTTCTGAAGAAAATACGATTTGCAAAATAAAAATACACCAACTTAGAATATGTTCTGACAAATGATTTTGACATATTTAGATTCAGTAGAATGTATATAATCAGAAGACATTGTAATCCAAATATTCATTTTTGTCAAATTTTATCTTAACTCTTTCCGTACGTAATTATTTTCAGCTCTGGACGGAATTATTTTTAAGCCCCAAAAATTTACACATACATAATTTACGTTTACTGACAATGTGTGTGTCTAATCATGAGTTAAGTATAACATATTATATATCAAATTAAAGTACATTGGATGAACAATATAAATCCATATGCCTTTCTAGCTAATTTTATGTTATGTTTATGTTATAACAGATAACATGTACACGGAAAAAAGATAACTTGAAATTTTGAACAAAAATTTTCGACTTACGTAAGGCTTGTAACATAAATTGTTATCACAATACAGTTTCACTGCTCTCTTTGTGCAGGTAATCCATTTAGAAACACAGAAAAAGTAAGAAAGTTATGGTTAATCACACAGTTTGTTCACTGTTCACATATTAGTAACATATCCTGTGTGTTTTTTGGCCATTATGGCAATACGACAAAACACGATTAAAGATGAAGATAAATGTGAAAAAATCCCTTCAAACGCAAATAAAAGACGTTGAAGCTTGTTGAAATTTGCCCAGTTTTGTGTTTACTTCCGTTCGAGATAAATTCCGGGCAGTATAAAATATCAGAATAGAAAGAAACAACGAAATAAATCAGCGTCTTTTAAAAGATCTTGCTGTCCCAGTGGTCGGCCATTGCATCTTTTAATAGATCTTGCGTACGGAATCAGTTAAAATATGCTGCCGCCCACCCTTAAGTCTGTAAAGTCAGTTAAATCGAGGGTTTACTGTTCTGATTTTCTCTTCCGCCAATTTAAAGGTAAGTGTTTTAGACAGGGGTGCTGATATGTGAAAAAAATTATTGGATATTATTAAAATTACTCTTTTTTGTTTTATTATTTTCATTAGGTTAATGGTGTGGATCACATCGTGGAAAATGGAAAGGTTGATATCAAGGTGTCCACAATTACCCAGGGTGTGGGAGAGCTCAATTTTGAAGAGGAGCCTGAAGAAAGCCAGTTCTACATGAAGGATCTGCCCAGCCATGCTTGCTCGTAAGTGACACTACTACACAGAGATCCTTAGTATGGTCAAAATGTATTTTTTTGTGTTTGGATCATTTCCTGAACACATTATTGGTAGCTGTACAAACACCACAGATGTATAATGAGTGCTGACCTTTAGTGAGATTTGCCAGCACCGTTTTTTCACCTCAGTGGTTTAATTGTCCATACTTGGGTATTGTTGGCTTAAAGTTTCTACAGTTTGCCTGCCCTGTACTCAACCATCCTTGGTCACCTTTTATGACATGTATGACCCAGCTTGTGTGGTTTACTGCAATGCAACCAAAAAGTGGTTTTGCAATGGAAGAGGCAACACTTCTGGCAGGTAATGACAGTTTAAATTTAAACATTTGAACAAGTTGCATATATTTCCTAGTGTTTATTTCCTATATAATATATATATATTTGAAAATTTGATGTTTGTATGAAATAGATGCAACATTTTTAGTTTCTTTTCTTTTCTTTTTTATTGCTCCCTAAGGAACATTGGGCCATCACTGCTGTAGCCTCCTTGAAGGAAACTTGTTTCAAAGCACTTATTTGCTCTTCCAATGGTGGTTTTTGTAGCAATGTGTTTTAACTGTTGGGGTTGCTTGCCTCATGTAAAATTTGACATGATTGCTTGACAATGCATCATGAGCAAGATTCAGTTAGAGTAATTAACACATTAACTACCGCGAGACGGTGGGACCGGCATTTGAAATCCTATCATCTGGACCGCGAGCCGCTCAGAGCATCGATCTAATTTTAGTAATAAAACGAATGAAAAATGTACTGAAACACTTTCTGATCTTGTTCGAGATTTTAAGTTGCCACCGGAAAACAAATTCCCAAAGCATGGTTGTTGTAGAACACTGGAAAATTGATATTATGTTCATATTTTTCAGCATTTTGGGTTAGTTACCAAATCGTGTAAAACTTTATCGTGGCAACTAGTGATAGGACCACAAAAAAATGCTTGTACATCTCGTCTAATGGCTGAATAGGCTAGAAACGTGTTTCAACAATTGACTGATAGATCTAGCGACGAGGACAAGAGTGAAAATGGTGTTCACATTGATTGAAATAGTGATTTTGATAGAGATGGGGCGCAAGCAGTTATAATTGTGAAAATATTGCAAGTCCTCTGCCATCGGACAGCCGTTAAATAGCAACAACATCTATTAGAGTTACAAATGGTGCTTATTGTAATAGTACATTCATTTATCTTTAAAATGACGTGTAATTCATAAAAATATGTAAACAATGACCTCTCGGAGAAACCGTGCTGGAAGCTACAACTGTGTTTTCCTTTGTTCTTCTTTGTAGACATCCATGTGCTAACTTGAGCAATCTGAAGGATATGAATTGGTGAGTATTGAAAGCTAACCATGTATTTTTAGCAGTGTTTCTCTTGGCTTTGGGAAGGCAGAGGTGCAAATATTTTTGCCTGGTCTATAACAACCAGGTGTAGTAAAGATAAACAACCAGCTTGTGGTTTTATTGGAGAAAAATCATTTGTACAGTAAATTGAAAAATGTTACAGTATTTCAAAACATAATTTTTGAATTTAATTTTTTTCTTCGTTTTTGTATGTGCAAAAATGTCACTACAGAATCAAGAATTAATGTGGTATTTCACCACTTTTCTTTTAATCCTAATAGATGTAAGTTTATTGCAGTAATATATGTCTACAAATCGCAAAAGTTGGCAGCATATATTTAGAAACATATTTTACTAATTTATTTAAAACTAACAGTTGATTTATCAGTCCGTGAATTTTGTGAAAAACAACAATCATAACTTGGTTTTCTTTCTACAGTGAACGTGTCATGGTATTGCGGTGTAAATGTCTGCTTAATAAATCACATTTTAGAATAATGTAAAATAGTATTTGCAGTTTAGCAATAGTATGAAATGTCCGTTAAAGAACAAATAAAGTGTTTTGAAGCACAAGACATATATATTTGTGAAAGAAGTCAACAGGTCAAATGGCCAATGTGACTAATAAAATCTGTTTATTTACTTTGTCCGACCTTGTGCAGGTGGTCAGATTTTTTAGAAAGTTTTTTTGAAATCACAAAATTTAAAAAAAAAAAAATTGTGTAGTCATTTATCATCAGTGGTTAAGTAAAAATAACCACCAGAAATGTAAAACTTTGATGACCAAAAAGACGGTGTCAGTTTCTGTTAACAACAAAAGGTTGTCAGTTTATGTTTGCACATATAATGACGTCTAAAGTTTCTGGTGTCAGGATTTGATTTATTTCTTGTTATTTTTCTCCCTCCATTACATGTGGCCACTCCATTGAAGAATTTCTCCTCCTGTATTGTTTTTGCATTGAATTTTTCAATTTTTACTAGATTTTCTAATGAGATAGAAGTTTTCCATCTCTCCAGATCAGCAGCTGCTGTATAATGGGTGTATGTTTCCACTGTTTACATTGAAGTGGCAAAAAAAATTAAGGAAAGTGTATATTTTGGCCAAATAAGTTGTACTGTGAATATAAAGTGAGCGTATTTGTAGTCAGAATGTGTCTCAGGATACTTGACTTCATTCAAAAAGTAGTTTGTTAAATGCGTATAACTATTTTGTAAAGATAAGTCTTAAAGATTGTAGTTTTTATGTTTGTTTTGCTATTTCATATCACAGGGATCCCAGCCAGTGGCAGCCACTGATAAATGATCGCTCATTTCTGTCATGGCTCGTCAAAGTTCCTAGCGAGCAAGACCAACTCAGAGCTAGACAGATTACAGCACAACAAATAAACAAACTTGAGGAATTGTGGAAGGTTTGTTTATTTAGATTATTTTAAAGGTTATGAAAAATATCACTGCCTTTTCAGATTCATTGTGATACGAGGTGTGATCAAAAAGTATCCAGAATTGTAGCATAAGTCCGGAACCGAGCGACACAGCCGGAAGCTGCTAAGCACAGGTTAACCTTGGAACCTAACGTGCATGTCTGCTCATCTGGTTTGTTTACAGTAGTGCTTTGTTCTTACTTGTGTGGCCCGTGTTCATCGCATTTGTCATGGCGGAAAAAATTGATCACCGGATTAGCATCAGATTTTGTCAAAAACTTAGTGTTAAATTCCTGTTCTTTTTCTTAGTCAAGTGCTTTCATAAAAACATGTCTGTTTCTCTCATGTATCTGATGGTCTGTCTCAGACCTCATTGCCATGAGGTTCTCCCTCCAAGGGAAGTCTGCAGTGGTCACTTCTCAGTCTGAAAATTATCACTTGATCTATTCTTGGTAACAAGAAATTTGCTTCTGTTATATCTGACTCTTTTGAGTGTTCTCTGCGCCACTTTATTCTTTGAAGTTATTTTTAATTACTGGTTTTATCTCTGAATATTTGCTTTTCCCCTCTATAGCAAATCTGCCTTCTTATATCCGTGTATTTTGTGGTGGGAAATCCTAAAAAATGTTAAAGAAAAATGAATTAGGCTAAAGAATGAAAAGGCATAACAGAAATATAAAAATAGATGTGATGTGTCCTATATAGATGAGTATTGGCAGGTAAGCAAAGACTTTGGGACAAATGACGAGGAGTGAAACCACCCACAATAGGACTGTGAAATAAGGACACTTAAATATATGGAGTGATTAAAGTGATGAGGGACAGCAAGCCCTTTATGTAACGTGATTGAGACATGCCTGTATACCGCTCCACCTATGTCCCAGTCTTGACATATGGATGCGAGTCATGGGCAATGACTACAACCCACAAAAGCCAGATCCAAACCTCAGAAATGAGGTATCTGAGGAAGGTGGTTGAAGTAACAAGAAGAGACATGGTCCGCAACCAGACGATACGTCAAGGCCTAAAATCCCACCCCCTGCAGACCCAAGTAGAACAGTCCCAACTAAGATGGTTTGGCCATGTCTGCAGAATGGGAGAAGACCGGCTACCACGACAAGCATGGGAAACAAAGAGCCAAGGATCCAGACCCCCAGGACAACCCAGAGTCCGCTGGGAAGACAACATTAGACAATCTTTGAAGGACCCAGGACTAGAATGGAACCAGGCCAGGAGGAAGACAACTGATAGGATAGTCTCTCTTCCAAACCTCTACACCTCACGGTAGAAGGGGAACGACTAAGTAAGTAAGGTTGAGACATGCATGGATGTCATCAAGGCATGCAAGGAGAGGACAGGAAAGTATTCAGTGGGGTACTGGAAGATGAGACAGGTATTTCAGAGCTGGCATTTGCTGATGGTGTTGCCCTGATTGCTAAATCAGAGGCACATCTTCAATCCAACCTGCAAGTCTGGAAAGAAGAGCTGGAGAAGAGAGAGATGATCATCAGCAGCTCAAAAACCATGGTGATATCATGAGAGGAAAGAAGAAATCAGATTAAGCTGAGAGAACAGGTCCTGGAGCAGGTCAACCACAATACCTTGGAGCTGACATAGACTGGAAGGGAGACATCAAAGAAGAGTTGGCTACCCGAAGAGCAGAAGCTGGGAGACTTTTTCAAGCCATAAATCGAGGATTCCTCAGCAAAAGAGAAGTTGGTAAGAAGACGAAGATGGCTGTATACCGCTCCACCTATGTATGGATGCGAGTCATGGGCAATGACTACAAGCCACAAAAGCCAGATCCAAACCTCAGAAATGAGGTATCAGAGGAAGGTGGTTGAAGTAACAAGAAGAGACATGGTCTGCAACCAGACGATACTTCAAGGCCTAAAAACCCAACCCCTGCAGAGCCAGGGATCCAGACCTCCAGGACGACCCAAAGTCCGCTGGAAGGACATTAGACAATCTTTGAAGGACCGAAGACTAGAATGGAACCAAGCCAGGAGGAAGACAGCTGATAGAATAGTATGGCGTTCTCTCTTACAAACCTCTACACCTCATGGTAGAAGAGGAACGACTAAGTAAGTAGTAAGGTTGAGACCTGTCATGAAGATACTGGTTTGTGCTGAGATGAAGAGGAATGAAGTCATTGTCCAGATTTATAGTTTGTTAACACAGTTGTCTTTTTATGTATTTTTGCATATTTTCCTTTACCTGTGGTGTCTTAATCTGAAGGAAAACCCAGACGCAAAACTCGAAGACTTAGAGAGAACTGGCTTGGATGAGGAACCAACACAGGTGCAGCTCAGGTAATTTGTTTCATGTTTGTTGTTTTTAACAAAAAAAAATTTAATTTGTCTAAATCGCTCATGTACGTGCATTTTCTCATAGTGATCTTGAAGACTTGTGGAATAAGGAATTAGAGTAATTGAGAATGCTATTCTGAAATCACCAGGCACGTTGTACAAGGTGACTAATATAAGGTGCATGGGGCTGGCAACTTCATCATGTAAAACAAATTGCCACAGTACAAGATCATGTGACTGCTTGGTGCAGACTTCTGGCAAAGGGATCATCTGCAGTGGTGGGTCCATGCTGTGTAAGGAGTGCAAAGACAAATGATGATGATTCTGGAATCAGCATGTGATACCTAGTTTATTCAAGTTAGCTGTTGGAACTAATGTGGATCAGGGTCCATAGTGACCTGGAACAACCAGGAGAAACTTCAAGGCCTGGAAAAATGGCTCAAAACCTCAAATTTCCTTAATCTTACCTGAAAAAAAACTAATCATTAGTCGAATGCATGAATTTTCTGGGTTTTTAGTGGTATTTTTTTTGTTAAGCATTATTAGTTACCATTTTTCCCCCATACCAAAACTACTCCCTGGCGTTTTCGTTAAATGTTTGAATGTGCAACTGTACGACCCCTTAAGAAGTAGGTCTACATAACTAAAATGTAAGATTTGCATCTGGAAATAGTGCTGGTTGTTGGTTTAAAGAGAAATTGTTAGAAATTCTTCTTCTTTGTTCGTCCTTAGACTTCCTACTTTAAGGACTCAAATAAAGGCAGTAGTTAGCTAAAAAAAAAACTCTTACTATAAAAAAAAAGACTTCAGTGCCTTAATAATGGGGTACAAGGCTAAACACCTTGCACTTACCTCAGTGGAACATTGAAAAAAAACTCTGAAAGTCAGGCGCTATGACTTTTTGCTTATATGTGGCATAATCCTTTAAGCATTGCCGGTTATCTTAATTGTTTTATTTCTTTTAGTGCTAAATCTATGACCTGGTGTCAAAATTTTTCGTTAACAAGTAGGAAGGCTTAATTTTTACGATCGTAAAGACCGAAACAGACAGATCTTCGCAGCTTAACTGATTCCGTACGTAAGATCTATTAAAAGACGCAATGGCCGACCGCTGTGACTGCAAGATCTTTTAAAAGACGCTGATTTATTTCGTTGTTTCTTTCTATTCTGATATTTTATACTGCCCGGAATTTATCTCGAACGGAAGTAAACACAAAACTGGGCAAATTTCAACAAGCTTCAACGTCTTTTATTTGCGTTTGAAGGAATTTTTTCACATTTATCTTCATCTTTAATCGTGTTTTGTCGTATCGCCATAATGGCCGAAAACACACAGGATATGTTACTAATATGTGAACAGTGAACAAACTGTGCGATCAACCATAACTTTCTTACTTTTTCTGTGTTTCTAAATGGATTACCTGCACAAAGAGAGCAGTAAAACTGTATTGTGATAACAATTTATGTTACAAGCCTTACGTAAGTCGAAAATATTTGTTCAAAATTTCAAGTTATCTTTTTTCCGTGTACATGTTATCTGTTATAACATAAACATAACATAAAATTAGCTAGAAAGGCATATGGATTTATATTGTTCATCCAATGTACTTTAATTTGATATATAATATGTTATACTTAACTCATGATTAGACACACATTGTCTGTAAACGTAAATTATGTATGTGTAAATTTTTGGGGCCTAAAAATAATTCCGTCCAGAGCTGAAAATAATTACGTACTGAATCAGTTAAACATTTAAAAAAAATTATTTTTGGAAATCAGGCCTTGTTGTCATTTTCAATTTGAAATGGTTAGAATAGGGAAATTATAAAAATTGAATATCCCCTGCCAAACTTTAAACATTACAGAAGTGTAAATTATATTGTGGAAGGTGGGGGGGGGGGGGGGGGTGGGGGGGGGTTGGACTATTTGACCAGCTGGAGGAATTTAAAAAACATGCTTCGATGTGCTATACTAGTAAAGTTGTTGGCAAGCAGATTGATGGAAAAACTGTTGCAGCTGTACAGACAAGACTTTTAAAAGTAATAAGAATATTTTTATATCTTTTAAATTGAGCATCATCACCCTTCAGCATAGATCTTCAACAACCTTATGCCATGTCTTTTTATAGGTCTACTGTGCCATGACCTCAAAGTCTTTCCATATCTTGCTCATCCCTTGAATGCCTGTCTTCAGTGCTTCTGGGGATTCCAGAACAAATTCAGCCTTATAATGCTAGCACAGATTTCCTCAATGGGTGTCCTATCCATTGCCCATGTCTTCTTCGTCTCTTATTCAACTGACATTTGTCTGGTTTTTGTAACCAGTTCCACATTAGTGTAAATCAGGTTATGAAAGTAATCTGTAATATAATGTGTGTTGAACTTCAAGATGCTTCTGTATTAATATGAGTGATTTAGATGGCAAAAATTTGCGAGGTTAAGAGTTTTGTTCTCAACACATTTGTGGAAGTTCATGAGGAGTGCTGTGTGGTAGAGTATTTTATTACTTTGTTTCAGTTTTCTGTATAATTTTGTTGTATT
This sequence comes from Oreohelix idahoensis, assembly GCA_024509875.1. Classification (NCBI taxonomy): domain Eukaryota; kingdom Metazoa; phylum Mollusca; class Gastropoda; order Stylommatophora; family Oreohelicidae; genus Oreohelix; species Oreohelix idahoensis. The sequence goes on from JAMPIV010003624.1 coordinate 112,313, forward strand.
AAATGTTTAGCATAACAGTTATTTACTTACTTAGTTGTTCATCTTCTACAGTGAGTTGTAGAGGTTTGGAAGAGAGAGCACCATACTATCCTAGCGACTGTCTTCTTCCTGGTCTGGTTCCATTCTAGTCCTGGGCCCTTCAAAGATTGTCTAATGTTGTCCTCCCAGCAGACTCTGGGTCATCCTGGAGGTCTGGATCCCTCGCTTAGTTTCCTGTGCTTATTGTGGTAGCCGATCTTCTCCCATTGTGCAGACATGGCCAAACCATCTTAATTGGAACTGTTCTACTTGGGTTTGCAGGGGTTGGGTTTTTAGGCCTTGACATATCGTCTGGTTGCGGACCATGTCTCTTCTTGTTACTTCAGTCACCTTCCTCAGATACCTCATTTCTGAGGTTTGGATCTGGCTTTTGTGGGTTGTAGTTACCATGTCTCTTCTTGTTACTTCAATCACCTTCCTCAGATACCTCATTTCCGAGGTTTGGATCTGGCTTTTGTGGGTTGTAGTCATTGCCCACGACTCGCATCCATACATCAAGACTGGGACATAGGTGGAGTGGTATACAGCCATTTTCTTGCCAACTTCTCTTTTGCTGAGGAATCCTCGATTTATGGCATGAAAAAGTCTCCCAGCTGCTGCTTTTCGAGTGACCAACTCTTCTTTGATGCCTCCCTTTCGGTCTATAATAGCTCCAAGGTATTTAAAGTGGTCGACCTGCTCCAGGACCTGTTCTCCCAGCTTAATCTGAAGTCTTCTTTCTTCTCATGATATCACCATGGATTTAGTTTTAGAGCTGCTTATGACCATCCCTCTCTTCTCCAGCTCTTCCTTCCAGACTTGCAGGTTGGATTTGAGATGTGCCTCTGATTTAGCAACCAGGGCAACATCAGCAGCAAATGCCAGCTCTGAAATACAGACCTGTCTCATCTTCCAGTACCTCACTGAATACTTTCTTGTTCTCTCCTTACATGCCTTGATGACATCGTCCATGAGGAGTATGAAAAGATAAGGTGACAGGATATCACCTTGTCTTACACCAGTGGTGGTCCTGAACTCTTCTGACTTATGGTTTGCTGTCCTCACATAATTTCTGCAAGACTTGTAGAAGCTCTGTATAGCATGAATCAGAGGTGCTGGAATGTTCTTCCTTGCCAAACAGTCCCAAGGTTTGCTCCAGGGGACCCTGTCAAACGCCTTTTCCAGATCTATGAAACAAAGATGGATCTCACTCTTATACTCAAGGGCCTTTTCACTCAGCTGTCTGAGTGTGAAGATTAGGTCTTGAGTACTTTGGTTTGCTCGGAAGCCACACTGGACTTCATCCATTTGGGGCTCAGCTAGGCGTCTGAGTCTCTGCTCCAGGAATCTAGAGTAGATTTTACCAGGGACACTGAGAAGGGTTATGCCTCTATGGTTTCCACATTGTCGGTTGTCACCCTTTTTGAAAATTGGTGTTATGATGGCAATCTCCCAATCCTTTGGTATGGTCTTGTTGCACCAAGCTGCCTTTAGGCCCCTCAGGAGTAATAGGTCGCCTGCTGCTCCCATGTACTTAACCATTTCTGGTGTTATACCATCATGCCCTGCTGCTTTGCCCATCTTGGTTTTCTCCAGTACTGCCTTCAGTTCTTCCATCTTTATGCCATCTTGACCACCATTGGTTTCCTCTTCTGTGCTAGTGGTTATCATTACTGATGCTTGACCTTGCTCACCATCAAGGAGTTCTGAGAAATATTCTTTCCATTACTTCCTTTGGGACGGTAAGCAATTTGCCTTGCTTGTCCTTTATAAATTAAAGAGGGCACTGTTCTTCCTTCCTCATTTCTTTAGGGTCTTATAGAACAATTTCTGGTTTTCTTGAGTATTTTTTTTCTAGCTTTTTTTCCAAATTTTTCCCAGGACTTCAGTTTTGCTGCTAGCACCTTCTTTGCTTCTGTTCTGAGTATTACATATTCTCTATATTTCTGTTTTTCCTGCTGTGTTTTTAGCTCCTAAGTATTGTTTCCATGCCTTTTTCTTCTTTCTTATTTTCTCTTTAACTTCCTCTGTCCATCAAGGCATCCTCTTTCTCTTCTTTCAAAGTCGGACTTCACCACATGCTTCTACTGCAGCTTTCTTTATGATGTCCTTGAAGTTAAGTTATTGTTCTTTATTATTGCTTTTTTAAATTTTGTATTTATTTATTTTGAAAATATTTGGAAAGGGAAACAGCTAATACTGATTTTTTCTCATGTGTCAAACAGAGGGTGTTCAGTTAACAAAGAGATTGCAACATGGTAGAAAGAATCGTAATTTCTAGAAAAATCATTGTAGACAACATCAGAAATATGGGAGAAGTTGAAAATATTGAAATCACCCCTATAATGTTAGCTAGTGTCAGTAGTATCTATAACAGATACATGATTTATCTTGACAGCCCGAAGCATAATGCTGAACAACAGAAACATAACACTGTGCACAATATCAATTATTGCTTATCCAATAACTTGCAGAAATAAGTAAGAGAAAAGAAAGAGGAGAGTGGAGCTGTTGACAAACAAATTGATGAAAACTGTTTGAGCCGAAAAGAAAGACTTCTAAAAGTGGAAAGAATATTTGTATATAATGTAAATAAGCAGTGGTTCGGATTAAGAAGTGTACATTGAACTTTAAGGTGCTTCTATGTAAATAGGATTGTTTGATTTAGATTCACTAGGGAAAAAGCATTTTTCTCATCACATTTATGGAGATTTATAAAGATCCAGTGTAGTGGAGTAAAACTCCACCTAGGCCAGTCCCAAGCCCGGCTGAAAAAGGAGGAGGGCGGCCTGCACGGAGGCCGTAAGGAGGCAGTCCCTCCACCATGCAAAGACACAACAGGCCAATCACCTGTTTGCTTTAAAACCTGATTAAGCGAAATTCAAGAGAGAAAACCGGACGGATTCTAAAGGCGACGAACTGGAACGGACTACGGACTATGACTTATGGAACTTGGAACACAAGAAGCATAAATGGGAAGTAAGAGGAGCTGATGGAAGAGATGAGGAAAGCAAAATTAGAAATCCTGGCTATAACGGAAACAAAGAAAAAGGGACATGGAGTCATGGATCTTGATGGCAACACGCTGCTCTACAGTGGTGTACCTACATCTGAAAAAGCTAAAGGGGGCGTGGGTTGCATTGTGGCCAAAAACCAAAAAGACAGTATCATGGGATGGAACTTTGTCTCGGAGCGCATTATGGTTGTAAAACTAAAAGAAGGAGAAACCATAGTCAACCTGGTCATAGTGTATGGGCCAAATGAGGATGAGAGAGCAGAGGTCAAGGAGGAATTCTTCGAGCTGCTTCAAAGGACAGTGGATGACTGCCTAGATGAAATTATCATGCTCAGAGATTTCAATGCCAGAGTTGGAAATGACCATGCTAGATGGGGTGGAGTCATCGGAAGATATGGAGAAGATACTCTCAATGACAATGGAAAGTGACTCCTTAGATTCTGCAGTGAGCAGAATCTGATCATTACAAACACAAAGTTCCCCCATAAGCGCATACATGCATACGCTAGACGTGAACCAACAAAGAATGAGAAGTCAGTGATCGACTATGTCATTGTTAGGAGGAGCTCATTCAAATATGTCTGGGACGCTAGAGTCTGGAGGGGGCCAGAGATTGGAAGTGATCACTACCTACTTACAATCAAAAGAACAACTGAAAGAGTTGCTCAGCCCAGGAACTGCCCAACATCACGCAAGAAACTAAGTAAACAAACGGGAGAAATGAGAATTAAGATCTACAAGCTGAGAGAGCCAGAAATTAAGACCAGATATCAGGGGCTTATTGCTACAGCGATGAGAAGCACAGAACAACAACCTGATGACTTGGAAACCCTCTGGCTTAAATTCAAGGACATAAAGACAGCTGCTGCAGAAGCATGTGGTGAAGTCCAACTTGGGAACAAGTCCTTGGTGGACAGAGGAAGTCAAAGAGAAAATAAGAGAGAAGAAAATGGCATGGAAACAATACTTAGGAGCTAAAAAACACAGCAGGACAAATAGAGAAATATAGAGAATATGTGACACTCAGAACAGAAGTAAAGAACAAGGTGCTAGCAGCAAAACAGAAGTCCTGGGAAGAATTTGGAGAAAAGCTAGAAAAAGATGCGCAAGAAAACCAGAAATTGTTCTATAAGACCCCAAAGAACATGAGGAAGGAAAAACAATGCCCTCTCAAATTTATAAAGGACAAGCAAGGCAAATTGCTTACTGCCCCGAAGGAAGTAATGGAAAGAATATTTCTCAGAACTCCTTGATGATGAGCATGGTGAAGCATCAGAAATGATAACCACTAGCACAGAAGAGAAAAACAATGATGGTGAAGATGACATAAAGATGGAAGAACTGAAGTCAGCACTGGAGAAAATCAAGATGGGCAAAGCAGCAGGGCATGATGGTATAACACCAGAAATGGTTAAATGCATAGGAGCAACAGGCGACCTATTACTCTTAAGGGTCCTACAGGCAGCATGGTGCAACAAGACCATACCAAAGGATTGGGAGATTGCCATCATAACACCAATTTTCAAAAAGGGTGACAATGTGGAAACCATAGAGGCATATCCCTTCTCGGTGTCCCTGGTAAAATCTACTCTAGAATCCTAGAGCAGAGACTCAGATGCCTAGCTGAGCCACAATTCGATGAGGTCCTAATCTTCACATTCAGACAGCTGAGTGAAAAGGCTCTTGAGTATAAGAGCGAGATTCATCTTTGTTTCATAGATCTGGAAAAGGCGTTTGACAGGGTCCCCTGAAGCAAACTTTGGGACTGTTTGGCAAGGAAGAACATTCCAGCACTTCTGATTCATGCAATACAGAGCTTCTTCAAGTCTTGCAGAAATTATGTGAGGACAGCAAACCATAAGTCAGAAGAGTTCAGGACCACCACTGGTGTAAGACAAGGTGATATCCTGTCACCTTAACTTTTCATACTCCTCATGGACGATGTTATCAAGGCATGTAAGGAGAGAACAAGAAAGTATTCAATGGGGTACTGGAAGATAGACAGGTATGTATTTCAGAGCTGGCATTTGCTGATGATGTTGCCCTGATTGCTAAATCAGAGGCACATCTCCAATCCAACCTGCAAGTCTGGAAGGAAGAGCTGGAGAAGAGAGAGATGGTCATAAGCAGCTCTAAAACAAAATCCATGGTGATATCATGAGAAAAAAGAAGACATCAGATTAAACTGGGAGAACAGGTCCTGGAGCAGGTCGACCACTTTAAATATCTCGGAGCTATTATAGACCGAAAGGGAGGCATCAAAGAAGAGTTGGCCACTTAAAAAGCAGCGGCTGGGAGACTTTTCCAGGCTATAAATTGAGGATTCCTCAGCAAGAAAGAGGTTGGTAAGAAAACGAAGATGGCTGTATACCACTCCACCTATGTCCCAGTCTTGACATATGGATGCGAGTCATGGGCAGTGACTACAACCCACAAAAGCCAGATCCAAACCTCAGAAATGAGGTATCTGAGGAAGGCGGTTAAAGTAACAAGAATTGACATGGTCCGCAACCAGACGATACGTCAAGGCCTAAAATCCCACCCGCTGCAGACCCAAGTAGAACAGTCCCAACTAAGATGGTTTGGCCATGTCTGCAGAATGGGAGAAGATTGGCTACCACGACAAGCATGGGAAACAAAGAGCCAGGGATCCAGATCCCCAGAACGACCCAGAGTCCGCTGAGAGGACAACGTTAAACAATCTTTGAAGGACCGAGGACTAGAATGGAACCAGGCCAGGAAGAAGACAGCCGATAGGATAGTCTGGTGCTCTCTCTTCCAAACCTCTACACCTCACGGTAGAAGGGGAACGACTAAGTAAGTAAGTAAGTAAGTGGTGGAGTAATATTTGTTACATTTTGTACGTTTTCTGTATAATTTTTTGGTTTTATTAAATGTTTAGCATAATACAGTAGAACTCCATTTATCCGAACCCCATGGGACCGAGCATCGTTCGGATAATCAAATGTTCAGATAATTGGATTACATAATGTATCGAGTACATGTACACATATTTCTAAAAATAATTAACCATCACAAGGAAAATACACTATAAAACATATTTACTTGTACTGTAATAATAATACCCACACTGTATTAGATCACTGTATCACCAAAATCTTTTATTACACTGCAGTGCATGTACTACTTGTATTAATTATTTTTGTTAAGAAAGAGAAATGTTTTCAAAATAACATTACAAACGATTCAAAACCAGGCGCAACTTACGTATATATGTACTTGCACAGATGTAGCCCACTATTTAAAATAATGAGGAATCCTCTTTTGCACCAAACTGGATAGTCTCCTTTTGGCTGCTAAGTCCCGCATTCTCTTCAACAGCAGAAACTGTGTAGGACAGCTGTCATCGTCTTGCTCGTACCAAGCCATCACTGTTTCTAGTGCTATAAAGGCCTCTTCAGGACTTGGTCGACGTTTTGGTTTTTCTTCATAATCTACAAGTACATCATGTACTTCTGAGGAGTCTTCATCATCGGTCACTACATGTATTTGGTTTTCTTCTTGCACAAAAGACAAAATTTCTTCGTCATTCAAAAAACTGAAAACCAGAATCATTATCATCTTCTAGCCACATGTGTGCATCATCTTTTTCACAGTCCGAAAATCCGGGCATTGCTTGAAACAGTTCCACAACTTCATTTATACAATCATCCTTTGTGTCCACTGCAGTAGTTTCATTTCCTCCTTTTTTCCCAAGCAATCTACTCCACGCCTTGTTGAGATTATCTTGTGACAGGGTGGTCCAAGCATCAGCTAACATATAGCAGCAGTCTTTGAGATTAAGCTTTTTGGAAAACGCCACCACACTTTCTTCATCTTCAGCCAACAATAAACGACGCAGGACTTCCTTCTTGTACATCTTTTTAAGCTTTGCTATAACACCCTGATCCATTGGTTGAATCAGTGCTGTTACATTGGGAGGCAGAAAAATTACTTTAAAATTTGCATCAATTGCATTCAATGTATCCGTCTCTGGATGAGATGGTGCATTGTCCAGTAGAAGAATTACTTTTCCAGTTTTCTTTTCTTGTTCTCTCAACCTCTTCACATTTGGGATGAACTGATTTGTATACCAATCAAGAAATATTTCACTATTCATCCAAGCACTCTTCTGTGCTTTGTAACACAATGGGAGACATGTCACATTCTTTAAACAACGTGGTTTTTTGGCTTTGCCGATCATTAGCACCGGTAAACGATGACTTCCACTGGCATTCGCGGCTACCAAAATTGTTACTCTCTCTTTGCACTTTTTAAACCCAGGGGCAGCTGCTTCGCGCTTAGATGCAAGTGATTTTTGAGGCAATGATTTCCAGTATAAGCCAGTCTCATCGGCATTATACACATCATCAAGTGAATAAACTTCTTCCAAAAAAGCCAAGAATGTTTCTTTAAAATTTTTAGCGGCAGTTGCATCGCTAGATAAAGATTCCCCTTGAATCTCCAATTCTCGTATGCCATGACGAGATTTAAAGTTTCTTAACCATCCCTAGCTAGCCTTAAAGTCAGGAGGACCGTCAAGTTGATTGTTGAACTGAAGTGCCTTTTCACACAACAGAGAGCCAGAGAAAGGTTCCCCTTTGCTTCTTCTTTGCACAAACCATATATACAAAGCCTCTTCCAATTTCACATCTTTCGCATTTCTCATGGTTTTACGTTTCTTCGACCCATTTTCACTATCCAATTTCGATGCAAAACTCATAATTTTATCCTTGTTACTTTTGATGTCAGAGACGGTAGCTTTCCCAACATTGAAAATCCTCGCAAGTGAAGACACAGTTTCACCTTGTCCTAGTCTCTTGATAATTTCTGTTTTCGTTTCAATTGACAAAACATTGCGGTTCCTTTTATATGCTTTAGGCCTACTGGAAGATGCCATATCGCACAGAGAAATACATGTACACCAAAATTATTCTGCTGTAGTAGCAGACACAATTATTTTAAGTTGAACTGTCTGTTAAGCCAGTGTTCTACCTAGAACGCACACGTACACTGGATTGGTAAACCAGATATTAACTGACTTTATGATGTAACTGACTTCCTGTACGTAAGCGACCGACCGTTAGCCATCCCATTCTCTACAAATTGTTCGCACACATTTGAAGTTTGCCGCATCAAAAGATTCAGAATTTTAGTCTAACGTGACTGTGGCATCTGATTTTTTTTTTCTTCTGGAAAAAGTGTTCGGATAATTGGATGTTCGGATAATTGGGGTTCGGATAAATGGAGTTCTACTGTAGTTAGTTTTCATTGTGTTGTTGTTGCTGGGGATTTTTGGTTAAAATATTGATACGTTTAAAGTGTGTTGCTCCTATCCTTGAAAGTCTTATGCTTGGACCTGGAAGAGCCTGGGAAATGTTTGAAGAAACTTGCTACAGGCCCTAGTAGATGTATAAGTGGTGTCTTCTGAAGTTAAATAATGCTACAGATTAGTATTTAGTTTTTTCTTTTGTAGGCACCACACTAGTTAAATGTAAGTATAAGACAAATATTATGTTATACCACTGTGCATGTTCAAATGTTGGGAATGACAGCATTAGAACCTATTATCACTTTATATGTTTTTTTTTTTCCTGAAGATATGACGATGCCTACCAGTATCAGAATATTTTTGGGCCTCTTGTGAAACTGGAAGCTGATTATGATAAACGACTGAAAGAATCGCAAACACAGGACAATATTGTTGTCCGCTGGGACACTGGCCTCAATAAGAAGCGAATTGCCTATTTTTGCCTGCCCAAGGCAAATGATGGTAAGTAAACTCTCTTTATGTAAGATTAATTTTGTTTGGGCCATGCTCATGAAAAGCTAACTTAACTCTTCAAAGTAAACAAGCCATAACTGTAAGATTGACAAGGATTCATCATCATTATTTAAGGAGGCGCAGGTCATCAATACTGCAGCTGGCAGGTCCTATTACAGTGATGGTTGTTGTAGCTGTTCTAGTCTTGATTCTTCTCGGAACCCCCCGGAAACCTCATGTAGTTTCTTTCCATGTGTTGAATAGAAAGATACGTGAGACAAGGACATGTCACCTCCATGTCTATTTAACATACACACTAATTTACAGACATTTCAAAGGAATGACAGGACTAGACATCACTTGGAGAGTAATTAACTAGATATGCTTGTGGCTGTTACGACACGATTTGCTCCGTCATATGTTTTGTGCGAATGTCGTGTACGGTTCTTTGGTTTAAAGATCATAAATGCATCTTGATGTAATCACCCTTTCTGGAATACAAACTGGAACGATGACTTGGAATGACGATATATAACATTTATTTGGACATCTTCACGGTTGACAAAAGGCATGAGTATAATAACATCAACTGCGGGCATCATGGATAGACAACGTTGGTGTCCAGAGACATCATACAATATTACATTGAGTTAATGAAATTGACTTTGAACCGATACAACTGACAACTGGATCCTACGATGTGATCCACTTGGAGCACTGTGGCAAAGATCAGATTTCATGGCCATTTCTCCATCGCATTAATAAAATTCCCATAAGAGCCTACCGTGGCTGAATCCTAATAGACATGGTGGCATATATCAATAACTGACCATATGAAGCATGCGTGTATAATATATTATAGCATCCCAAACCGGGAACAATCAAAATACGTCCTAACCGGACTACATCTATTCAGGAAAGGCCTCGATCGTTAATTGTATAGCAACAAGTGCGAACGACTTACCGTCATCTCGTAGCATTCAATAGCGGTGCAGTCTCTTACCAAAAGCATAAATATACAAACATGATGCGATCAGCTATATCTCTACCAATGTAGGGATACGCCTGATAGCATCCCCATATTATAATAAAAATATAATCGTAACAGTGACAGTCGTAGCTGACGAACGTTTTTAAAAAAAAACGTGAAACAAACATAATATAAATTAGACATTAGGGTTGAAAAAACCCAAAACAACTGGGACTGTAAATAGCAAAACAAAAGACAAGCCAATAATAAACATGGGCATAAATTGAGAGTTACTGGAGCAACTGACAAGTTTATGATACCTATCCCACATAATAACGATTTATGGCAGATGTGAAAAACAAATGAAAAGGTGATCAAAATGGCTAAAAATACTTTGAGCAGCATGAGACATCTTTAGCACCGAAAAAGTAATAAACAAATCAGTTAAATTCAACTTTCACAATAGGGATGGAAGTTGACCTGATCTGTTCTGAATGTCTGATGCTAAAGCATTCCACTTTCAGGGGGGGGGGGGGGGGGTGTGTTTGTTAATTTAGTATTGTGGAAGCAGAAATATAACACAGCACTAATATTCATTGTGAAATCCACAGAGATGAAACTGATGCATGGTGATGAGCTGAAACTTCGTTATGTTGGAGAACTTCAGAAGCCATGGTCTAGTGTTGGTCATGTGATCAAGATTCCTGACAGTATCCTTTGGGTTCACAACCTGGGTATTTTAATCATTTGAAAAAAACAAAATCTGTGTATCACTAATTTCCATCAATCAATCGCTACCCTTTAGCACCCCAAGGAGTATAGGCCTTCAACAAGTACTCTTGTCACGTGCCAACAGCTCACGTTCTTTCCATGTTTTCCTCATCAGTTTCACTTATGTCTCCAGTTCTCTTCTCCATGTGTTTTTTGGTCTACCTCTGCCTCTCTTTCCCTGGGAATTCCAGAACAAGGATTGCCCTGTAAAACTATTAACAGGTTTCCTCAACGTGCGTCCCACCCGTCGCCAGTGTCCTCGTCTCACCTCCTGCCCCACCAGTACCCGTCCGGCTCCCATCATCAGCCGCCACATCCGCGACCCTGACACACCATCTCAATCCCTGCACCCCACACAAGCACCCATTTATGAATGTCTGTAACTTTTTTGTTGTTGTTTTTGTTGTTCTCCATGTTTCAGAGCCATACAATAGGACTGACTTGTCATTTGAGCTGAAGATTCTTATCTTCGTGTTGGACTTGATCTCCATATGTTTCCAAATGCAATGAAAGCTCCTCTTGCTTTTTGTATTCTTATTTTGGTATCATTGTCTGTCCCAACTTTGACTGTAATGCTGCAAGGTATGTGTATGATTCTACATCTTGTGGTGTTTCTTCAAGTTCAACCTTGTTACCATTTCTTGCATTTGTTCTCATAATCTTTGTCTTTTCCCAGTGTATTTTCAGACCCACTTGTTGTGGCCTCTCATCGAGTATTTTAATTTTGTCTTGCATCTGAGTATGGTTATGGGACAAGAGCCAAGCCATCTCAAAATCTAGATCATCAAGTCGTTTAGTCAGATTCCACTGGATTCTATTTCTGTTGTGTGATGTTGATGTTTTAATAACCTAATCTGTTGCTAGTAAGAAAAGAAATGGAGACAAGAGGCTTCATTGTCACACTCCCGTTCTAATCCTAAACAGTTCTGTAAGTTGTCCTTTATGAAGAACTCTGCATGTCATGTCTTCAATAAGTCTTCTTTGTTGAGTTAATGATCTTAATGAGAACTCCATAATGCCGCGTCAATTTCCAAAGTGATTCTCTGTCTATACATTTGACAGTGTAGACAGAGAATCGCTGAAGTTTGACCAAGTATAAAATTGTCTGCCTTTTTTTTTTTTTTTTTTTTTTTTCATCTGCCTTTTCATTGTTTGTAATTTAATCCTCTCCTTCCTGTAATGTGTTGTCCAGCTATGTCATTTTCCCTAGCTTCCTCTTCCTAATCCAATCCCCCCACTTCTATCCTCATCCCATGCAGATACTCCTTTATTCTTAATTTTTTAATTTGTAGTTTAATATTTTGTCTTTCTGGCTGAACATCTGTAATTCCTATGTTTTTTTCTGCTGTGTTGTTGATTGCTATGTTTTTAAGATCATAGTTTGCTTTTGTGTTTTGGTCATTGAAAGTAATCTTCTGTGAAGTTTACACCTAAAAGAAAAAAATGAGGGAGGGGGGGGAACTTTCTTTATTATGCTTTGTTTCTGTTAAGCCTTAAGTCTGGAGTTATTCTTCTTCTTTCTTTCTTCTTCGTTCGCCCTGAAAAGGACGGTGGTTGCGTTGTGTCTGTTTACAACGTAGCTGTGATATCTGCACCTTTCGGTCGACACATCCGACTTCTGCCCGGCATTTTTTAGGACCGGGTTTGCCTTCCCATTGCGATCCGTGCTCGCTCAGCCAGCCTGCACTGCTGCAGACTGTTTCCAGGACCACCACGTGGAGGTGGAGCACGGTCTTGACCAGCTCTGGTTCGCTGGTCTTGACGCAGGCAGTCAAGCTATGAGTCGCTGACTGCGGTCTCTATTGCTGCGTCTTCTGGTCCCTGGAGTTATTCTGATTTTTTGTACTTTTCTCTCACTGTACGTATGGATGAGGCCAACAGTAAATGTTAAAAATTTCACTGGAAAATTGTGTGGGTCAAGATATTCTTTTCTGATTTTGTTATTTCTCTATACCATGTGTTTTCATGTCCAGAGTGTCTAGAATTGCTATTTCTGTCCTTGAACTATTTCTACTTTCAGTAAGTGACATCTCTTTTGATAGATCACTACAGCCTTTACTGCATCATTGTTAGAATTAATTTCAAATTGATGAACAATAAAAACATTTTGTTTGCATAATCTGATGATTTGGAAGTTATAATCCTGATTAAAATTTAAGATCACAGTGACGAGATTGCCATTGAGCTAAAGAGTAATGCTGGTGTGCCAGAGAATTGCACTCACAACTTTGTCGTTGACTTTGTTTGGAAGTCCACATCCTTTGACAGGTACAAGATTTGGTCTTTCTCATATGATAATTACACTCTGCAGAGCAGAGTATAGAATAGTTTTCTTGTGACAGAGCAACTGCTTGTAAAATTAATGTCATACTGGATGTATGTACCTTATTATTTTGTTTTGATTAGCAGACCGTAATACAACATGAATTTCCTTTTTTTTTTCACCTTCCCACCACATATACAGCATAAAGTGCCAGTAGAACAAAGGAATACAAGATGCTGCTGACAATGGACAGGACACACATTGTAGAAACTTGTTGATAGCATTACAAAGCAGTCCTTGTTCAGGAAGCCCCGGGTAAGAGATAGAGGGAGACCAAAAACACATGGAGAAGAGAACTGGAAGCAGAAATTAAAGGAATGAGGAAGACAAAATACCTTGAGCTGATGGCACATGACAGGAAGACTTTGCATGAGTTCGTTGAAGGCTTCTGCTCCGAGCTTGGGGAGATTTAAAGGCGCTGGTGATAGCATGGAGCACCCAGAAGCTAGAGTGGGCTGATTTTTAGCGTAATTATACCATGTTTCTTTCCATAATGAGTTTTTATATTCTTTGTTTAATATCATGTAGCATAAAAGCTAACTCATGAAGAGAACTGTGTGTCAGTTTTACATTAATACAGTAACGTTTGTAACGTTAACATTTTCTGTACATGCTTAGCATACTTGTTCTATTTCAGAATGCAGTCAGCCCTGAAGACATTTGCCGTTGATGAGACTTCCGTATGGGGATACATTTATCACAAGCTGCTTGGTCATGAGGTTGAGGATATTGCACTGAAGTGTACTCTTCCGAAGCGATTCTCAGCCCCAGGCCTTCCAGAGTTGAACCACTCCCAGGTGTATGCGGTGAAAACAGTCTTGCAGAGACCACTGAGCCTCATCCAGGTTAGCAGATGTTAGTAGTCAACTGTTGAACTGCGTATTCACCTGCATTTGTTCAAGTGAAAATGTGTAGTTATGTGTTAACCAGCCAGTTCAGTGACAGATTTCACCAAGGACACAAGAGTTTGCTAATACAAATTTATTGTGAAAGGAAAGCTGGTGTTTCACATTTTAAAATTTTAATGTGGGAGAGAGAGTTCAGTTATACAAGACAGAATTTAAAAAAAAATGCATTATTGGTAATCTAGAACATTGTAAAAGATACAAGATGTAGTGTAAAATCTGCCATATTGGTATTTTGACCTGTATTCCTGGGGGGTCTCTGTTGAGACGAAGAAAGATTAGCTCTGCTGCTCCCTCAGGCAAGGTGACTAATGTGAGGTTGGCAAATCTCATTACATAAATCATTTTGATATGGAAATCACCACTGCAAGAGTATGTGAATGCCAGGTGCCAGCTTCCTTCAAGAAGGCCAGATAGAGTGGTGGCTGCATGCTACATACACAGAGATAAAAGGAAAATGATGAAAATATTGAGAGTTTTGTTAATGATTTGTGTATGTTGACAAATTTTTTTTTGTTTTGTGAAATATTTACTGTATTGAGGTGGATTCATTTTATCATTTATATCTCACTTTTTATTTGCTCTCACTTCTAATTGTCCAGGGTCCCCCTGGAACTGGCAAGACAGTGACCTCAGCCACTATTGTTTACCACATGGTCAAACAGAATAATGGGCCTGTGCTGGTGTGCGCCCCATCCAACATTGCTGTGGACCAGCTGACAGAGAAGATACATAAAACTGGTCTGAAGGTATGTGTCTGTGCTATTTTACATGGAAGTTCTAAGGGCAGTGATGAAACCGGCAGTTACTGTGTTTGATTACGAGAGAGGCACTTTTGAAAAATGACGTGTACTTAGTTCGCAATGTCCACCACAGTCTGTATCATGAGCTGTTTCATCATTCAAACTAGTACCACACAAAACTTTTAAACGATTGACTAAAACAGTTTTCATCATCATTTTACTTTGCGCTACTTACAGAGCATAGGAACAACACTAGCTGGTCCCCCTGCAGGAAGTTTGCTCCAAGAATTCACCAGCTCCTGAAGTGTTAGTTTCTGTGGCAATTTATTTTACATGATAAGGTTGCCAGCCCTTTGCCCAGCCTCATTATTTGCCTTGTACAACAAGCCTGATAGCGCAGTATTCCTATTCTTGATCTTCTCAGAGACCCAGGGAATGGCAAAGTCTATATAATGTAAATGAAAGATGGTTTATTGCAGTGGAGAAGAGAATTAACCCTTTACAGTCCAATTCGCCCAAAAGTGCCCGTATTTTATCTTTTATCGTACAGTCCGATTCGCCCAAAAGCGCCCGGCAACAGGTTGCTTATTTTGTTGCTAAGCAACATCGGAAGTCCCACGCGCAAGAGATTTTGCGTGTTTCCATTGGATAGAGGCCGTTTCAAAGTTTATTTCGATATCGATCGCATTTTTCTAAGTCGAGTGGTTGATTTTTTAAAAATTACACTGTGTAAAAATGGTTTTTCAAGCCATGGAGGAGATTTTCAATGAACTTTGAAGGATTAGATCTACGTTTCTGTGTTATTCTGATAGTGAAAATGATTAATCCTACTTCGATGTGGACTATGACCCAGTTATCGACGATAGTGAAAGTAGGAAAATCGATGTAGAAACTAGTAAAATAATAGACAATGGGCATATAGAGGCACATTTACTTGTATGGAATTATTCCAGATTTATGAGCTCCCAGGGCCTAAATGTTTGTCTGATGAGCAGCGGCGTACTATTTGTTTATTCTTATTTATACCAGACGATGGACTTATGAATAAACCAATAGAGCTGAAAAGGGTTGGTTACGTTGTTTCAGTGTGAGCGTAATTAAAACCAACATCTAACAAGCATGAACCGTCAAACTCGTGAGCAGAAAAAAAACCTGTTGTGTTCAATGCTGTAAGAATTAAGGAAAAATGGACACTTGTAGAGTTCTAGAGACAATTTATGGTTGTAAATTGTGTTCTCATTGTTAGTGTAATTTGTTTGATATTCAAATTTTCAAGAAAAACTGTTAATAATGTATATAAAAGCTTTCCAGCACAAGACTATCATAAAGTAATTTTTTGGTTTTGAATTTTTTTTTAATTGTGAAAAACATTTAAATGTGACATTAAAATATACAGGTATTAAAGTATGTCCATTTTACTGTACAAATAAATTTGTTTTTTATGTTATTTGAACTAATTCTTCTTCTTCTTCCGTCCTTAGCCACGGACCGACAAAGCAGTTCATGGCCAGTACGCCTAGTGGCGTCTTAGGGCAACAAGAAATTAATTGTTGTTCCGTTACGCCTAGTGGCGTTTATTGGTACAACAAAAAATCAATTGTTGTTTCCGTAATCAGAGCGGCTGGCAAGCGGGTGATCAGCCCGCTGTGATTTGAACTAATATTAGTGTATAAATAATTTTTTAAATATAAGAAATATTTAAGAAAAAGAGTTATATCCATTCGCTTGGTCGTTGGGGGGTTGAAATATTAGCAGGCCTGTGGACTACATGTAAACGGTTAAAGACAGATTTTTAAAAGGATAAAGATGATGTGGAATGAACTTGAATGGACGGCACAAAACATGAGCTGCTTGAATGCCTATGCTTACATGGAGCTTAAGAGTAATGAATGATAAATATATTTAAGTGTAGCAGTCAGATTTAATAAGTTTATTTACAGATTGGGCATTTTTCATATTCATGAGGGATAAAACTTTAATTTACAGGTTGTTAGACTGTGTGCAAAGTCTAGAGAGGCTATTGATTCGCCAGTCTCATTCCTGGCCATGCATAACCAGATAAGAAGCATGGACACGTAAGTTTGTTGTTTTCATTGGCTAACGTATCAAAAGTGGATTTATTGTAATTACTGTTTTGTTTTACTTTCCGGTGTTATGAGTGTCACTTTCACTTTATTGTACTGAAGTAATGAACATTTCTTGTTCATGACTTTTTAACAAAAAATTGTTTTTCAAATTATGTGCTGGCAAATGTTTATAGTGTTTCAAGCAGTAGTTGTAAGATCCATTTGAGAATTAATTATGTTTGGTTCGTTTTCTTTAAAAAAAAAAAAAAAAGGTATTGGTTAAAAAAAAGTTTGTCATTGGAGTTCATTTAGGAAATTTTGAATTATTTGGTTTAGGCTAATCATGATAGTATTTTTTTAAAAATGTTTTAATGTGTACAGTATGCCAGATCTGAACAAGCTACAGCAGCTGAAGGATGAGACTGGGGAGTTGTCATCAGGAGACGAAAAACGTTACAGATCCCTCAAGAAACAGTGTGAGAAAGAACTTTTACAGGTATCGGATTTTATTATCCATCTTGTCCGATGTTGCTGCCTCTGTGTGTTTGGGTGGAAGAGTGAGTGAGAGAGAGATGTTTTACATCTTTGCCTTTGATGTTTCTTCAAGTGGAGTCTTGTTACTTTTTACTGCCTTGTTTTGGTCCCAGAACTGGCAAAAGCAACACGGAACAAAATAATTTCTACTTTCTTCCTGCCACAATATCATTTCATTGTTCGCTCTGCACAGAGTCACCACAAAAATCAGCCCCTTTTCAGGCCTGTGCTGTTGCAGATGTGGTTTCTTTAACACTTAAATTATTGACGTGATTAGGTTGCCAGGACCTCACATTACAACCTTCTTAATGCCTTGCGTGCGGGAGCACTAATCCTATTCTTTTGTTGCCTCCTTGATGACCCCAGGGAGCCTCATGTAGCAATTTGAAGTTAGACTCAATGAAACCTGCACATTCAGCTACCAGACATCATTTCTTTTAATCTCCAGTAAAGGACTCCACTACTTCCCTGTTATTTTGTCTTGTCCATACACACTGTTAACCATCTCATTATCAGGATACTTGCATCTTGGTCA
Organism: Oreohelix idahoensis; assembly: GCA_024509875.1. Classification (NCBI taxonomy): domain Eukaryota; kingdom Metazoa; phylum Mollusca; class Gastropoda; order Stylommatophora; family Oreohelicidae; genus Oreohelix; species Oreohelix idahoensis. The sequence goes on from JAMPIV010003624.1 coordinate 129,958, forward strand.
TTCTTTTATTCCCCAGTGCATATACGTGCAAATGAGTTAATGCTGTATCATTGAATATTCACACAATTACTCTCACTTTTAATGTTTAACAGTTCATCAATTAGGAGCATTCTGGTGGTCCAGAGGTGGGAGGGCATTACAGGTGTGTTGGAATTAATCTTCACATCATACTTTCGTACGCGTAACTAATATTTATGTTTTTATTTATTTATTTTTTTCCCTGTGACTTTAGGCTGCTGATGTGATTTGCTGTACCTGTGTGGGTGCAGGTGACCCACGTTTGGCCAAGCTGCAGTTCAGCTCAGTTCTGATTGATGAGAGCACACAGGCCACAGAACCAGAGTGCATGATTCCTGTCATACTAGGATGCAGACAGGTATGTACATAAAGCAGCTGATCGCAAGTTGAAGCTTATTCCTTTAACCTTTAGCACGCAGCATTCTTTTGGCGAAAATAGTCGCCTGCCGCTGCATTCTTTTTCACAGCGTCCCGTTTTTATAGTGGGTGACTTGTAATGTCTATAGTTTTTGTGTTTCTTGGTCAATTGCTATCATTTTTGGAATTTATATAAATAAATGAATGGTGAATCTGATGATATAAAATTTGTTTGTGTACATGTTAGATGTGACAGGAAGAGAGGAAAGGAAAGATGAAAAAAAAACCAAAAAAAAAATTAAAATAATAAAAAATAATTTTTTTAAAATTTTAAAATTAAAAAAAAATAACCAACACACGAAGAGTCCATATCCCTTGCATCTCAATGAAAGTCATTTGACCAACAGACCAATACAAATCAAATGACGATCTTTTCGTTACACCCATCATCAGTAGCAAAGCAACAAACGCTCTCGTCAGCAGTGACATTCGGCCGAAATTCTAAACCTTTCCGATATTTCTAGTCCTAACCCCTAAAATTATACATACTAGCAATGCCATTCTACTTTCGTTTCCATCTCAGCCATCAAACATATTATGAGAACCGATATCAGCGCTTATAAAGACAAAAATCTCATCCCCACCGCATGGCGTCAGAATCCAATAAAATTAGAGCGAACATGGCCGCGTGTTCGATGCCGATTCATTTCGATTTTAAAAATTTACAAAAAATAAACGCGGATACACCCATCACTTTTTTAAGATCGGAAACGGAAGCTAACTCTCTTGCAAATAACATTACAACTTAACATCCGGGGCTGAAATCACGTGTACACAAGTCCTAATGCTAGAAACGATGAAATCCGTAAGGCGACACATGTCGCCTCCAGTGTTCAGAACATAGGTTAAACTGATACTCTTAATATCACAGGCTATGGATTTAAGTTTTGTTGAGAATGTTTTTGTGAATTATACAGAACACAGGTATGATAGTTACATCAGCTTAGTAAAAAGCATGAATGATTCTATAATCATTAGGGATTTATCTGCATTGACCTACAATTTTAAGGAATTTACTTCAGTAGTGTTCAGTAAGTGCTCTTAGTTCCCTTGGATGCATAGGCATATCTGGTGACAAGATGCATTAATTCATCTAATAAATGTACAGCTGTCTGTCTGTCTCTGTGTATGTGTCTTTCATTTCTATAATGTCACTTCTTATTATCCATTGACCTTCCTCTTCAGTATTCCATATCAGTGCATTACTAAAACTTTAATAAAAGATCTGTTGACCATCTTTTCATCGGTATTCCATATCATTGCATTACTAGAACTTTAATAAGGGATCTGTTTCCCATCAGTTGGCTTAGTCAAAGATCATTTGTTACTGTTTATGAACGCCTGTATTCACTTTTGCATAACCTTTGTGTGTTGATGCTCTGTATGTTATGCCAGCCTAAAATCTTCCCATATATGAAGGGAAGTAGTGGGTTTAGCTATCTGTGTATAATAACAGTAATCTTTGGATCACATGAGGACATAAATGCTGAAGAAATCATCTGCTGAAAGCTAAGATATATGTATTGTAGGGAGGAGATATCAGTTTTTCAAAATATCCACTTTTAAAAATAATCAAAATTGTGGAGTAGCAATGAAATAAACATGAGTAACTCAATTTCAGGTATATTGATTGTATGAAAAATGTTAAACAGATCAAGTTAATTGGTTGGTGGTTAAGAGCAAAAGTATTGCCATAATATGTTATTACTTGATCGTTAAATGCACCTGAAGAGTGCCTGACCAGATAGGTTATGTAATGCAGAATTTGATTACTATCATTTTCAGCTTATCCTGGTGGGTGATCATTGCCAGTTGGGCCCTGTGGTGATGTGTAAGAAAGCTGCTCGTGCTGGTCTGTCCCAGTCACTCTTTGAGCGTTTAGTTGTGCTTGGAATTCGCCCAATCAGGTTGCAAGTCCAGTATCGCATGCACCCAGCTCTGAGCAGCTTCCCTTCAAATATCTTTTACGAGGGATCACTTCAAAATGGAGTGACTGCTGGTAAGTTATTCCTCACTCTTCGTCTTTTTGTTTATTTTGAATTAGCTGTTCTTAAATGTAACTTTGGACGTAGTACAAAATTTATTCATATAAAATAAAATGTATTCTTAAAAACAAATATTTTAAAAATTTATTACATTTAAATATAAAGTGTGTATTACAAGTAACAAAACATGATGGTTTACTGAATAAATTCTTTGGCAGGCAGAATTGTTGATTATTTTAGTTGTATAAATGTAATTAAGCTCCTTCCGTGTTTTTGTTTTTCTTTTAAATTGCAGTTTGTAAGTTATTGATGTAATATGGTACAAGTAACAAAGATCTTCCATGATATTATTTATTAATTAGATCTCAGTAGTCACAAATGATCTGCAGCGTATGTCCACAACTTGAACGTTTTAAAACAATATTTCCATTTGAGATTCCTGAGTGCCTTTGCTGCAGATCTGCCTTTTGTTTCATCCTGGCCTTTACCTGTACAGATCTCAGCTTATTAGCACTTTACTGTCATAGTGTCTTCATGTCATTTGGTCCACCTTTTACACTGTTTGGCTTGTTGCACTCATGTTACTGCTTTTTGTGGCAGGAGTGCTTTTTTTTTAAACATGTAAAACATACTCTAGCCTGTGCTATCTTCTTCCTTCAGCAAGCATAGATCTTTCAAGATATTTATTAATTAGAAACTTATCCGATTTGAATAGTCTTGAGTGCACAAAAACTGGTAATAGTGTTTGATCAACAGTTGACCGTACTCGATCTGGACTTGACTTTCCATGGCCTCAGCCAGACAAACCAATGTTCTTTTACAGTACATTTGGTACAGAAGAGATCTCCAGCTCTGGTACTTCTTATCTTAACAGGTGGGATTTGTTGTTGTTGAGATAGTTGTTACTTTGTGAAGACATGAAGTGTAAATGTTTTATGGGCAGAAATGTACAAATCTTTTGTTGGGTGTGACTAAAAAAAACAAAAACCTGGGTGCAGTTCTGGTTTCTGTTCATGTCTTTATTAAAGTAAGTCCATTAATGAATTCTAGTGATTCAGACTTGATGTTCATTTGAGTACACACAAAGGTATTAGGGATCTCTCAATAGGTGTGAGTTGGTGGAATTTTAAGGATTATTACCTGTTAATTGTTTACAGCATATTTGACCTTGAGGTGTTTTTATTTAGAGTCAATGTGAATTGTTTTTTTTTAAATTTTTTTTTTTTTAACATTATCTCAGAACTGAGGCAGCCAATATTGAGAAGCTGGCAACAAGACTTCTTCGGGCTGGGGTTAAACCAGAACAGATTGGCATCATTACACCATATGAGGGCCAACGGGCATATCAAGTGCAGCATATGCAGTATAATGGATCTCTCAACAAGAAGCTGTATATGGTAAGTCATTAGTTAGACTTCTTACTTTACACAGGAGTTACCTTTTGTGTTGTTCAATTACTCTGTTATGAAGCTTTGCGATATGTTGATACCATTTAACTCTTGGTCTTCTTCTTCTTCCGTCCTTAGCCAACGACCGTCAAAGCAGTCAGTGGCCATTACGCCTAGTGGCGTCTTAAGGGCAACAACGAATAGATTTTCTTAGCCGTTGTTCCCATCACGCCTAATGGCGACTTTAGGGCAACGACAAATCAATCCGTTTGTTGTTGTTTCCGTAATCAAAGTGACTGGCAAACGGGTGATCAGCCCGTTGTGTTAACTCTTAGTGCTGAACTATTATTGACACAATGCCATAATTGGTTTTTGAAGAATCCTAAACCATTTTGTGTGTAAATTTTATGTGAATCACTTCTGTGAAGACGCAAGTTAATTATCAGTCCTAAGGAAGTAGACAGAGAGTCATAATGTGGTTTTTTTAAATGTTAGAATTAACACAAGCAAAATTGGCTTACATAAAACCATGTAGCATACAGTTTGAAAGACACTAGAAGGTTAACAGTAGAATACAAACTTACCATGGGCAGTTTAATTTTACAGTCACTAAAATTTGCTTTCTAGCCTTGGAACATCCCAGTAATCAATTTATGAAGAAACAATGCATTGATTATGCTCACATTTAGTGAATTTACAATACTTTAGTATGGCCACTTACAAAAAAAAACAAAATATATGCAATATAATATTGCATAATTCAAAATATATATACAGTTTAGTATTACATAATTTCCCAACAAATAACTAGAATAGTACCATGTACAAGCTTTTGACAATACTTCTAGCTTATCTTGCCTATCTGTGACCAGCCATGGCTGTAGATCTAGTTCTGTTACCTACCATGGGCCAGGCTAGGGCAGTGTCCACGCATCTGCTAAATCTGATGTATCTGACACTCCTGTATCATTCTTATCGATTGGTTACAAACTATTAATATCAAACAAACTATCGTCAAGGTCAGCGATGATTCTAAGTAAAACTGACACATTCATTTGCTTAGAAGGCCCAGAATTTGTAGGTATGTGACGCTATATTACGCTAATAATGTTTAAAAAATACAAACTCTGTTGATTTGTCACACAAATATGATAATAGCATCAAAACACTTGCACACGCCACTTGACTATTCTCCAAGTTGCTCAAACAGTGTCGGAAGTCACTTTACAATATGAAAGCATGGACCGGATTAAATGAGTCAATTTCTGGATTTCTTATTGGCAAACCTATAGCAACACTGTCCGTGTTGATCCAGTTATTGTGAACATTGTTGCTCTGGAGTTAGTGTTGTCATCTGTTTTAGTGTGATGTCTTTACTCATTCATATTTCATATGTAGAAATGTTCTGGCTCTTTATTTTCACATCCAATCTTTAGGAAATTGAGGTGGCAAGCGTGGATGCTTTTCAGGGGAGGGAGAAGGACTTTATCCTCCTGTCTTGTGTGAGATCTAATGAGCACCAAGGCATTGGCTTCCTCAATGATCCTCGCCGTCTAAATGTGGCCCTCACTCGAGCAAGGTAATGTTGACCTATGAGGAATGTTATTTATAAAAAGCACATTATAATTATCACTGAAATTCCAGAACAGAATATAGAATATTTAATTTTAAAAAGTAAACTCTTTTGCACAAGATTGGCATGTTTGTATTTTTAAAAATTCAGTATGTTTCGTTAAAAAGAAATCAAGCACCACTGTATATTGTGTAATAAAAAAATCACCTTTTGTTCATTTTCAGGTATGAGGTTAGTATGTTATATGTTATCTTCAGTTCATTTTTCATTACATATAAAAGTTAAGAAATTTGATAAATATGAAAAAAAAAAGATAAACACTACTTCTTAATAGTTTTAGATAATAATAATAATAATAAATTCTTTAAGCACCAAACACGGCGCATAAGGCAGAAACCAGTGCTCTCCAGGTTGTTCGTTGTGACGCCACTCCTCTTAGCTCTTGCACATTGTTTAATCCCAACGTTCTTCCTTCTCTTATTATTGTTCTTCTGAGTGTTTCTTTTGGTCTTCCTTTTTTCCTCTTACCCTCAGGAACCCAAGTGAGCGCCTGTAGTGGTATTCTGTTGTTTTGCATTCGTAGGACATGACCGATATATGACCATCGTCTTTTCCTTATATAGTCGGAGACATATTTCTGCCTAGAGTCTTCTTTTATTTGTCGATTAGTCTTGAATTCTTTCCAACTGATGTTCATGAGTTTTCTAAGACATTTGTTCTCGAATGTATTCAGCTTGTTCTCCAATGATTTTGTTATTTTCCAACTCTCACAGCCATATGTTAACACTGAGATAACATTTGAATTAAACAGACGAAGCTTGGTATGTATATTCAATGATCGTAATTTCCAAATGTTAGATAATCTATTGAAGGCGCTAGCTGCCAAAGCAATTCTAGTATGGATTTCTCTTGTTGTGTCACCATCCTGAGTCATTTTACTGCCTAAATAATTGAAACTTTCAACTTTCTGTAGTTTTTCCCCGTTCAAGATGATATCAAAGGTCTCGTTAGAAAAGTTCGTAGCTTTAGTTTTAGAGGCATTTATTTGGAGACCTATTTTAACCGAGAGATGACACAAATTATTTATTGCTTCTTGGGATTGTCTTGGTGTTGAACTTAAGAATGCTACATCATCTGCGAAATCCAAGTCCCCCAGTAATTTTCCATTTGTCCATTTTATACCTAATTGTTCATTGTGGGTATAGTTTCTCATAACCCAATCAATAGCTATTCCAAAAAGTAGTGGTGACATAATACAGCCTTGTTTCACCCCTGTTTCTACTGTAAACCATTCTGTATTCCCTTTATTTGTTCTAACACAACATCTTGCATTGTCATATAAGCGCTTTGATTATATTCACATATTTTGTTGGAAAACCATAGATTTTAAGTAACTTCCACAATGATGGGCGGTGTAGACTATCAAAGGCTTTTTGAAAATCGACGGTGATAATAAGTGGCGATTGCCTTTCCACTGATTCTTCTATAATTGTTCTTAGTGTGAATATTTGATCAATACATGATCGTTTCGGCCTGAAACCCGCTTGTTCTTCTCTGATCTTTTCGTCAGCATGCAATTTAAGTCTTTCTAACATCATGCAACATAATAATTTTCCAGGTACTGATAATAGAGATATACCACGCCAGTTATTACAGTCTGATAGATCACCTTTCTTCGGTAACTTTACAATAATACTGTCTTTCCATTGTTGTGGTGGTTGTTCTTCTCTCCATACTTCATTTATAATATCTAAAATTCTCAAGAGGTTGTTGTCATTAACTGCTTTAATCATTTCCCCTGAAATTTCGTCAACTCCAGCAGCTTTAAAATTTTTAAATCTTTTAACGGCTTGTTTGATCTCGTCCAGCGTGAATTCATCGCAAGTTATTGGCAAGGTGGTTGTGGGTGTTTCATTATTAAAATCAGGTGTTACTGTTGGTGGTGGTCTGTTTAGCACCTCCATGAAGTGCTCAGCCCATCTCTTCATTTGTTCTTTTTCTGTTGGTATTGAATTCCCTAATTTACCTTTAACAGGTGTTTCCATAGCAGTAGGCTGGTGACATAGTTGTTTTGTAATTTGATAAAGGCACCTACTATTACCAGTTCTTGCAGCATTTTCAGCTTCTACGGCCAGTTCATTGATGAAATGTCTTTTATCTCTTCGAGTTTTTGTCTTCACTTCTTTATTTAACAAGTTATAAGTTAGTTTGCAAGATTCAACTGCATTCTGTGTACTTGCCGCTAGTAGTTTAAGTTTTGCTGTTTTCCTTTCTTGTATTTTATCCCAAGTATCTTCTCTCATCCATGTTTTCTTTTTATGTACTAGGTATCCGGTGGTCGCTACTGCTGCTTCTGTCATTGCTGTTCTCAGTTGTTCCCATTTAGTATCGATTGTCTTGGTGGTGATATCGTTGTCAATTTTGCCTAAAACATCGAAATAGTTGTTCATTTTGACATTATATTCCTCCTTTATATCATTTGATTGCAGTCTGTGTACATCTATTCTTCTATTTTTATTCGGTTGGTATAACTTCTTCAGTTTAATTCTCAGTTTAGCTATGCAGAGGTTATGATCGCTTCCGATCTCTGCACCTCTGTATGCTCTGACGTCTTGAACTGATGAGCGAAATTTAGCGCTTATGCAGAAGTGATCTATCTGGTTCTTAGTTCTGCCATCAGGTGAATTCCATGTTATCTTGTGTATATTCTTATGTGGAAAGATGGTGTCTGCCACAACGAGGTTTGATATTTCACAAAGTTCTAGAAGTCTTTCGCCATTTTGATTCATACAGCCTATGCCATGAGTACCGAGATATCTTTGTACTCCATCGTTGTTGTCACCTACTTTGGCGTTAAAATCACCTATGACTGCTATTATGTCATGCTTGGGTATTGTGTTGATGGTACTTAGAAGTGCTTCATAGAAGTCATCTTTTGTGGTATCAAGAGCGTCATTAGTTGGTGCATAACATTGTACAATTGAGAGCTTGAAAAATCGTGTCTGAAATCTAGCTAATATTAGCCTCTCATTGATAGGTACCCAGCTGATAAGCGATGCTGCTGCTTTCTGTGTCATTAAGATAGCTACTCCCTCTGTGTGACGATTATCATTACTACCAGAGTATATAATTTGCTTTTTTTCTTCTGAAATATATTTTATGCCCTTCCCCGTCCATCTACACTCGCTGACACCCAATATGTCCAACTTATAATTATCCATTTCTTTAATTACTTCTTCCAATTTTCCGTCTTGATACATAGTTCTTACATTCCAGTATCCAATTTTAAAAATCTCCTTAGCCCCCAAGATATTAGAGTGAGTCATGTTTACTATCGAGCCTGGTTCTGTTTCGGTAACAATAGCTTGTTTTACGATAGTGAATTGTTAACTCACTGATCAACCCTCCGATCCAACCGACCGATTCGAGGGTTTCGAGGTCAGTTATAGGAAAATATCTACACCACTAGATACTCTGGTGTATCTTTTATTCTATAATTTAACATAACATGGTACTATCCATCGAAATATACACATTCCTGATGTTTTTCTTTCGGCTTCTAAGGTGAGAATAGAATTTCACCTCCATCTTGTTTTAGATGACCAATTATAATTCTGTTTATTATGTCCTTGGAGAATGATAAGCATACAACTTTAGAAGTGAATTGGCTTTTCATGTTATCTGTTGTAGGTTATCAACGTGGGTTTTTTTTTTTTTCAAACAGGTATGGTGTCATCATTGTTGGAAATCCAAAAATTCTGTCAAGGGTAAGTAATAATTGCTGTTCTTTGTTCTGTCAAGATTTGATAGGTATTAAGTGGTGTATTTATTTTCCTTTTGACAAGTTTCCTGGCATTAAAATATTGTTACTTTGGATGGAATGACCTGTATAATAATTATAAGATTCCAGAAGGGCACGTCTTCCATTATCGCCAGCAACGCGCTACAAAAATTGGAATAAAACTGGTTCTTCGTATTGCAGTGTTAAAGTAATTAGAACAGTCTTGGTGCTTGTCCATAGATTTATACACCTTGACACATTTGATGGAAGGCATAACTATCTTGCTAATAACAGAATAGTTTAACTAAACACTGACATGCTTAAAACATAATAATTCTGCCAAGAACTCCAGAAAATGAAAAATATTCTTTGTAGCAAATCTTTTTTCGTAGAAGTAAGTCAAAAGTTCTACTTTGTTATGTACCATCATGTGAAGAATCCCATGACAGCTAACATATCGAATCAACGATATTCAGAAGAAAAAAAAGGCTAAAATGCCCTAAAAAAGTATTGCTGCAGTGAAATGGAGAGTACTTTTTTTATTGAGCATGTTTTTAGGAGCGGAAAGAACATGATGTAGCACAGGAAAAATTGATAGAATGAGAGAGTGACAAGTTGCTTAGCAGTGTTGCAGCATAACTAGAGAGTTTAGAGCAGAATTGATTTAAAAAATATCAGAGAGCAGCAGTTGCAGAGACATGATTTCTTAATTAGGTGATCGAACCATGCCATTCAAACTTTTTAACTTTTTATTTGTACAGTTCCAATAAAGAGTCAAACCATTGAGAAGATCACTTATTGATAATGATTGCATTTCAGAATGTTAAATATGTTTAAAGTTTCTCAGTTGTTAAATGTTATGGAGGCATGACACTACCAGAGTTTTGTTATATAGGCAGTAATATAAATTTACACTGGGTTTTCACTAATTTAATGGCAAAAACGCATGCAGAGAGATGTGTTCATACATGTAAACTATATGTGTTTGTTGCAGCAAACTTTGTGGTGTCACCTGCTGACGTACTACAGAGAGCAAAAATGTCTTGTGGAGGGACAGCTGTCCAACCTGAAGGAGTGCTTTGTGAACATAAGCAAGCCACGCAAGCTGGTTAACACCACTAACCCTGTGAGTTTGTTACTGCCTGGTGGACATGAGAAATCTATTGTTTATGATACACATTCCACAGATATTTTGTTTTTCCTCAATAGTGAAATTTTGAATCACATGCCTCCTTTTCTGGTTTATTCTTGTTTCTCCCATTTCTTTCGGCCATTTTTGTCTTTCCTTGCATTCTTGCAGTATTTCTGACTTGGATTTTTTCTTACCAGAGTGATAGCAGCGATCTCTCCTTGTCAGTTTTTAACCATTTTTTCCTATTATTTTTAAATGAGTTTAGATTACATCACACTTTTCTCTACTTTTCTTGTGCATCTGTCCCTGACAATGCCTTGTGGTTGTAATGAAGGTCATTTCTTTGTCCCAGCAAGACTTTCACCACTTATTTTCATTCACTTTATCTTTGAGGTCTCTAGATGATTTGATAGCGCGAGTGTAAACTGTGAAGAAGATACATGTGGTAGAGAGTATAAATTAAGGTAAAGCTGGGTTTTTATGCTTTTCTTTCTGCGTAGGTTTTCTTTTGGAAGTAACCGTTTCATGTATTTCCAGGCCACTTTGTTGCTGCTTTGTCATTTCCTTCGATATTCTGGACCCATAAAGCATTATGACAAAAACATGACGTGTCTTTGCCCTTCTCAGCTCATGATAATTTCTCTCTAGTTTACAGCTTTCAGATCCATTTCTATGTTACCTAGTGATAATCTTGGATGCCTTTCATCTTATACCCAGAATTTACTCAGCATACAAATTTTGTCTTTGTTCTAGCCTCCTTGTTTTGAATGTGCACCGGCCATCTCATTCTGTTCTCTCCTTTACAGGAGGTTCTTTGGCCCTTTTAGCTCCTGTAAATGTGAAAATACCAGTATGGAGGTTTTTGGTTCAATCATTTCTTTTTCCCTTGGATATTCTTTCTTTATTGTGTGGAGGCAAGCCATTCACCTTGTTGTGATGCACCACGAACAGAACTGAATAAGACACTATGGATCACTGCTCAGTCAGGACTGTTCATTAATGTCTTGCTTTATTCATATACCTCATCCAAATGACAAATAGCACTTTTGAATGTCTGGAATGAAGTCATCCCAGTCAGGGGGACTATCTTCAGTTCTTCTTTTCCCTTTTTTTGCCCCTCAAGAAACATTGGTCCACAGAGGAATGTGACCCTCATAAAGAAATCCTGCACCAAATACTTGATGTGCTCAAGCAAATTGGTTTATGTAGTGATTTCTTTGATAACATATGGCATAGCTAATTCCAGGCACAACTCTCCTTAGTTGCATTTTAAGACATGCTTGCTGTGGCACAGTGAACTTATTTCTTATTCTACATATTGGGCCATGATTCACACGGAGATTCTGTTACAGCAGTTTTAGAAATTTGACTCCATCTTATGGTCTTGTGAGTTGAACCATTGTACTCAGTTTTTTATCTGGGTGGTCTGTATTGTCTTTTATATTCAGATACTGCAGCATTTTGATGATAAATATTGAATATATTGGTGAGCTGTTTAGAATGATGTGCCGTTTTCTTGTGTTGACTTTTGACATTTTTGTTGTTTAGAATGGTGAAGTTTTATTTAATTTTTTTTTTTTTCATGCCAGGGTGGACGTTTCATGAATAACACAATGTTTGATGCAAGGGAACTCCTGGTTCCAGGAAGTGCATATGACAGAGGTAGATATATTATTTCGGTCAGTTGTGTATGAATGATACTAAATACGCCTATACCTGTAATTAATAATAATTTTTCTTTTAACAGGGAGCTTGTTTTTCAACCTATTATTATCTTATTTATGTTCTCTGTTTCTATCCTTTTAGCCATGCTGTATTAATATGTACAGGGTGTGGCAAAAGTCTGTAACCATAAGCAAATTATATTTATTACAATAAATGTTCCAATTGGTCGAATTATGCCTGTTGATTAACTAGGGCTGCTGAGCTCGTTGCTCTTTAGCAGTCAATGCCAAGCTGAAGAATTTGCATGTGTAGGTTATTTTTGTTGGGATGGGCCATTTCTTTATACAAGGCACGTCCTGTAGACCCTTTTGACCATCGGTTCAGCCATTCCTCTTTGAAATTGTTTTGGAGTATTCGTTTGGCTGTCTGCATGTTTGCTGGAGTGTTTGAACCATGCTTGCTCCTAGTATTGCTAGTCTGTCTGCTTTATCATTGCCTGGTATATCTGTGTGCCCTGGTATCCACTGGAGAGTGACTCTGATGTCATATTTTGTTAGCAGATTGTCAATTGTTTCGGCCAGCTGTATTATTTCTTTATTTTCAGTTTGAAGGTATTCATCGTCCTCATGAACAATGTCATCAAGGCATGTAAGGAGAGAACAAGAAAGTATTCAGTGGGATACTGGAAGAGGAGACAGGTCTGTATTTCAGAACTGGCATTTGCTGATGTTGCCCTGATTGCTAAATCAGAGGCACATCTCCAATGCAACCTGCAAGTCTGGATGGAAGAGCTGGAGAAGAGAGGGATGGTCATAAGCACCTCTAAAACAAAATCCATGGTGATTTCACGAGAAGAAAGAAGACATCAGATTAAGCTGGGAGAACAGGTCCTGGAGCAGGTCAACCACTTTAAATACCTTGGAGCTGTCATAGACCGGAAGGGAGGCATCAAAGAAGAGTTAGCTACCCGAAGAGCAGAAGCTGGGAGACTTTTTCAAGCCATAAATCGAGGATTCCTCAGCAAAAGAGAAGTTGGTAAGAAGACGAAGATGGCTGTATACCGCTCCACCTATGTTCCAGTCTTGACGTATGGATGCGAGTCATGGGCAATGACTACAAGCCACACAAAAAAAAAAAAAAAAGGAACCCATTACACACCCATTGAGGCATATTGGGAATATGGTGTTTGTGATGCTGCACCGTAATTCTGTCTTTCAACCGGCCCGATTCTGTTCTTCTATTTTTAGTTTTCACCATTCGTCTTCACTTTGTAACTATATGTGTTTGCCACGGTTCTTCTCATTTGAATATATATCGTGTTTGGTATTTTTGGGTAGGTAATTAAATGAGTTCGTTTTATGATGGTAGGGTTATTTTACACTCGCCCCGGTTTTCTCTTCTTCTAGATTTTTTTTCGCGAATCACGGAGATTTTCGTTGTTTACAGAAATCGCTATTTTCACGCACGCCTGTATGACGCGTCGGAAACGTCACGTAACGTGAGGCAATTTTTGGACACGCGGTCTACGTGTTTTCAAATCCATTGGCGTAGGTCGAAGTTAGTTTATTTTTTCTAGCGTTTCCATTGGTCCGAGTGAAAGCTTAGCCTAGACGTAGGAGGAAATCCGCGGGGGCGTTTCTCGTATATGAGATAGAAAACTGCGGGCAAGTCTCTATGAAGAATAATTGCCGGCCGTAAGACTTCGAATTATCGTCTCCACTGTGGGAACAAAAGCGGTAATTGGTATGTAGAAATTTTATTAATCGGTTTACTTATTAGTGGGGTTTTGAGAAATCTCAGCCCGTAAGTAAAGTTCTTCGGGGACATTAACTTTTAAGTTTTAAACGTATAGCGCCATCCATTATTATCTTTGAAGAACGATGTAAATGTAAAAGTGTGCATATTCTTTCTATGATTTTGGCAGTAGATAGGAGCGTGTGAAGTTATGAGATACACGTGTGCTCATAGTTGTAGAATGTTGTGTAAAGCCACCATTTATTCCTGGGTATTTACGAATGTAATTTTATGGGGAAATCCATTGTGTGTACGTTACTTTTATTGTGCCTTAAATGTGGATATGTTATAAGTGAAGTATACTGCTTAGAGGAGTCAACTATTCCTATAGCGAGATGTAATTTAAATTGGGGCTTAAGTAGGAAACCTCTTGGGTAATGTAAAAAAAAGGAGGCCACGGAATTTCGGACAAAGGAGTTCCCTAGTTGTAATGTTTGGACACGTGGTTAGCCATGCGTAACGCATCAGACAGTGTATGGGCTTTGTTTACTTACCGGCAGATTTAAGTTGAGAGAGGGAAGGAGTGAGATTGAAGAGACACGTGGGATAGACGTATCGTTTTTCAGAACGAGAGAAGGGGAGTAGGAGGAGTGAGATTTAAGTGCCACGTGGATAATATTATTTTTTGTATTTGTTGTACATGACGAGTGAAGTATTGAGTAGGGGAGTTAGGCTAGAGATGCGTTATGTTGGAGTTAGGGTACATTAGACGCATTTTCTTTTAATTTCAGCGAGTCACGGCGAACAGTGGGGGAGCGTAAATTTGCCCATATGCAAAATTACCCACGGCAACAGGACATATCTCAAAGGGTCAGAGTACTCGAGGTATCGCCAGCAGCGAAAAGAACATAACCTAAACGGTCTATTGCAGCGAAGTTCAACTCTTCAGCGAGACTGGTTTAAATTGCCTACAGCCAGAAATCAAGGCTGTGTTTTTCCTCTAGATCCGGAGCGGGTTAAAAGAGGGAAGCTATTCAGCAGCAGAGAAGTTTTCGACAGTTAATCAAGTACCTCATGCTTGACACCCTAACTTCTTTATCATCACCCATTTCAGGAACAGGTGATAGGGTTACAATACCTGGGTCTTGAAAGTAACGAGAGAAGAGCGTAACGGAGACGCCGCATCATCAGTCGTCGAGTGTTAGAGAGACACTGAGACCAAGAAGGAGAGAGAAAGAGAGAGAGAGAAGGAGGGAGAAAATAGACAGGACCAGTAGGGTCCGTTCATTATCCGTTTGAAGGATAGACACTGAGCCATCGTTGTAAGCCAAGTCTATTATTGTAGCATTTCCAGTGGTGTTAGTTAGCGGCGCATATCGCCTAACAAGTGGAAAGCTGTGTAGACGTTTGTTGAGGAAGAGTCAACAGGACTGAGACAGTAGACTCCTATTGGTATTAGAGAGTGGAGGCTAAAGTTGACAGCTCCACAAGATTAGATTTGTTTAAATCACTAACCAATTTTAATGTTCCTTAGCAGGGTGACAGAAAGAGTGAATGTGATTTGGGTTTTTTTTTAAAGTGTCTTACTTACTTACTTAGTCGTTCCTCTTCTACCGTGAGGTGTAGAGGTTTGGAAGAGAGAGCGCCAGACTATTCTATCAGCTGTCTTCTTCCTGGCCTGGTTCCATTCTAGTCCTCGGTCCTTCAAAGATTGTCTAATGTTGTCCTCCCAGCGGACTCTGGGTCGTCCTGGAGGTCTGGATCCCTGGCTCTTTGTTTCCCATGCTTGTCGTGGTAGCCGATCTCCCATTCTGCAGACATGACCAAACCATCTTAGTTGGGACTGTTCTATTTGGGTCTGCAGCGGGTGGGATTTTAGGCCTTGACATATCGTCTGGTTGCGGACCATGTCTCTTCTTGTTACTTCAACCACCTTCCTCAGATACCTCATTTCTGAGGTTTGGATCTGGCTTTTGTGGGTTGTAGTCATTGCCCATGACTCGCATCCATATGTCAAGACTGGGACATAGGTGGAGCGGTATACAGCCATCTTCGTTTTCTTACCAACCTCTTTCTTGCTGAGGAATCCTCGATTTATGGCCTGATAAAGTCTCCCAGTCGCTGCTTTTCGAGTGGCCAACTCTTCTTTGATGCCCCCCTTTCGGTCTATAATAGCTCCGAGATATTTAAAGTGGTCGACCTGCTCCAGGACCTGTTCTCCCAACTTAATCTGATGTTTTCTTTCTTCTCGTGATATCACCATGGATTTTGTTTTAGAGCTGCTTATGACCATCCCTCTCTTCTCCAGCTCTTTCTTCCAGACTTGCAGGTTGGATTGGAGATGTGTCTCTGATTTAGCAATCAGGACAACATCATCAGCAAATGCTAGCTCTGAAATACAGACCTGTCTCATCTTCCAGTACCCCACTGAATACTTTCTTGTTCTCTCCTTACATGCCTTGATGACATCGTCCATGAGAAGTATGAAAAGACAAGGTGACAGGATATCGCCTTGTCTTACACCAGTGTCTATCAATTTAATTGTTACGTTGCTTTTCAGGCCAGTGCAACATTGCACGCTATTTTTGGATTTGATGTATGATGGATTTTTTTGTTTTTGATTTTTGTAAATAAATATATATTTACTGTACACTGGATCAGCTTCTACACTCTATACTATACCTATATGTGGTCTAGATAGTGATGTCTGTGGTCGTTTTATAGGTATGTGAAGTGGTGCACCACTGCCAATTCATAGTTATCGATAGTGATAACTGGTGCAGCACCCACATCCTGACTCAGCACATTCGTTTTCTTTAGACTTATTGTGAGGCCAAAGTCCTTGCATGCTTTAGTGAAGCGAATCATCAAGCTCTGAAGCTCCTGTTGGCTTTGAGTGACGACTGCAGCATCATCAGCGAACAACAAGTCTCTTATAGTGACCCTTCTGATTTTTGTTTTTGCCTTCAGCCTTGAAAGATTAAACAGACGGCCGGCCATCTGACCTAGTGTGAAGGCATATTCCTTCAGTTGCATCTCTGAATGCATGTTTCAAGAGTAAGGCAAAGAAGATTCCGAAGAGGGTCGGAGCCAGAACACAGCCTTGTTTAACGCCACTTCGTATATCAAAGGGCTGTGACGTGCTTCCAGCATATTGGACTGTTCCCTTCATGCCGTCATGGAATGACTTTATCATTTCCAGCATTTTAGAAGGGCAGCCTATTTTCAGGAGGATTTTAAAGAGTCCATCCCTACTAACCAGGTCGAATGCTTTTGTGAGGTCTAAAAGGCGATATATAATGGTCTTTTCTGCTCTCTTGATTTTTCCTGAAGCTGGCGGAGAGAGAAGATCATGTCTGTTGTTGATCTGCCAGCTCGGAATCCACACTGTGACTCTGGATATATGCGCCAGCTAACTTGTGTAGTCGCATTAAGATGACTTTGGCAAAAACCTTACCAACAATACTAAGAAGAGAGATGCCTCTGTAGTTATTGCAATCACTTCTGTCTCCTTTATTTTTACAAAGTGTTACAATCTAGGCATCTCGCATGTCTTGAGGAATAGTTGTCTCTTCCCAGCACTGACACAGCATCCTATACAGATGATGTAATAGCGTGCTCTTACAGCTTTTCATTAAATCGGGAGGAATCCCATCACTGCCTAGTGCTTTGGCAGAGGTCACGCTATAAATTGCCTTGCTGAGTTTCTCTAATGCTGGTTCGGCATCCTAGCTCCCTCCATAGTTGGCAGACTGTTGACACCATTAAGGGCTGCAGCGTAAACAGTATTTGTCTCTAGCGTAAAAGCTCAGTGTAGTGCTCGACCCACCTCTCCAATCTGCTTACCCTTATACATCGGTTAGTCTATCTCTTCTCTCCGCTGATGGTTTTTAGCGGTGCCGTCTTACTATTTTAGGGGCCAAGTGCTTCTTTATACCGTCATACATTTGTCTAATGTTGCCTGTTTGCGCTGCGATCTGGATGCTCTCACTGAGCTGGAGCCAGTAGTCATTTGCCCCCCCCCCCCCCCCCCCCCCCCCCCCCCCCCCCCCCCCCCCCCCCCCCCCCCCCCCCCCCCCCCCCCCCCCCCCCCCACAGCGTCGAGCAGTTTTGTTGAACTTTGCTTCTCGTAGCCCTCAGGATCTGTAGGGTTCTGGCACTCGGTGAACGTTTGTATTCATTCATAGCACTGCGCTTAGGAGCTTCAATGGACAGGAGTTGCCGTGATCACATCTATGAAGCATCAAACCAGTCATTTGACTTTGCTGTTTTTTCTTACCAAAGGTGGCAAGTGCAGTACTTATTGAATGGTGTTCCGTAGAATGCTCCCATTTCTCTGTAATAGTATCACCATGCTGAGGGTGCAATGCTACTAACTGATGGCACTTTCCTCGAGGAGGTCGCAGGTGAATTGAGCGCAATCATGAAAGGGTCCTGACATCTTGCTGGTATCAATGCGTGGTTTCCCTTCATGTCTGACGCGACGATAGAGAGTTTTCTTGGATGTGCTCTGATTTTGCAGCAAACCAAGGAGTGATCTGTATCACAGTCTGCGCTATGGTACGAGCGCGTGGAGAGCACAGACCTGAGGAGTGGCCTTCTGACGAGAATCAGGTCAAGTTGGTGCCAGTGCTTGGATCGTGGGTGTCTCCATGACACCTTATGCTGGGGTTTTGTCTGAAAGTAGTGTGTTGTGGAGTTCACGCATGAGGGGATGTCATGGTGGATTGACGCCACAACTCTAAGAGCCGTGTTTGTCCATTTTCATTCATCTTGTTGCCAATACCAAACCTGCCCACGGGGGGACATGAAGGCCATGAAACATTATCGGCACCCCACTCTAGCGATTAAAAGTCACCAAGGAGAACAAGCTGTTCTTGCCTAGGTATGCTTTTGAGATAATTGCTGTTAGATTCTCGTTTAGAAACTCATCTTTAGCTTCTGAGGCAGAGTACAGAGTTAGGAGCATACACACTGAGACAAGGGTGATGGAGGAAGAGGACCTGTGCTAGTGCTATTTGCAGGCGGAGCGTTAAACAGGCGTTCTGATCCATTCTCTCGCCTGGTTTCAACAACCATATTTTATAGGTTTAGCGATTTTTTTGTACCGCGCGAAAAAAACCTACTCCGTGTTCTCTTCTTTATTAAGATCTTTTTCCCTTGCCGAAAATAAAATGTGTAAGTGTCCTTCTCGCTCAACACGTTCCAGCATAGCCCGCCAGGCGCGCGTTTCCGACCTGAAGTGCAGCAGATATCCACCAGCGTGAAGTCATTTAAGCTCATCATTAATTATGGCTGTCCTTCCTTACATCGTTTACATCCTGTAGGTTTTTCGGATAGTCCAGTCAACATAGTCCAGGGACGTTCCAGCATCCCAATTCTGAGAGTTTTGCTTATTTCTATTTTTTCGATAATTGCTTGTGTGCAAAATTTTCTGTCCACAGTTCGGGTTTTTGACCTAATACCCCATGCAACCCCAATGGGGAAAGCTAGATCAGTGGGCGGGAAACAACACCTTATTGACTGGGGGCTGCCCAGCTTGAAGCGGGCGGTAGCTCTTGTCCATCTGAGGATCCTAGAATCTCTCCCACTTTCCGAAGGAGCCCCTGGCGCCATGCCCGACGCCAAATTGGCAAAAATTGCTTCATAGCCCTGGTAATCTGCTACTCCGTCCCGTGATTTGTGAGTTGCCGACACCTATAGGTGAAGCTTGATATGATCGTCTCTCCAGGGCGCGCAGCTTGGAGCCAGCAGTTTTTTTATATTGGAGATCAAGCTAGGTTTGCTCTTTTTTGCAGCATGATTTCCCTCTCTCACACAAGCCGGGATAGATTCCAAAGGAGAAACTCAAGAGATATGCAACAATGCAAAATTATAGACAACAGTTTAATGTAAGACAGCTAAGAAATCAAGAAACAAGAGACAAATTTGCGGTCACAGTATCCAACAAATTCCAAGTGCTCCAACAGCTGGAAGATGTAGAGAATACAGAAGACTATTGGCAGCAGGTCAAAACAGTATGGAAGGAGACATGTGAAGAAATACTGGGGAAAAGGAATAAGACAACAAAAAAGCTAACATGGATAACAAACAGAACCAGATCCAATAAGATAAAAAGACAGAAAAAACAAAGAAAAACAGAGTTATAAACACAAGCAAAACTAGAAGCATTCCAAAGCCTAAGGCTCAAGATCGTGTACAATAAGCAAACAAAGAAGTAAAAAGAAGTATCAAAAGAGACAAGAGGAAGTATTATACTTGATGGAGATTGGCAAAAGTGAGAGTGCAGAAGATGCTGCAGCCAAAGGAAATTATGAGAGAAACTGTATAGCAGCAACAAAGAAGCTAACAGGAAAATACAAGCAAACAAGTTGCCTCATAAAAGACAAGAATTGGGAAACTGCTCAGCAATATACAAGAGAGCTAATGAAGAGAGGTACTGAGGAAATAATTTTTGGGGACCTTTCAATAGACCAGACTCCACAAAACCCGCCGCCGGACATCCAGCCCAGCAGAAAAAAGAAAAGAGCTACTCAAATTAACGGTGAAAGACCAACGAACGGAAGAAATGGAAAGGAAAGCCATAAAGTGCTCGTAAAGAGTGGAGAAAGTGCGTTCTGGATACCTAGATGGCATTCCAGCAGAGGCCATCTCAATGCAGATATCGACACGGCTACAGAGATGTTAATATAAATTACTTGGTAAAGTCCATGGGGAAAAGGAAGGAGATACAGCAGAATGGAAAGAAGGATATCTGGTTTAAGTTGCCTAAGAAGGGATAATTTACAAGTGAGAGTGCACAAATTATAGAGGAATAATGTTACTATCAGTGCCAGGAAAAGTATTAAACAGGATTATCCTTGAGAGATTAAAAGAGTCCATAGACAAGAAACTGAGAGATGAACAAGCAGGTTTTCGAAAAAACAGATCATGTACAGACCAGATAGCCACTTTGAGAATAATAGTTGAACAAAGTCTGGAATGGAATTCACCACTATACATCGGATTTGTGGACTACGAAAAGGCATTTGACAGTGTAGACAGAGAATCACTTTGGGAACTTGAGATTGACGCGCATATTATGGGTGAGTTCCCTCCAGAAGGATCATTAATTTAATATAAAGAAAAACATATGAAGACATGACATGCAGAGCTTTCTTCACGAAGGACAGCCTTACCACGAAACGTTTGGGATAAGAACTGCAGTGAGCCTAGCTTGACAGTGGGATGGATGCCTCTTGTCTCCATTTCTTTTCTTGATGGGCAATAGATTGGGTTATGAGATCATCGACAAAACACACAACAGAAATGGAAATACCAGTGGACTCTGGACTAAGCAAGTTGGATGATCTGGATTTTGCATGATGACTTGGGCTCTTCTGTTCCATAACCGTAATCAGATGCGGACAAATTGAAAAACTCCATGAGAGGTCACAGCAATTGGGTCTGAAAATACACAGGGAAAAAGACAAAAATAATGAGAATAAATGCAGGTAATGATAACAGGGTTGAACTTGAAGAAACACCAATACAAGATGTAGAATCGTACACATATCTTGGCAGTAATATAGACAAAGTTGGGAGGGACAGACAGTCGATATCAAAATAAGAATACAACAAGGTTAAGAGGGAGCTTTCATTGCTCATTGGGAAATATATGGAGATCACAAGAGAAATCGGTATCCAACACGAAAATAAAGAATCTTCAATTTAAATGTGATAAGTCAGTCCTAGTGGTGTAGGGCTTCGGAGACTGAATGGAGACACAACAAATGTGACAACAACCAAAAAGCTACAGACTTTCATAAATGCATAAGGTGCGAGACGTTAGCGAATATAGGGATTAAAATGTGTATGAACAAGGTTTACGCAACGTGTGGAAACTGATGACAAGAACCATAGGACGAAGTGCCAAGTGTAACAAGAGATGTAGAAGAAGACGAATGGCGAAGTTGGATAGGACAACAACACTGATGGAAACCTGATTTGAAATCGCATCTACAAAGTCAGACCATTGCATTCTGGAAACCTATCCAGGGGCAAGAGAGGCAGAGGAAGAACCTAAGAAGTACATGGTAGAAGTAGAGTTGGAGAGAACAGATGGAGTGAAAAAATGATGATAGAGAACATGGAAATGAACTGGAGATGATGGCACAGTTGACATGGAGTGACTTGGCATGTGTGATGTTTATAAGGAGGACCTATTGCTCCTTTGGGAGTGTGCGGGTTATGAATGAATGGTCGCAGAGCTTTGTCCTAGAAATAGATGTAACGAAAATCGACATGTAGACTGCCTATAGAGGACTGCCGACTCTTTAGCCGGATTTTATCCTTGGGGGGGGATTTACTCACCGAGAGACTCCAATTCCATAAATGGATATTCCCGCAAGGCAGCGGTGGTTTGAATTCAGAGTTCCTTCTCTTAGATAAGCTACCAACCAAGGATCACGAGCCCTTATCTCCTTGTGTTTAAAGGTAGTCAGAGGAGGGTGAGATTATAGCCTTTCTGAAGTCATGAAGCGGCAAGGGGAGAGTCAAATCCTGGTTCTAGCCTTTGAGCCAATAGTCTCATCTGTCCACAGGCATGTCATTTTTCATCTACATTCTATCTTCTCAGACTTTCTCATACTAGGGTCTTGCTTTCATTCAGGCAAACTCTATAAACTTAAAACCACTTTGTGACAGTGTTAGGCCCATATTATCTTGACCGTCGGCACACGAGGGGTGATGTGGTCGGCATCACGTCGGACAAGCCACAAAAGCCAGATCCAAACCTCAGAAATGAGGTATCAGAGGAAGGTGGTTGAAGTAACAAGAAGAGACATGGTACGCAACCAGACGATACGTCAAGGCCTAAAATCCCACCCCCTGCAGACCCAAGTAGAACAGTCCCAACTAAGATGGTTTGGCCATGTCTGCAGAATGGGAGAAGATCGGCTACCACGACAAGCATGGGAAATAAAGAGCCAGGGATCCAGACTCCCAGGATGACCCAGAGTCTGCTAGGAGGACAATATTAGACAATCTTTGAAGGACCGAGGACTAGAATGGAACCAGGCCAGGAGGAAGACAGCCGATAGGATAGTCTGGCGCTCTCTCTCTTCCAAACCTCTACATCTCACGGTAGAAGGGGAACGACTAAGTAAGTAAGGTATTCTTCTAAAGCCTGAAGTTCTGATTTTGAATCAGCGGTGTGCTAT
Organism: Oreohelix idahoensis; assembly: GCA_024509875.1. Classification (NCBI taxonomy): domain Eukaryota; kingdom Metazoa; phylum Mollusca; class Gastropoda; order Stylommatophora; family Oreohelicidae; genus Oreohelix; species Oreohelix idahoensis. The sequence goes on from JAMPIV010003624.1 coordinate 152,851, forward strand.
CCATGAATGTGGTTTTTATTACTGGAAGTTTTAACTCCTTTCTGGGATAAATGACTGGGTACTGTTTGATTATTTCTCGTGTTTGTAGGAGGTGGTGGTGTTCTGCTATAGTTGTTACTACTTGTAGTGGTGATTTTTGTTTTAGTCTGCTAATAGGCTTCCAGTTTTCAACTAGTTGTCTGTTTGGGTGGTCTTTTCTCGTTCTTCTATAACGCTCTGTAGCTTCCAGAACAGCACGTTTATTTCGTAGGTCCATTGGTTCTACATTTGCATCAATTTCACAAGCAGCTATTGATGTGGTTCTCATTCCCCCGCATATGAACCTTAGAGCTTGGTTTTGAACTTTGTCCAACTCTGCTTGTGTGGTTTTGCTCATTGCTGACTTCAGCAAATGGTTGTTATCCATGACTGATCGGACATATCCCAGGTACAGCTGTCTGAGATTTCCTTTGTCTGCTCCCCAGCTAGCGCTTGCAAGATGTTTAATTAGGTTCAGGCATCTATTGGCCTTATCTTTCATTTTGTGCATGACGGTATTGAGGAGTAGCTGTCTGTCAAGCTCCACTCCTAAGTAACCTGGATGTTCTTCTCTGGACAGTAGTTGTCCACCGAGTTTCAGTTGGTACACCTTCTTGCTTTCCTTGAAGCTCCTGGTAAAAATTGTGTATACGGTTTTCTGGGTGTTTATTTTTAGTTTCCAGAGCCTGCAATACACAGCTATTGTGGCTAGGGCTCTGTTTAGTTTTGCTTGTGCCAGTTTTTTGTATTTTTCAACTGTCCAAATGAGGTATCTGCATACAGTGTTTTTGATACCTTCAAGAAGGGAGGAAGGTCATTAATGAAGATAAGAGGGTGCAACTTAGTGCCGACCCTTGCTGCAATCCCTCATCCAGTGTTTTCTGGGAGGATTTAGTGCCTACTACTGTTGTTTGTATTGTACTGTTACTTAGGAAGGCTTTAATCCAGAGATTATTATCGAGGTTTGCTCCTGTAGATCCGTTGTGTTCAGCCTGGGGATTCACACCCCAATGACAAGGGCCACCTTGCGGAGGTTGTGGATTTGAGAGGTTATGCTAGACCAAGAGGCTGACACCACAGAGGATGCTCCTTTCATGAAAAATAGTTCACTAGGTCTAGGATGAAGCAAGGTGAGGGATGAGGGATCCATATGGAGGAAACCCCCCTACCCACAACACAGACACATCATACCCTCTGTCTGTGATACAGACTTGACCTTAATTATGCCTGATGCCTCCCCATGATGTCAGAATATGTCTACAGGCAATATATATATATATATATATATATATATATATATATATATATATATATATATGTTTTTTGTTTATTTAAGCCAATAACTCCTACCGTGAGCCAGTAGTGCGCACCCATGATCAGCTGGGCTTTATTGGTCCAGAGAGAGCCTACACCAGAGCAGCGATGAACCTGCCAGTTCCAGTAAACATGTTCCTGTCACACCCCATACCGCCACATATCAGCAACCACCCATCAAGAGGTAAGAAATAATGTACCGTTTATGTCATGGCAGAAATACATAATGGGGAAACATTCTTGATACTTTGAGCACAATGGTTGCCTTTTGGCGACATATCCTATTTTTCATTGAGTACCATTGTCGCCTTTTGGCGTCCATGTAGCATTAGCATAAAAATATATCATGGTAGCCGTCCGAAAACACACAAGCCAAGGGAAGTAATTCTCCTTTATTGAGCAATGGTCGATGGCAGCTTGAACATTTTTTCACGTGTTTTAGTTCATGTTTGAGTGAAATATATTTTTAAATTACTGAAACTGTTGAATATTGCAATGATTTGGATTCTGGCTCTCAGCTGACCTTTGAAAGTGACAACAGTTGGTCTAGTTTTGATGCAGGGTAGCCTGAAACAGATAGCGACAGCCCTTGATCTAGCATTCGTGAAGGCGCCAGAGGTGGTGATGGTAATTTCAAGGTCATGGTATGAATCAGGGGCGTAGAAAAAGACCTGCTACTAATAGGAGGGGGTGGTGGCAGAGAAGCAGCTGATGAGTTCCAGTATGACTTTGATGACCCCTATGTGAGCGACTGGCTGCCTGAATTTTCACCCAGAAACCACAAGAGGGTTTCCTATAATTAGGAGGAAATAAAACATGAAGATGAATCGTGACAGTTCACTTGTTTTTGCTAGGTTGGGAAACATGGTTGCCTGTACATGGCATGACACGAAACATGGGAATTAACTAAATACAGTCCACACAAACAATGTTGTTGACATTCCAGACACCATGAGGGGGGATTTAGGACAGTGGAAAAACCTGTCATGGCGGATGTTTATAATCACAATATGGGTGGTATAGATCACTTCAAAGACAGTGAATTACTTTTACCCTAATTGCTGCTTCAAATGGTATCATCCAGTTCTTCATATTGTCATAGAAATTGCCCTTGTAAATGGATATATTCTGTACTGTGAAGCTGCCAAACCTCCAATTACACTAACTGAGAAGCCTTGGTACTCAAAGTGTTAATAAGTTCACACCAAGCGTTTCATTTCTGCGACATCCATTCATGTCCATCTCTTTCAAAGCTTCTTCGTTCATGTCTGCATCTGTTTTAAATCTCCAAACCCCTTGTCCTAGTGTTTTCTCCATGTGAAAAAAAACATCAGGACAGGGAGGATATTAAAAGAACAGATGAGTAGGACACGAAAGCCTGGAGAGATGGAATCTGTGTTTCTCAGAAAAGTAAATTGTGAAAATAATGTTTCAGAGTCAGCAGTCAGTGTAACTGGTTTTAATATTAAATCAGTTTTACTTTGTTTTTATTTCAAAATTAAATAATGATTACATAAGAATAATATAACAACAAAACTGTGCTTGTCTATCTAGGGAACACAAAAACTCGTGGCTGGAGTGGCAACCGTCGACAGAGGTCTGCAAAGAGCAGCGTGTCGAGCAATGCTAACTCTCAGAGCCAGGCTAGCCAGGTATGTCATAATAAATGCGACACATTTTTAATGTAACTTTTTATTTATTCAACACCAGTGTACATGTCTAGATATTCATTTATTTACCAACATTTGTGTCTTAATCTGTGTCTTTACCATTATGAGTATCTACTGACCTGTGTTACATATGACACATATTTTGTACATGTATCAATTGTGAAATGTTTGTAACTTGTCTTTGATCCACCAACACTGAGTTTAGCTTTTGGTGGTAAAATGTAAACATCAAACATGACCATGTTATGTGCGTAGGTTGTATTGTGTTAAAGATGTGTGACGTATATGGGCGCTCACACCATCAAATTTTTTTCTTTTGGTGCTAATTATGCTCTTGCAACTTTTATTATTTAATTTTTGTTGTTCAGTTCTTAAGGTGTAAAGAAGGAGGAATTAACCCTTTCCAGTCCAATTCACGGAAAAGCGCCCATATTTTATCTCTTAACTTACTGCCTGATTCGCCTAAAAGCGCAGATAATTGGTTACTTATTTTATTGCTGAGCGACAACAGATGTCTTATGCATACAAGATTATGCGAGTTTTCAGTTGATAAAGGTCATTTCAAAGTTTATTTTGATATCGATCACGTTTTTCTAAGTCGTGGCTGATGTTTTTTAAAATTACACTTTGTAAAAATGCTATTTCAAGCCATGGAAGGGATTTTAAATGAACTTTAAAGGATTAGATCTACGTTATTCTGCTAGTGAAAATGATTAATCCTACATCGATGTGGACTATGACCCAGTTATCGACGATAGTGAAAGTAGGAAAATTGATGCAGGAACTAGTAATATTGTAGACAATGGATAGAGAGGTACATTGGTAAAATTTACCTTTAGCATCACAGTTTGTCCCGATATTAAGAGTGACTTCCCTTTTTACAGTTTACTTTAACGTGAGAAGGGTTGCGGGTAGTTTTCTGGCACAAGGCTGATTGAGTTGGTTCCACAGACAAAACTTAAGTATGTCGTAAGAGGAAACTAATATGAGTTTGTGCTTGGAGCTAGCAACATCACTATCTTCTTCTTCTTTGATCCTTAGCTGCAGACTGTCAAAGCAGTCAGTGGCCATCACGCCTGGTGGCATCTTGTATGGCAGCAACAAATTGCTTCCACTTTGTTCAGTCGGCGGCCATCCTTCGTACAGTGCCCCAACTCTGTTTCATTCTTTGCATCTCAGCCTCCACAGTTCTCCGCCAAGTTGTTTTTGGTTGGCCTCTCTTTCGCTTTCCTTCTGGGGTCCATAGCATAGCTGTTCTTGTAATGGCATCAAGGTCCCTTCTGAGGATGTGGCCAACCCAACTCCCGCATCTGCCATCTTGTTAAAAAAAATTGCTAAACGAAACCATCGCTGCAAGAACATATGAATGCTTGTATGCACTCTTCCTGCAAAGGGGCCAACTTCAGTGGACGCACCATTCTCCATGAGAAGCCCAAAGGAAAATGATGAACAATTTATTGCCTTCTGAGACATAAGTGTGCTCTCGTCACAGCACAGTTTTTAGATAGGCAAAGAAGAAACCAACTTAAAGGGTCATCATTTCTACATGAATTTCATCACATAAATTCCTCCAGATATGAGACACACAATACCTTGCTCTTTCCAAACTGTTGTTTAACTTTCTTTTTTTTGCACACATCCTCACTCTAACTCACTGCTCTCGCAAACAAAACAAATTATCAGTAGTGTATATCAGTGCTCATTTGTTTGACTTAACATTGTGAGATGTGTCCGAATTATTAATAATCTCTATTAACAAGTAAAAGTACACAGTCATAATAAAAAAAAAAAAACACCAAATTAATATGATTATTCAATCAGTCAATACCTTTTAGCTCCCCAAGGAGCATAGGCCTTCAACAAACATATACCAAGTCTTCCTGTCCTGTGCCATCCGCTCAAGTTCTTTCCATGTTTTCCTCATCATTTTCACCTCTGTATCCAGTTCTCTTCCCCATGTGTTTTTTTGGTCTACCTCTGCCTCTTTCTCTGTGGATTCCAGAACAAAGAGTGCCTTATAATGCTATCAACAGGTTTCCTCAATGTGTGTCCTATCCATCGCCAGCATCTTCTTCTCAACTCTTGTTCCACTGGCACTTGTCTGGTTCTTGTCATCAATTCCACATTTGTGACTTTGTCATACCATTTCAGTCCTTCTATTCTACGCAAGCACCCATTTATAAAAGTCTGTAGCTTTTTGGTTGTTGTTTTTGTTGTTCTCCATGTCGCAGCGCCATACAATAGGACTGACTTCACATTTGAGTTGAAGATTCTTATTTTTGTGTTGGACTTGATTTCTCTTGTTCTCCGTATGTTTCCCAATGCAATGAAAGCTCCTCTTGCTTTTTGTATTCTTATTTTGATATCGCTGTCTGTCCCTGCAACTTTGTCTATATTACTTCCAAGATATGTGTACGATTCTACATCTTTTAGTGGTGTTTCTTCAAGTTCAACCTTTTTATCATTTCTTGCATTTATTCTCATTATCTTTGTCTTTTCCCTGTGTATTTTCAGGCCCACTTGTTGTGACCTCTCATCGAGAATTTTCATTTTCTCTTGCATCTGATTATGGTTATGTGACAGAAGAGCCAAGTCATCTGCAAAATCCAGATCATCAAGCTGTTTAGTCAGATTCCACTGGATTCCATTTCTGTTGTGTGATGTCGATGTTTTCATAACCCAATCTATTGCTAGTAAGAAAAGAAATGGAGACAAGAGGCATCCATGTCTCACTCCTGTTCTAATCCTAAACGGTTCAGTAAGTTGTCCTTCATGAACAACTCTGCATGTCATGTCTTCATAGGTCTTCTTTATTAAGTTAATGATCTTCATGGGAACTCCATAATGCCTCATAAATTTCCAAAGCGATTCTCTGTCTACACTGTCAAATGCCTTTTCATAGTCCACGAATCCGATGTATAGAGGTGAATTCTATTCCAGACTTTGTTCAACTATTATTCTCAATGTGTCTATCTGGTCTAATATGATTATTAAAGGTGTTAATTTGTTTTATTTACACATCGATACCTCTTCACAGAAAAGGAGGTCACTCGCTCTTCAATGCAAGACGAATGCCGGAGGCGCTTAAGATAAACATTTACTCTTATGAAATTGTTTCATTTGTGTTAGCTCCCAGGGCCTAAAAATAATTTGTCTGATGAAGCAGCAGCTTATTTCTTTTTCTTATTATTTATACCCGAAGATGGACTTACGAATAAATCAACAGCTGAAAAGGGCTAATTATGTTGTTTCAGTGAGAGCATAATCAAAACCAATGTCCGAGCATAAACTATCAGACTCTTGGGCAGAAAAAAAACAAAAAACGTGTTCAGTGCAGTAAAAATTAAAACAAAATGGAGTTTATGGTTGTAAATATTGTTCCTCTCAATTAGTGTAAAAGTTTTATAATAACTTGTGAACAGAGTACAGGTATACCTCGCTTTATTGCACTTCGCAGATATTACGCTTTTTTCAAATTATTCATGTTTATATATTAGAACGTGCCTTCTTCTTCCAGTTGATTGTGGCTCTCCATCACCAAAAAGATTACGATTCGCTGAATGCTCAGATGATGAAGATTAGCATTTGTTTTAGCAATAAAGTATTTTTAATTTTACGGTACATTGTTTTTTTTAGACCTAGCACTATTGCGCACTGAATAGACATAGTGTAAACATGATTTTAGGCTTTTTATATGCACTGTGAAGCCAAAAAATGGGTGTGACCCGCTTTATTGCGATATTCGCTTTATTGCAGTGGTCTGGAACCGAACCCGCAATATCTCTGAGGGGGTATGTTAAGCTATATACCTGTATATATTAATTCTTACTATACGTGAGCTAAAACCGCGTTTTTACGCGCTAGTTTTTCTATCGTTACCGTCGCGCACCAGTTGAACTGGCGAGCCGTAAAATTGGTACTAAACCTGCGCCACTTCAGGTTTCGAGCCGTATTGTAAGAGTTAAGCTTTCCCGCACAAGAATATGATAAAAATAGTAATTTTCTGGTTTTGTCATTTTTTTACATTGCGAAAAACATTTAAATATTACAGTAAAATATACAGGAAATAAAGTATGTCCATTTTACAGTACAAATAACTTTGTTTTTGTGTTATTTTGACACGATATTTTATAAATAATTTTTTAAACATAAAAAATAGTTAAGAAAAAAGAGTTTTGTCCCTTTGCTTGGTCCGTTAGGGTTGAAATATTAGCAGAGCTGTGGACTGTAAAGGGTTAAAGCATACTGAATAGAAATTGCTGTTATTAATACATTTTAAAAAAAAATCTTAGAGTTACCATATTACATTTTAGAAAATCACTTTTATGCTGACAGACAAACCATCTCCACGCATAAAAATTATTCATGTGGATATTTCTAGGATTTTTCACAAGGGATGACCATCAGCCAACATTTCCAGATGAGCCAAGGTCTGAGTGGCCTTTCACAGCCAGGTCTAAGTGGATTGTCGCAGACAGAGCTTTCTCAGGTATGTATAAAAAGTAGCTATAGAATTTTATTTATTTCGTTAGGTACCAGTTTCATTATTTTCATGAGCTGAGGAACTTTAGGTTGATATTTATACAGGTTTCAAATGATTTGTGCATACATTCTTTGGAATTGTTGGTAGATTTTATGCCATTAGTGTTGCTTCATGTCAGATCATTCACATTTCAGATCTCATATTATTTTATTGTATTAACATACTAGAATATTTTACGTTAACTTGCCGAAATATAGTGATTTTTATGTTAACATACCATTTTTTTATTTGTGTAATAATATACTAAAAATTATTTTGATTTTAGGACAGCTTCATGGCGGATGACTACCGTTCGCAGATGGATGTTCTGCTATCTCAGGACTCCACATACCAGGGAGATCGCCTGTACCTGGCCTCCCAACTCTCACAGGGGCCGTTTAACTAGGCCACTCAATGCTTCACGCCCCAGTGGACAACATGATGACCTAGTTCCCCAAATGGTCAGGCACAGCTCACTACTAGAAGCAGCATACAGGAGCACCACAAATAATTTCACACTGCGAAGGTTGCTTTCTTACACTGGGTCCTTGTAGAAAAGGGCAAAAAAAAACAAAAACAAAAAAAACCGGCATCCCTTCAAGGTTTGAGACAGCCATAGCAAGCATGACATACCGCAGAATGTCTGAAAAGCTGAAACAGGTGAAGTGCATGCCACTGTGTCCAGTGTTTATGTTGGGCACATATGCTCAAGCCAGGCTCAAAGGATGTTTTTCACAGCTGTCACCGAACATCATTCACTGCATTGTACCAAGTTTTTCTCTGTAGAATGCTATCTTCTGAATTGTATGGCATAATAAATAACACAGAAAAGAAAATAGAGGAAATATCTTCAGTAAGCTTTCATTTGGGATAAAAATTGTGTGCACCATTAAAAGTTAGAAGTGAACATATCTGCAAGAAAGCAAACCCCTGTTAAATGCAGTGTAAGGGTCTGTTTCATTTGCCTTTTTTTTTTTTTTTAAATTTTAAATCTTGGTCTCTTACTATTGGTTTTATTTGATTTGCAGTTGAAATATTTGTAACCGATTTTATAAATGCAGATTTTAATTACAGAGTGAATACACCATGATAAATAAAATGCCAAATGAGCAGTTGAAAAGAGCTGGCTAAAGCCAAGCTCCAGCTCCCAGACAATGAGCATGAGTAGAATGTTTCACCCATATTTGCTTTCATTGAATGTCTCCGCTAATATTTTGGATGGCTGACCAGATTTTATTCCATGTTTTATTTATTTTAAAGGTGTGCAGCAGAAGCAACCTCAAGTGGTGCGGGTTAAATGTGAAACATTGTGGCTGCTGTGTCTTGATTAACTGAATTTCCTGGGCAGAGAAGTTTAAAAGAATTGGCCTTATGCTAACAAGGGCTCCAATGTAGGATGCCTACCCTTCTGGCCTGTCAGTCAGAATACATTACTTTCCTGATTCAGCAGATCGACAACGCTTTCTACTATATTTGTTTATTTGTTGTTTTTTTTAAAACGGTTTGGTGAATAATGTATGTTGTTTTTCTTTTTAATTTTTAGCTTTTGATAACTAGCATTTTTTCCTTTCAAATATCTTGTAAGCATATAAACCATTCTTATTGCTGAATAGTTACGCTCCCATTACACACCTCTGAATTACTGTGTAGATTTATTGTTACATAGCTGATAGATTGTCAAGAAAAAGAGTTTGGTTTTCTGCTCCATTTTGATCGGCTAATCAAGAAAATGTAGAAGAGTCAAATTTGAATTGATTAATATCTTCATTTGTGACTGTGAGCGTGCTATGAAATTTTAAAATATCAATAAATCAGATACAGTGAAGCCAATTTACTCTTGTTTATTTATTAGATCGTGAGTGTACACTTGATTTGAGCTGGCCATGGTGGAAGCACAAGAGAGTATGAAACCATGTCAACTAAAAACTTTTCACTCAGAACCTCAACTGACCAACAGTGTGACCTGTACTGTTCAAAAATACCTATGAATAGCTAAGCAGCTTAAATGCCACACTTTGCGAACAATCCTCCATGTCAAAAAAATTTATTGATTTTGAAAGGGCAGGGGTTATTCCATAGGTGTCAGAAATATAACTCTACACTACATGCGAGCGTATTTATAGGCAAGCAACTTAAGAATTAACTGCTAAAGCTAACATCATTGGCTGTGCGTTGAACTCAGTCGTTACTTTTTTGCCATGAAAGATGAATAGTTTCACAAAACTTTGTTACCTTATTCATTACCTTTCAGTTTCCTATAGAGCATGGGCCTTCAAACAGTTCGTGCTGTCTCCCCAACCTGTTCAGGTTTTTACCATCTATTCTTTCTGCGTCTGTCTCCATTTCTCTTCTTCATGTGTTTTTGGGCCTCCCTCTCTTACCTTAGGGATTACCGAATAATAATGTCAGCTGGTTTACACAATGTGTGTCATATCTACCTCAGTGTGTGGAAAGCTACCTCAGCCTGATACAAGCATATCTTTCGAAGAGGCAGAGTTTCATCAGATACAAGAACAAATGGGATGCAGAGCATCTAGGCCACACAAAAAATGATGTTATTACCAGCTCAAAAGAAGAGAACAAGTGGTAATCTTCAGACTTTGCACGGGCCACAACAGATTGGGATACCATCTATTCAACAAGCTAAAGATGGGAACTATCTATGAGTGTAATTGTAACACAGATACAATTACTGCTGAACATCTGCTTTCAACCGATACGAACAAGCTAGCTTGTTGTTGCTTTCCAGACTGCTTGCATCAGGGTCAGCGAACCAGAGCTGACCAAGACCCTACGCCACCTACACGTGGTGGTCCTGGAAACAGGCTGCATCACTGCAGTTTGGCTGAGAGAGTGGGGATCGAGGAGGGAAGGCAAGCCCGGTCCCAAAAATTGCCGTGCTGAAGTCGGATGTGTCGGCCGAAGGGCGCAGATATCGCAGCTACGGTGTAAACAGACACAACGCAACCAACGTCCTTTTCAGGACGAACGAGGAAGAAGAAGAACATCTGCTTCAGAGATGCCCAATATATGAGCAACGGAGAAAGCACATATTGCCATCACCAGTACCATTCCTAGAAAAACTCTATGAAGCTACAAATTGCCTCAAGCTGACCAGTTTTCTTTGAAAATATTCAAGTAGTCGTCTTCTTCTTCCTTCTTCCTCGTTCGCCTTCAGACTTCCACATTTATGACTCTAATAAAGGCAGTAGTCAACTCAAGGTTCCTGACATCTCCAGTTTTTCGTCTGAGAGTGAATCAAGAAGAAGAAAAAGATATCTAACATCAACATCTTTACTTCACCTTATATTCCACGGGTATTTGTCTGGTTTTTTCCAATCAGTTCAACATTAATCATCTGTTATACAATTCTGAACTGTCTATTCTGCTTAAGCACCCATGTATGAAAGTAATGTTTTGGTAGTCGGTTTTTGTTCTTCTCCACATTTCAGGGCCATACAGAAGAACTGCCTTGACATTTGAGTTGAAAATTCTTATTTCTGTGTTGTACTTTATTTTATTTTCAACATATTTTTCAGTGTAATGAAATTTCCTCTTGCCTTATGTATCCTTATTTTGATAGTTTTGTCCATTGCTCATCTTTGTCTACATCACTACCAAAAGCAGGAAAAGCGCTGCAGGCCTCAGAGATGTGATTTTACTGAGGAATGTTAAGTCATGAGGATGTCCAGACAGGCCAGTGTGCAAAGGAATCTTACTACCCAACATTAGGAGGAGGCAATCCACTTTCTTTAAGAATGTATTGAGAAAAAACTGGAATATATTGTGACAACAGGAAAGAGAGATGGGCGACAACAAAGAGATAAGAGTACTCGATAGTCTGATGTCATGTCATGTGTGATAAATGGGACTGGAAGTTGTGGATAGACATTTTCACCTACGCCACCAGGCATATTACTAAAAGAATACTGTTAATAAAACAAAATAAGTTGTATTCACTGAAGTACTCTAGTAGAACTCTGATTATCCAAACTGCTAATTAACCTAATCACTGAAACCAAGGAACGTGGGCACATTCTGTGACTGAAACGTTTGTTCCCAGCTGTAGTTTAATGTTTCATTGAGTGTTTAGTTTCATTTTCAAACCCATTCTAATTTTTATGAGTGCTACAAAATCTACAATGCCAAGTAAACGAAAACCTGTAGTTCTCAAAATGGTGGACAAAGGGGAAATAAAGTACGAGGGACGGTCAAAAAGTAATGCCTCGTAATTTTTAATTTCATTCAATATGCATGAAAACAGATAAAATTCACATTGAAATGTAGCCCCAAGTCTGAACTTCAAAAATTTATTTCTCAATGTAGGTCTAGTCTCTGTTATTTGTTACAGTTTTTGTCCATCTTCTCACAAGGGCATGTATCCCCGCACGGTAAAAATTTGTGTCCTTTTTCCTAAACCACTGGCGTACGGCGCATTTAGGGGTCTCGGTGTCCTCAAAGTGATGTCCGCGAAGATCTTCTTTCAGTGGTCCAAACGGATGGAAGTCAGAAGGTGCAAGATCGGGACTGTAAGGGGGATGTGGTAATAATGTCCAGCCAAATTCTGCAATCGCATCAATGGTGCGTTTAGCGGTGTGTGGCGCGGCATTATCGTGCAACAGTAGTGCAGTTCTCTGATCTTTTAATGGGTAAAGTCGCCAAAGACGACCTCTAAGCTTCTTCAAAGTTTCAATGTAATGGTCTGCATTCACCGTATTTCCCTGTTCCAAGAAGTCGAGAAGAATCACACCCTTCTCATCCCAAAACACGGAGGCCATAACTTTCCCTACAGATGGTGAACTTTTGAACTTCTTTCTTGTCAGCGATGTTGTGTGATGCCATTCCATTGACTGCCTCTTGGATTGACCTACTTCAGCTTCGTCACAACGATGTACCCAACGTCGGACAGTGCTAACATCCACTGTTGAATCTCCATAAACATTCTTCAAACGTTCGTGGATGCGAATTGGGGTCTCGCCTTCAGCATTGAGGAATTCTATGACATAACGTTGTTTTAACCGAACGTCTGTCGTGGGACGACTTCTCTTCTTTGTATTTTTTCTTCTTAAATATCTCTCGCAGATTTTAAAATAATTCCCTTCAGTTGACTTTTTCATTCTTATAATGAAAAAGTCTCTCTCTCTCTCTCTCGCTAGTCTTAGATTTAACAGTATTTTACTAGCTCAGGATTCTCGGTCCAAGGTAATAAATTATTCACTTCGCCAGCGAAAGTCGAAGGTGAAAAACAGGCTACGAACGACCGGAAGTGACCTGTGTTGGGTTCACGAAGGGAACTCATGTAAAAACAGCCAGCAACAATGAAGATGAACGCTAGGGCGAGTTAACGAAGGTAACTTAATACCCCTGGGACCAGAATAGTATTTGCAACAATGCCACACAAGGCCACCCAAGACACAGCCCATCCCTGCCCGGGAGTCTCATCCTGGAATCGGAGGGAATTTTAAGCATTCTTCTTGTAACCATCATTCGGAGCAGACAGACTCTGGGCCCAAGTGGGCATTTCATGTTGCGAAATAGTTGTAGTGAATTCGTTGAGCGAAGTAAGTAGATCTAATAATGCTGATTTTATAACATGAATAATCATATGTTTATCAACAGCTTATTATTGCAGTAACTTTTTGTTAAACAAAGTTTTAAATGCATTTCCATTTTCAGTGTCAATAATTGTTATTTGCATCTTTACAGATCCCTCAAATTAATGTATGAGTTGGCTGAGGTCCTAGACCTAATTAACCACTGATCTTTATTTCACAGCCTGGCAGAAATAAGACAGGGTTAAATAATATGATGTTTATTATTGTTGTTACTTTGGAATTTGCATATTGATCCAAGCAAAATAGAAGTGTATTAGTGGTTCTTCTATTTCTTATAAGGCTTCTGTGTTCTCTGCCAAGACTACAAACTTGATAACAGTGTTCTCAATCACTTCTTCTCACTTTGTCACATAAGGGACATTAATGTGTTTTTCATCATGGAATGTTCTTTATATGTATTTAATGCAATCTTATGCACATACCATGTTTGATGATTGAAGAACTATTTTATTATCGTTATATGAATGTTATTTTCTACAGGAACCAGGACTTTAAGAATGTTTACAATTATTTAGCTATTTAATGAATTTACCACTTGACTGACAAAATGTAAGTCAGCAGTTCTCAAGCCTTGAGACCATGACGACCCTTCAAATGATTTACTGCTCGAGTAAGCAAGAATGTAAATCATTGGTTCTCAGACCTTGGCAGCAATGACACCCCAACAGGTTAAAGCAGCATAGGAAACTATTACCCGGTGGTTCTAAAACCATTGTTGACAGTGACCCCAGAATTAAAATACTGCTCTATGGGCACTAGGTGAACCAGTGGTTCTCAACCATTTGATGACCCCAGCCCCTACCTCACAGTTTGTGAAACTCATTGCTACATGGGGAAAACCACTGCTGTAAATAAGCAGACAGCCAGATCGAGACTGAGAACTCAAGATACGCTATAATGTCAGTTAAGAAGTGGTAGTTCATAAATAATAGAATACACATTGTTACAGAATGATAGTTAACCATGTGTTAATTTAATTTCTGATGGACGCTTACCGGCCATCAGACTTAGGAGATGACTGCTCTTGAAACCACTAATGGGATGTAAATTGTTTCCAGTCCACCCAGGTTGCGGTTACAAAGTACAAACCCAAGTGGCGGTTACACAGTACTAAACCAGGTTGCGGTTACCAGATACCTAAACCAGGTCCAGGGTACCAAAGATTACCCTTACCCACCATACCCTATCAAATAGGTTATCATACCCAACCATATCCTATCACCCAGTAACCATACCACACATCCCATAAGCAGAAGAGGTATTCAGCAGAGGTGACTTACCCCATCCTTATCTGTGATGTGCACTGAGTCCAGGGAAGCAAACTCTGACACCCTCTGAACCCATTAACTGTTATGAGACCAACCTGCTGGGGCAGACCAAACCAAGAGAGTCCGAACCAAAATCATCTCCGCAGCTACTACAGTCCTTGAGGAGATGAGTATAAATCCCTACCAGCAACACTACCATAGAAAAGATCTCTTGTCCAAGTGATGACCACACTAGTTGATTTTTTTTAATAAACAGTAGAGCTAAACTATTTTTCATATTTATATGTATATAAAGAAATGAAAGATTCTATACCCTTTTATCCAATTTAACATAACAGAGTCTGTTGTTATTTTTCTTGTTAACTTTATTTGGGTTGTATTTTGTTTTAAATATAATCTACACCCTGGGGGCTCAGCCATAATTCAATTAACTTCTATTGGGTCGGGATATTTTAATTGTGGCTGGACACCAAATCTCTTTCTCAACCTTGTGTGCTTTACACAGTCCTTTTGTAGGATTCCTGAGGAAGAATTTATCGTCCAGAAAATATCCTGTTTAGGTACCAGAATTCTCTTTTAAGTAAATTTCTAGTACACTATTTCCCGAGGAGAGGCAGTTCTATTATAAACTCGGAAGCTATCAATAAGACATTATTATCTTTATTCTTCCATTCCATCCAAGCTGACCTATCTCCTCAAAACACCTCGCGACAACGTCTTTGGCAGCCATTTTTAAACTGTTAGAGTGGTGCCACCTGTTACTGAAACAGGTTGGTAATGCTATACACTGCAGAAGAGTGTTTGAGGAATCCTGCTAAATTTACAAATTGCACACCGATGCAGTATTTACATACATAAAAAAATAGGAGGCATTACTTTGTTTAAAAAAGGGGAATCAAGGAAGAAAATAGGTGAGAGATATTGCTTTGGGGTGGCTACAATTCCTGACAAAAAATAGTGGGTCTCCAGTCATTTCTGTATTAGAAAGTAAGATGGTAGCTCAAGAAGAAAGACAAAGTAGAAGAAGCAATATACAAATGGTTTATACAAAAAAATAGGACAGACGATTTAATTTCATGTGAAAAAGCTCTAATGTTTAATATAGGCTAAGTAACGATCTTTATTTCATGGATGTGTGCTTTTTTTCCCTTGAATCCTATTGTCCAAAATTTTGATTATCTGAACAACCCGTCATTAATTAATTTGGATAATTGGAGTTCTACTGTTATAAAATTCCTTTATCAATATCTTGCTTTGGTTTAAAAAAGGAGTGGCACTGTGTTTTTAGTCAAAATTTAAAAAAAAAGAACCTTGTAATTAGTCTTATTTAGGATCCTCCAAATCTAAGTGTCCAAATCAGTTGGCAGAATTACTAACTGGCGTATTAAGACTGAAAACTATTTTTTCCAAATTCTTGTTTCGTTATTAATTTTATATAACTTGTTTACTTTTCCATCAATAAATTGAGATAATTTGGCACAGAAACTTTTAATTTAAATCTAAAGCTTTAATCGGAACAGATGTTTGATAATCAAATCAATCAATACCCTTGAACTCCCCAAGGAAAATAGGCCTTCAACAAACACATCGCTTACCATCAACTCAAGTTCTTTCCACAACTTCCTCATAAATAATATTCACTTCTGTCTCAAGTTCTCTTCTCCACGTGTTTTTTTTTTTTTTGGTCTACCTCTGCCTCTCTTACCCTGGGGATTCCAGAGCAAGGACTGCTTTGTAATGCCATTAATAGATTCCTCCTATCCATCGCCAGCGTCTTCTTCTCATCTACTGTTCCACTGGCACTTGTCTGGTTCTTGTCATCAATTCCACATTTATGACCTTGTCATACCATTTTCAATCCTATTCTTCGCAAGCATCCATTTATGAAAGTGTGTAGCTTTCTGGCTGTTTTTATTTTCTCCATGTTTCACAGCCATACAATAGGACTGACTTGACATTTGAGTTAAAGATTCTTATTTTTGTGTTGGACTTGATCTTTCATATCTCCGTATGTTTCACAATGCAATGAAAGCTCCTCTTGATTTAGTTGTATTATTTTGATGCCTGCCCTTCCAACTTTATCTACATTGCTGCCGTGATAAGTGTATGCTTCTACATCTTGTGGTGTTTCTTCAAGTATAATCTTGTCATCAATGATCATTTCCTGCATTTATTCTCAGTCTTTGTCTTTTCCCTGTGTATTTTCAGACCCACTTGCTGTGACATCTCATAGAGTATTTTCAATTTGTCTTGCATCTGATTACTATTATAGGGCAGAAGAGCCAAGTCATCAGCAAAATCTAGATCATCAAGCTGTTTAGTTCACCCGTGTGTTACCGGGGCCCGAAAGGGGAGCAAAGAATAGTAACACTGTTCCCTGCCAAGCATGTCGTAGAAAGCGACTAAGGAGGGTTGGGCATGGGGCCGGTTACCCCATCCCGTAAAAAATTTAAACCACAAAAAACTTCAACAAACATGGACAAGTCAATTAAAGAAAATAAAACACAGCCATCCAAGACAGGGGAAGGTCCTCTCGCAGGGAGGCGTATGATGCAACACAGAGAAAGCCGAAAGGAGTCTGTGTTGCTGACTAACCTTCTTTCTTCTAGAACTCCCAGATTTGGCACCTGGAATGTTCGGACATTAAACGAACAAGGGAAAGTGGCACAAGTAGCAGCAGAGATGAGGGAATATAAAATCGAGGTTCTGGGACTGTGTGAAACAAAGTGGAAGGGGGTAGACAGGAAGAAACTTATCACAGGTGAATTGGTGCTGTCCTCATTACATGAAGACGAAACTTCACACCACAGTGAAGGGGTAGCTCTTATGTTATCTAAAGAAGCACAGAAAGCACTCATTGAATGGGAAGCTGTTGGATCCAGAATAATAACAGCTTCTTTTAAAACAGCTAAAAAGAAAATAAATGTAAATATCATCCAATGTTGTTATGCACCAACTAATGACAAAGAAGAGTCGGTGAAAGAAGCATTTTATACTAGACTACAGGAAATTATGGAAAAAGAAGAGACATCACAATTTTGATGGTTGACAAGAATGCAAAGATAGGTACAGTCATGGGAAAACGGGCTAGGAATAATGAATGAAAATGGGGAACTATTCTCAAACTTCTGTGCTTCAAATCAACTGGCTATAGGAGGAAGCATGTTTCCACATAAGAGAATACACAAGGCAACATGGATATCACCAGACCATAGAACAGAAAATCAGATTGATCATATATGCATAAACAAGAAGTTTAGAATAGATCATCATTGCAGGATGTAAAGGTATATAGAGGAGCAGATGTGGCATCAGACCACCACCTTCTGATAGCCAAAGTAAAAATGAAACTCAAGAGATATGCAACAATGCAAAATTATAGACAACAATTTAATGTAGGACATCTAAGAAATCAAGAAACAAATTCCAAGTGCTCCAAAAGCTGGAAGATGCAGAGAATACAGAAGACTATTGGCAGCAAATCAAAACGGTATGGAATGAGACGTGAAGGGGAAAAGGGAACGACAACAAAAAGCATGGATAACAACAGAAACCATCAATAAGATAAAAGACAGGAAAAACAAGAAAGCAGATTTAAACACAAGCAAAACCAGAAGTTCCAAAGCCAAAGCTCAAGACGTGTACACAGAAGCAAACAAAGAAGTATCAAAAGAGACGAGGAAGTATATTGAGGAGTTGGCAAGAGAGGCAGAAGATGCTGCAGCCAAAGGGAATATGAGAGAACTGTATAACAGCACAAAGAAGCTAAAGGGGAAATACAAGCAAACAAGTTGCTTCATAAAAGACAAGAATGGAAAACTGCTCAGCAATATACAAGAGCAAATGAAGAGGTGGACAGAATATTTTGAGGACCTTCTCAATAGACCAGCTCCACAAAAGCCCCCCCCCCCCCCCCCCCCCCCCCCCCCCCCCCCCCCCCCCCCCCCCCCCCCCCCCCGACATCCAGCTAGCAGAAGAAGAGCTACAAATTAATGGTGAAAGACCAACGAAGGAAGAAATAAAGAAAGCCATAAAGCTTCTAAGAGATGGAAAAGCGTCTGGACCTGATGGCATTCCAGCAGAGGCCATCAAAGCAGATATCGACACGGCTACAGAGATGTTATATACAAAGGGATTGACATAAGTCTTGGGCCTGACCATGAAGGACATGTCACAGAGAGCTGAAATTTTGTATAGTGTTTATTCCTTTTCAGTATAGCCACTGTCTGATATGACACACTTCTGCCATCTCTGCTCGACCTTGAAAAGACCTTGGGAGTAGAACACCCTATTTTTCAAACTAAACCAGTCATCACATGCCAGTATAACCTCTTCATCGCTGTCAAAATGATTTCCTTTTAGCTGTTTTTTAAGATTTGGGAATAGAAAAAAGTCTGATGGAGCCAAATCTGGAGAATATGGTGGGTGTGGAAGAATTTCAATATTCAAATCGTTGGCTGCTAGCTGCACAAGCCGTGCTTTGTGAGAGGGCGCGCTGTCTTGAAGCAAAGGAAGATTTTGAGTGCGCGTTATCCCTCGTTTCCTGGTCACAACCTTTCTTAGTTTTGTGAGAAGATCTGCATAGTGCTGTCCATTAACTGTGTTGCCACGAGGCAGATAATCTTTCAAAGGGACACCTTTGCCGTCGCAAAAAACAGTCAGCATCACTTTTCCTGCAGATTTCTGTGCCCTCGGCTTGACAGGTGTTGGGGAGCCCGGGGTTTTCCATTGCATGCTGGCAATTTTGGATTCGGGGTCATAATGGTGTACCCAAGTCTCATCTACTGTCACCATGGTCTCCAAAAAATTTTTTGACTGACACTTTTTGAGCAACTGTTGACAGCAATTTACCCTCGTTTGCTTCTGTTCACGTGTCAACAGTCGCGGAACCCAGCGTGCACACACTTTTCTCATGTTCAGTCTGTTGTGTAAAATTCTATAAACTGTTCTTTCATTTAGTTTTACTGTACTACCTATCTCCACAATTGTCATTTTTTTATCCTGGTCAATGATTTTCTTCACTCTTGTTGCATTTTCATCGTTGCACTCTGAGGCTGGTCTACCAGATCTTGGCAGATCAGCAACATTTGAGCGGCCGCACTTAAACTGTTGACACCAGTTTTTTTACCGAAGTATATGAAGGACAAGAATCACGAAACACTGGTTCCATCTCCCTGTGTATTTCTGTAGGTGTTTTCCCCTGAAACATCAGAAATTTTATCACAGCTCTGGCCTCCTTCTTTTCCATTGTTTTGTCAAATCTTTGGAGCAGCAGATCCGGTCAATAGGGTACATTGCGCTGTGCACCGTAGCGGGAAAACCCATTGAAGAAACAAACACTACTTTACACATTCAGTGCAAATATGATGAACTTTAAATCTGCCGTTTCATCTTCCTCCTGTGACTCCTTCATGGTCAGGCCCAAGACTTATGTCAATCCCCTTGTAAATTACTAGGTAAAGTCTGGGAAAAGGAAGAGATATCAGCAGAATGGAAGGAAGGATATCTGGTTAAGTTGCCTAAGAAGGGAAATTTACAAGAGTGCACAAATTATAGAGGAATAATGTTACTTTCAGTGCCAGGAAAAGTATTAAACAGGATTATCCTTGAAAGATTAAAAGAGTCCATAGACAAGAAACAGAGATGAACAAGCAGGTTTTCGACAAAACAAATCCTGTACAGACCAGATAGCCACTTTGAGAATAATAGTTGAACAAAGTCTGGAATGGAATTCACCACTATACATTGGATTTGTGGACTATTAAAAGGCATTTGACAGTGTAGACAAAGAATCACTTTGGAAATTGATGAGGCATTATGGAGTTCCCCTGAAGATCATTAATTTAATAAAGAAAACATAGGAAGACATGACATGCAGAGTTCTTCATGAAGGACAGCTTACAGAACCGTTTGGGATAAGAACAGGAGTGCGACAGGGATGCTTCTTGTCTCCATTTCTTTTCTTACTAGCAATAGACTGGGTTACGAGAACATCGACAACACACAACAGAAATGGAATCCAGTGGACTCTGACTAAGCAGTTGGATGATCTGGATTTTGCTGATGACTTCTCTTCTGTCCCATAACCGTAATCAGATGCAGGACAAATTGAAAACACTCGATGAGAGGTCACAGCAATTGGGTCTGAAAACACACAGGGAAAAGACAAAGATAATGAGAATAAATGCAGGTAATGATAACAGGGTTGAACTTGAAGCACCAATACAAGATGTAGAATTGTACACATATCTTGGCAGCAATATAGACAAAGTTGGAGGGACAGACAGTGATATCAAAATAAGAATACAAAAAGCAAGAGGAGCTTTCATTGCATTGGGAAATATATGGAGATCAAGAGAAATCGGATCCAACACGAAAATAAGAATCTTCAACTCAAATGTGAAGTCAGTCCTATTGTATGGCTCTGAGACATGGAGAACAACAAAGACAACTACCAAAAAGGTACAGACTTTCATAAATGGGTGCTTGCGTAGAATAGAGGGATTAAAATGGTATGACAAGGTTACCAACGTGGAACTGATGACAAGAACTAGACAAGTGCCAGTGGAACAAGAAATGAGAAGAAGACGATGGCAATGGATACTACACACACTGAGGAAACATGTTGACAGCATTACAATGCAGTCCTTGTTCTGGAATCCCCAGGGCAACAGAAGCAGAGGTAGACCAAGAAGCACATGAAGAAGAGAGCTGGAAACAGAGGTGAAAATGATGAGAACGTGGAAAGAACTTGAGATGATGGCACGTGACAAGAGGTCTTGGCATGTGTTTGTTGAAGGCCTATGCTCCTTTGGGAGTGGAGGGTTATGAATGAAGCTGTTTAGTTGGATTCCATTACTTTTGTGTGACGACAATGTTTTTATAACCCAGTCTTTTGCTAGTAAGAAAATAAATAGAGACAAAAGACATCCTTGTCGCACTCCAGTTCCCAAATGGTTCTGCAAGTCGTCTTCATAAGTTTTGTTTAAAATTTTTATTAAGTTAATGATCTTCAGGAGTTCTCCATAAATTCCAAAGTGATTCTCTGTCCTACAGAGATTACTGATCGTTTATCACAATTTTGATCTTTTTTTTTTTTTTTTTGTTTGCACCTCATGTGGCACAATAGACCATGGCAGCTGGCTCCCTTGCTGTGCAGTGGTCGTTTGTGTAGCACATCCCACCATACTGTGGGATCAACCATTCTGAAAAAAGTGTTTTAAAACAGAATGAGCTTCCCATTCAGATTTGGTGCTCAAAATCTAAAAAAAAAAAAAAACTTCAATGAATTGAAATATACCGGTATAGGTAGTTCTTTCAATCAATCAATACCCTTTAGCTCCCCGAGGAGCATAGGCCTTCAACAAACACATGCCACGTCGTCCTGTCCTGCGCCATCTGCTCAAGTTCTTTCCATGTTTTCATCATTTTCACCTCTGTTTCCAGTTCTCTTCTCCATGTGTTTTTTGGTCTACCTCTGCTTCTCTTTCCCTGTGTATTCCAGAACAAGGACTGCTTTGTAATGCTATCAACAGGTCTCCTCAATGTGTGTCCTATCCATCGCCAGCGTCTTCTTCTCATCTCTTGTTCCACTGGCACTTGCCTGGTTCTTGTCATCAATTTGTTATTTTGTCATACCATTTCAGTCCTTCTATTCTACGCAAGCAACTGTTTATAAAAGTTTGTAGCTTTTTGGTTGTTGTTTGTTTACAAAATATATGCATTCCCGAGACCCTAGCATAAACAGAAATAGTGTAAATGAAACGGCATTTTCTCATTCAAAGACATGTAAAGTAAGGAGTATGTGTTTCACCAAACTTCTGGATATTTACCTGCAGCTTCTTTGTCTGCAGACACTGCCTCTCCTGAAAGCTTAACATTCTTGAAGCCATATTGATCCCCGAATTTGCTAAACCACCCAGAACTAGCAGTAAATTCTTTTATTTCACCTTGTTCTGTTCTTAAATTGTCATAGAGGCTTCTGGCCTTTGCCGACACCAACCTGAAGCTAATCGGAACATTGTTTCTGTTCTGGTGATGTAGCCATGTTGCCAGCAACTTTTCTACCCTTTCCATTATGTTATTGCGCATGTAATTCTTCTTCTTCTTCTTCGTTCGCCCTGAAAAGGACGGTGGTTGCGTTGTGTCTGTTTACACCTAAGCTGTGATATCTTTCGGTCGACACATCCGACTTCAGCACGGCATTTTTTAGGGACCGGGTTTGCCTTCCCATTGCGATCCGCACTCGCTCAGCCAGACTGCACTGCTGCAGACTGTTTCCAGGACCACCACGTGGAGGTGGAGTGCGGTCTTGACCAGCTCTGGTTCGCTGGTCCTGATGCAAGCAGTACAGCTATGGGTCGCTGACTGCATTCATTATTGCTGCATCTTGGGGTCCTGATTTAATGTTTATGCTCAATTTTTTTTTTCTTGTCTCTAATGGTGCATAAAGTACTTAAATTCAATGCACTCCTTATCATGGCAGTTGACTGGCCACTTTTATAGCGCTTTATCACATCCAGTTGTTTTATCCTGCGTTATGGACCTTCTGGTATGTTTTCCCACATAGTTATCACTTGCTGTCCGCCTAGGGGCCATAGTTAATTTATTAATTTCACTAATAGTATTAAGTAACAATTAAAAGTACACAATTTAGCATGTGTTAGTTTAATCTACATGAAATGCACATGTATACTAGCACTGTGACGAAACACAGAGCACTTAGTTTGAGGTCTGTACAGCAAGGACTGAAAACGTGGGAATCAATGTCACTTGGATGATGGCATCTTCTTGCTCTCCCTTGGCGCGCAGATAAAATACTGTAAAATATTTAACTATCGGGTCACATAACTTCTAGTTTGGTTAAGTAAAGAAAACAAAAATGCCTAAAAATTGGAGCGTATATGTTCAAATTTACATAAATGAAACTCGTTTAAACAGAGAACTACCTATAGCATTTAATCAAATATGGCCACTGTTTCCATGGCAACTCAGCACTGTACTATTAAATGCCCCTTTGTTGTAAGTTAAGCTTGTGCTTTTTAATTGAAAAGCATTTCACTCTAGCTCCTCCTCTCAATCAAATGTTCACATTTGTAACTTTCCAACATGGAGAATAATAAATGACAGCCAAGAAGTTACTGACTTCCATTTAATGAGGGCTTGCGCGGAATAGAATGATTAACGTAACAAGATCACCAAATGTGGAATTGATAGAAGAACCATACAAACACCAACGGAACAAGAAATGAGGAAAAGACGCTGGACACATGGAGAAGAGAAATTGAGACAGACCTAAAACAAAGATGAAGACAAAGAAAGAGCTTAACAGACAGCACAGTCCGGTTGACTTGGTGTGAATTAGTTGGTCTATGCTCTACAAGAGTGGTTCTTAATTTTTTTTTTAGGATTACAGCCTGAATGCCACATTTGGTAAAGATGGCGATGAATGCAATGAATACAGGAATTAAGCCAAAGGCATGCCATTGAAAAACTTTGAGTAAGGAATGGAACTCAAAAAGTTAAGAATCACTGTTCTGCAAGAAGCTTAAGTATGATGAGTGTCCACTCAAGCTTGATTTATTATTTCAGGATATGATGAAAGTGAAGTGAAATAAGTGAGTTCTCCACTTACATTCTGCGGTGTTGTGGATTTCATGAGACACCAGCTGACAAATTCTTTGAAATTCTGAATGTTGTACTGAGACTTTAAAATCAACAGGTAGCTAGAAATGTTATCCAGCCTATTTTATTTTTAACCACTTGCACACATGGACCCAAAAATTCAAAATACTCCAAACACATACGTCCAAGCCTTTCTTTTACACAGCATACACACATTAAGGCTTTTTGTCTCTGATAACAAACATACGAGACAGTTCAGCATGTGCTGCTCACTTGCTCAGGACTCCACAGACAGAAGAAAGCTAATGCCAGCTCTTCACAGCTACAGAACATATGTCAATTCTTCAACTTGGCATTGGCCGCAAAAGAGCGACGAGATCAGAAATCCTAGTTAAACAAACCGTGAAACACACATAGCACAATGGGCTAATCACCTGTTTGCCAAGTCACTTTGATTACATGTCCCGCCCATGGGCCTTGTGCACTTGGGTACCCTCTACACCTCGTTTCACGGGGTAGAAGAGGTTCCGATTATGATGATGATGATGAAACACACATACTTCTGTTATACAGTAACATATTTGATACAAGGCCACCGTTCTCCTCTCACACACACACATTTCTAGACTTTCCTCTTTTTTTTTCTGCTCCCAAAATCTGGACTCCACAATCATGCTTCCCTACACACAAACATACGCACATTTTTTCTTCTTCAAATCTTTGTTCATACCCTAAAGAACAATATGTCTGACCACATAACAAGATAAACAGGCATAATGTAACAGCTAATTGGTAAATACAACTGAAATCAAACATGGTATTGGCAAAACATAGTGTATTAGTTCAGCTCTGACAGTATTAAACCAAATCTCAACTGTCTGCCCCTAAGGTCACATGAACATGACTGCTAAACAAGACAATGTTTCTGAACAGTGCCCTTTTTTTAAAAACATGATGAAAACTAACACAGGCAAATAGGGAAACAAGACAGCATATAGCTTTAGTGTAATACTAATGCTACATAAAGTTCAATAGCCTTAGTCATAAGCATTGCATCTAGGAAGGGGGGAAAAGAGGTGGGCTAACTATAGAAGAGGAAACATATCTTGTCACAAATGCAAGAAGAGTTTTGTGTTAATATATGAATGTGTTAATGGATGTGACATCTTATATACATATACAGTGTCACTGAAACTAAAATTACCCCTACCCCCTTGTTATGGAGCAGGATGGGGAGAAAAGAGAACAGGTAATGTCACACTGTGTACATGGTCTCCAAGACACCACAAGAGACAGAATTTGGTACTTTTTTTCTTTTGTTGAGAGAGAGAGTTGGGGGGGGGGGGGGGGGGGAGAGAAATAACATCATACTGTGTACATAACTTCAACGCAAAAAAGAAAAAAAAAACCAGAAATTAACCCATCTATGTTTCTAAGGGTTGGGTGCTGTCATCAAGAACATGATATTTTGTAATCTGCATATTTGCATTTACACAATGCAAAATAAAGCTATCACTGCAATCTTTAAACAGAAGCTTTAATACTTATTTCCATACAGTTTCATCAATTTTTCCACAGACTAGCTGTCAACACTGTATTCAGAGCCTTTCATGGCAGGTCTACAACTTGTTAACATATTAAGTGTAACTGTCTGAAGTGAACGTAACACATAATGCTCTTTGTAATGAAAATGAACTGTAATATGGTCAGTGTATAATGACAATACTGCTTTCAATCAAAGATGTTTATGAATATGTAAAGTGATATAACAACATGAAGGTATAGCAAGATCAAAACTGTTTTAAAATACCAGGTCCATAATGATAGCATCTGACGTACTTTCTCGTACATCTTTGCCTTTGTTTACCTAATTCTTTCATTGCTGTCCATACCATCACATCACCCTAACAGCACACCACAAGCCATTTAAAACTGTCTTAATAGTTTTCTTGCTTACAATATGGACAAAGGTTCTTAATCTTTTTGGATCGCTACCCTTCAGCGAGTGCATGATGCCATAATCGGCCCTTTCCCATTAAAAGTTAGTTAGTAGTATGAAAGAGAAGACCCATTAAAGAATAACAACATTCCTATTTTACTGATATATTAACTGATACAACTACAAAATTATATTTCATGACCAAAAATTATATTTCTTGGGACACTAGGCCATCTATATCACCTCAGATTATGTCAGACAAATGAATGTCTATGTGGAACTGGAATCTAGATCCCTGAAGCATCATCTCATCTCAACCCGTAACCCGTCATGAGTCGTAGGGGTGCCATGGTGGAAGCATCAGCAGACAGGGTCCTCCACTGCTCTCTATCCTCAGCAATGCGTACAAGTGTGGAAAAACCATGTCCTGCCCATTCTTTGATGTTATCAGCCCAGGATTTTCTTTGCCTTCCTCTTCTCCGTTTACCTTCGACTGTTCCCTGGAGGATTGTTTTCGAAAGGGAGTCATGACGAGTTACATGCCCAAACCAGGCAAGCTTTCAACGTTTCACTACTGACAAAAGTGGTTCTTGGTGGCCTGCATAGGTGTTTATCTTCTCTCTAACATAGACATTTGTTTTGTCCCTAAATACATTCTACAAAACTGCCCAGCCCACAAATGACCTTCAATGTCAGACTTGACCTGAGGCAGAAGCTATGGGGTGCCACCTGGACTGAGAGAAAATTGTGGACTTTGCTCTGGCCACAGGCCTGTAGATTTAGCATGACTGACAACCGACTGCAGAAGTAGAATATTTATTGGACACATGAAAAGTTAAACATTAAAGATGAAATTCTCAATGTGATGGTTACCATTTCTATTTGTTCAGCTTAGAGATGTCAGACTTTGTCATTCTGTCTCTTCTGGTAACATTAATGGCCTGCATTAAGCATCTATCTTGCAAAATTTAATTTGTCTCTCCTGTGCTTTGGTTAGAGACCATGTCTGACACTGACAGCAAAAAGTTATTAAGAATATACAATTTATCAGCTGTCATTTAGTTTCCATATTTATAATCAGATGTTGAGTTGTGGCAACAGTTGATAAGTCATTACAATCTCTTCTTACAGGTCAAGAAATTATTATTAGAATAAATTATTATAGTCCATTATTTTCAGACGAAATGTTTAATTTTTTAGCAGTTCTTTGCCTGTGATTTTGTAATATCTTCTCTCATCTCCAGCACACTGTGTAAAACTTTTATTGGCAATAACCAGCTAACTCCAATATGGAACAGGAGTACACAGAATGTGGCTCCATTGTATCCATACAACACACAAGAACAGGGCTACTGTTTCCTCATGTATGTCGTAAGAGGTGACTAATATAATGTTATGCCTGGGGCTGGCAACCCTGTCATGTACAATAAATTGTTATGGAAACTACCATTTCAACAGCACATAGATGCATCAGAGCAGGCTACCAGAAAAGGGGGCAAGCTACAATGGTGCCGCTTGCTTTGTAAGGAACAAAGGGGAATATGATTATAACCATCACTGAGCCACTTACAAGATCTGGAAGGCGTGGTGTCACGGCCACAGTTTATCAATGAAGTATACAGCGGGTGAATATCTCATGAGGTGCAGCCTTGGAATTCAGAATTTTCATCATCAATGTTGCCCTATCAAAGCAAACAATAACTAACTTTTCCAACTTGAGCTCCCTGTCAGCAATAAAATCTTCAAACATCCTACCAGTTAATGATCTCTACTGTGTGAAGCTATATGAAGTTCAACTTCACTGGGTTTGTGAGGGATGGTCAGGTAACTTACAAAGACAGAAGTAAGCACGTATTTTTAAAGTCAGGGAATTGCAGTCTAAAACCTGTTACTACATTTCTCATCCATCATATTCCTTATCAAAATGTGTGTTAGTTCATTTACTCCAAAAATTGACCACATTATCCCTTCTTCTTCTTCTTTGATCCATAACCGCCAACCGTCAAAGCAGTCAGCGGCCATCACGCCTGGTGGCGTCTTGTAGGGCAGCAACAAATTGATTCCACCTTGCTCGGTCGGCGGCCATCCTTCATACAGTGCCCCAACTGTGGTTCATTCTTTGCATCTCAGCTTCCACAGTTCTCCGCCAAGTTGTTTTTGGTCGGCCTCTCTTTCGCTTTCCCTCGGGGGATGTTCTTGTGATGGTATCAGGGTCCCTTCTGAGGACATGGCCAACCCAACTCCAGCGTCTGCCAGCTATGATGGTGTGCATGTCCTCCTGGTTACTCCGAATAAGTAGTTCTTGGTTGCTGATGGTGTTTGGCCAAAAGATTCAGAGAATTTTCCTTAGGCAGATTGTGTGGAAGGAGGACAGTTTCGACATTTCCTTCTCTGTTACTCTCCAACATTCCGCACCATAGAGAAGCACAGAAAGTACACAGCTCTCATACAGTCTTAATTTGGTGTTTGTGCTGTACTGGGAAGACTTCCAAATGTTGTTGAGAACAGCAAAGGCTGTTCTCGCTTTATTCATTCTGTTGTTAATGTCCTTGCTTGTTCCGCCGTCAGGTGTTACTATGCTTCTTAGGTAAGTAAATGTGTCTGTCTGTTCTAACTTCTGGTTCCTTACTGTTATTGGCTCAGGATTGCCCACATTCAGTGTCATGACCTCTGTCTTCTTCAAATTGATGTTCAGGCCAACCTGCTGGCCATACTTATTCAGTCTATCGGTTTTGTCTTGAATGTGTTGGTGTGAATGCGCGAGTAGTGCAATGTCATCTGCATATTCCAAATCTTCCAGTGTAGAAAAACATTATCCCTTAGGGGATAATTAATCCCAGGTTAAGAACCACTGTCTACTGTGACATTTAAATCGAACTATACAAACTTAACAATGAAGTATTTGAAATAATTTATTTAATAACTTCTAAATACCATAAGAACAACAACTGGATATTAGTGTTTGACAAAGAACATCAGCATTGTTCAATATGTGAAAACAACCATCCAGACCACTATCAGGCATCTCGCTACAAGGTGGCTAAGGTTGTGCATGGTGCTAGCAACCACATCATGAGAAATAAATTCTCAAGAAAATGAGGGGGACTGCAGTTAAGCCAATGATAAACGCTTTTTTTCCCACACCCGGATCAGTGACAGACACCATCAGACATTTCTATTTATGGGTTATATACATTTTTATTTATTTTTATGTATTTAACATAGTTCTCAATTTCTCTCCTTTTTTTTTCCTGTTCATGTGTCCCTGATGAAGGCCTAACGACAGTAACACAGAAATTCTCTTTGTCCCAGTCCTGATGCATTACCATTTGTTGTTTACCCCACCAAAATAAATTCTTTCAGGATTCACCAATGCAAGAGAACCTAAAGTGCCTTGGCGTATAATACTTGCCTGGGGGTTATCTGCAATGTGGCTCCCATGCTCCACTATAGGTATAAAAAGTAAATATAAAAAAACCACACACACATTCATTGAATTATCAAGATCATTTGCAAAGGTGTTTTTACATGCCTGTAATTACCTCTAAAAAATGGGGTCGGAGTGGCTCAGAGGTATGGCGTCCACCTCGTATTCAAGATGTACCAGGTTCTAATCCCAGTTGAGGGATTATAATTTATTGAAATATTTTTTTCAGAACCAGTGATCCTAATTACGTCATACTCCCCCTGGTCTCACGGCTAGTGAGATCGGATGCCTAGCCTTCTCGGATAAGGGCGAACAAATAGGAAGTCTCGTGTGCAAGTTGCGCATGTTAAAAATCCCACGGCAGTTGGAAATCGTAAAGAGTAGGCTTATCAGGCTGCTGCCCTGGCAAAATTTAAAAATTAGAAAACCTACCCACCACAAAAATATTTATAGAATGTGTGATTCCTATTAACACACATTGGGATTCTCGCCGGCGCTACAGAGTTCGTGCACTGCGCTGAGATCCTCCTTGTGTGATCTAAGGGAGGAGATCGGAGCACTGATGGCGTTGTCCTTGTGCAATGAAGATGGTCCTTAAAAACCTAACCAAACCTCTAAAAACCCGCATATTGTTTTTAAGTGAGGATCTGATAAACAAACAGGTCAAGGAAAGACCTGGTTTTACTTTCCAAATATGCCATGATAAAAACGTCTTACACTTAATGACAGTATGAAAAAAAGTAAATCTTTAAACTTCCAGAAACTGGGGATGAAAAACTTCTAAATGCTAAATTCCAAAAGTAGATACAATTCTAACAGATACGCTTCCTTTTACAGTAATAAACACTAGGTGATCACACCAGACCATACATTTTTATATTTAGACATGCGTCCTAATATAGCCAAAAGGCCTTGTGCCTAGGCTGAACAGGGCATGCCTCGCCAAAACCTCCTCAATTTAAAAAAAATTTTAAAATTAAGCAATCATTTATTTTTTTAACATTATTTTGAAAAAAGAAGAAAATGAAAATGATAAATAAATTTGTTTCACGAAGTTTAAAATTGTATTTTCTTGCACTATGTCTTCATCTTTTGAGTTGAAAATTTACCACGCATTTAAAGAAGTTTTTTGCAACTTCATGCTTGCATCTATTTAACAGTTTAACACATATGATCAGTATTTTCCATATCCTGACCTCCTTGGATCCATTGGTGATGGGCCTGGAGGGAATAAATTAAAACGTCCCATGCTGTACTGCTGGAAAAACGCATCCCGGTATGCCTGTGTATACGCCTGTACTGTATCTTTAATATCTTTAGATCCCTTGTAGCCTTTGTATGATTTATAATCCCCTCTTCCACTAAATCCCTGCTCGTCGTAGCGATCAAATTTTTTATCATCATATTTTCTGTCCTCATATTTCCTGTCATCATCATATTTGTCATACTTCCTGTCATCGTATTTGTCATCATACTTCTCTCCCTTGCTGTCTCTACTGTTTCGGCTAGTATGGGATTCAATTTTCTTGACAACACTACCCACACCAGATAATCCTTTACTATCATCTGCACCACCTTCAGACAACCTGGAATCTTCATCGCTGCTACGATTCCGCTTGTATTTCTTCTTCTTTTTATGTTTGTGGGATCTGTCTTTTTCTCTCGAGTGAGATCTTGACCTTGATTTATGACTTGATTTGCGAGGTTTATCTGGCCAGGCCGGAGCTTCTGTCACAGAACCTTCATCAGCCATTTCTTCCTCTTCAAGATCATCTGGCACAGTCAGCGTCATTAGATTTGGTCTTTCTGGGTTAGGTACAAAAACATGAGATTTTATCATCCCTTGAGAAGTTTTCTGTTTCAGCTTTTGGGCAAATTCTGCTTTAGCATCACCAGCAGCCTCAGCATGCTTTGATGGTTTCTCATCATCATCATCATCTTCGTCTTCTTCATCACTCACAATATCCATTGCATCAGGGTCCATCAATGATGACGAGGAAGACTCCTTGGATGGATGTGGACCAGGTTTTACATCCACCCCATCAGCTGGTACTAGTTCCTTCAACACAGAATTGTGAGCTGCTCTGCTCAAACTGCCATGATCGGCAACTTGGCTAGGTTTCATGTCAGGCCAGTTTTCTTTTTTACCCGGTGAAGTTTGCTGGAAAACAGGAGCAAGGTTTGAAAAATTTGTGGATATGACTGATGCAAGGCCAAAGGGCGGAGGTGGAGGAGGTGGTACATTTATTCCCATACCAAGTGAGACTGGAGGAGGGACGGGCATGGGAATCGGGGGTGGTACCATTGTAGGAGTAGGAGGGTAGTGTGTGGATGAAGTGGGTAGGCTGCCAGTAGGTCTATATGACAAGGGAGATGACGGCTGACTGGATAGGCTGGGAGTAGGTCCATAAGACAAGGGAGACGATGGCTGACTGGGTAAGCTGGCAGTAGGTCCATATGACAAGGGAGAGGTTGGCTGACTGGGTAGGCTGCTAGTAGGTCCATATGACATCGGAGATGATGGCTGATTGATTAGGTTGCTAGAAGGTCCATAGGACAACGGAGACGATGGCTGACTGGGTGATGTGCTGTTTTCATTTGTTTGCAATTTCCACGATGCCCAAGACTGGGGAACTGCTGTCTGCTGCTGGCTGTCTGCTTCAGGTTTCTTGGTGACTGTGGAAAGCATTGTCAAGCTATCCAGAAAGCTGGGTGCTCCAGTCTTGACCGGAGCTTTCTGAGTCTGAGAAATCAGCCTTGATAAGAAATCAATAGGATTTTCTTTCTTGGGTGGTGTGCTCCGTTTAGGAGGTGATACCAGATTCTCATCCTGGACTGGAGTTGTAGGTGCTTCTTCATCATCAAGCGGTGTTGTGCTTCCATCATCATCAACCACTTTTAATTTACTACTGGACACTAGCGTGCGGGAAAGCTGAGGTGTATACACTGGAGGGTTGGAAGAATCAGGTCGATTTCTATCAAAGAAACTTGCCAGACGGGATTCAAGACTGACTTTAACTGCAAGAGAAATTTTAAAATTGAAGGTCTAATTTGTTATTATCATATACAAGTTATCACCTGCTGACTGTAAGAAGAAAAAAAACTGGTTATTTCTGCTATTGTATTTTAAGGTTTCCAGTGACTTTAATAAATAAATAACAAGTTATGACAAACACAAACCAAATAATGCAATCACTGCAAGACATGCTTAAAGTCACAAAATATGAAATGCTAAACGTCAAAACTCTACATTTTTCCCAGACAAAACTAGCACAGCCCATGAAATAGTCAGTGACGTAAACAATACTGATCTATGACAGGCAAATTTCAGACAATCTGTAACATCCTCTAATTTCAGTTTCTATTTCGCCAGGAAGAATGCAAAATCAACTGAACAGATATATATATATATCTTCTTCTTCGTACACTCTCAGACGTCTCCTTGAATGTTCTCAAAGAAAGCAGTGGTCAGCTTAAGGCTATTTGCATCTCCGCAAAGCTTTTCTACGAATGGTATTGGTGTCAGCCATAAGCGCTTTCCTGCCATTAATGGTACCTATACCTTGTAGCGGTATGGCAGCTTGTGTACCCTGACAATCCCCAGAGCTATGCCAGTGGGAGTTTTAGTCCTGGTAGCTGGACTGGTCTGCGTGGGTAGGGGTCAGACAAAAGCTGGTACCCTGGTCCTCCAGGTTGGGGGTTTTAGCACAGGGCCAACACCCCTGTCTGTGTAAAAAAATCGCACGTTACGGAAACAGCAATAAATGAAAAAACTTTGATGCGGGACGGACATCCGGAGTCTCAGGCTCGTATGACTGACAGTGGTGGAAGCCGAAAGGAAGCCACTGGCATGAAAACGGATGCCCAGACCGCAAAACACGAAACCAGAATTGGTTTTTGGAATGTCAGAACTATGAATGAGGCAGGAAAGCTGAGACAGATCACAGCAGAGATGAGGAATTACAAACTACATATCCTGGGAATAAGCGAGAGCAGATGGACAGGGATGGGGAGAATAAAAACAGCTACAGGGGAAACAGTACTTTATTCTGGTAGAGAGGATGGTCAGCACAACGAAGGTGTAGCCATTATCCTTAAGAAAGGAATGGAAAGGTCTCTACTGGAATGGAAACCCATTAACAACAGACTAATAAGAGCAAGACTGAGAGGGAGATTCACCAACACCACAATTATACAATGCTATGCACCAACAAACGACAGAGATGAAGAGATCAAGGACGAGTTCTATCAACAGGTACAAAAGGAAATGGAAACTGTACCCAGGTATGATCTTATTATAGTAATGGGAGACCTAAATGTGAAAGTTGGAATACACAATAATTATAACGAAAGAGTAATGGGGAAATGCGGCAGTGGAACAGTAAATGAGAATGGGGACAAATTAATAAGCTTCTGCAGTATTAACAACCTGGTCATTGGAGGAACACTTTTTCAACACAAAGAAGTGCACAAGTTAACATGGGAATCACCAAACGGACGAGACAAAAACCAGATAGATCACATAATGATCAATGGCAGATGGAGACATGCACTACAAGACGTGAAAGTAAGAAGAGGCGCAGATGTGGGAAGTGATCATCACCTAGTAGTAGCAAGACTGAAGGTGAAACTCAGAGCTGCTGGACCAGTTGCAGTCAAACAGAAAAGATATAACATCACGAAACTTAAGGACCCCCTCACCAGAAAAGCGTTCGTGGTCGACGTAAAGAGACGATATCTGATTACCAAAAGCCAGGAAAGAACAGAGACCGACAATGTCGACCAGAAATTCAACACCATCTCAACAATATACAAAGAAAGCAGCAAGTCATGCTTGGGATTCCAGGAAAGAAAGAGCCAAGACTGGATAACACCAGAAACACTAAACACCATAGCGAAGAGAAAGGAAATGAAAAGAAAGAAAACAGAAGCTAAGTCTCCCAGGTTAAAGGCAATATATCGTGAACAGTACAGTCAGCTGGACAAGGAAGTAAAACGTCAAACCCGTGCTAACAAAAGGACATTTCTGGATGACCTTGCAAGACAGGCAGAAGAAGCAGCACTGAGAAATGAACAAAGCACAGTTTATAAAATAACTAAAGCTATCAGTGGAAAACGAGGTGCAAACAACATAACGTTAGTAAGAGACAAGCAAAGAAATCTCATCACCACAGAACAGGGGCAGAAAACAAGATGGGCAGAGCACTTCAGAGAAACACTGAATAAGGAACCACCAGAGACTCAGCTGAATGTTCCTGAGGCTGAAAGCGACTTAGACGTAAATACAGACATTCCACGAAAAGAAGAAATTATCACAGCTATCAAAGGGCTAAAAAATGGAAAAGCGCCTGGTCACGACAATCTAAATGCTGAGCTATTCAAGACAGACCCTGAACTAGCAGCAGAACTATTAGAACCACTATTTGCACAAGTCTGGGAAACTGAGACAACACCAACAGAGTGGAGTAAAGGAATAATTGTCAAATTGCCCAAGAAGGGTGACCTTGCAAACTGCAACAACTGGAGAGGAATTACCCTCCTCTCAGTTCCCAGCAAAATACTAGGCAGGATAATCATCCAGAGAATTTCAAAAGCAGTTGACCATAAACTGAGGAAAGAACAAGCGGGCTTCAGAAAGTACAGAAGATGTGCAGATCATATATTTGCCCTTGTGGTAAAGTGGGATGTTATAAATATTTATAGGGGACTTAGTGTACTGACTGAGATCAGCTGTGAAGGTATCTATATCTAATAAGAGTAGTGTATTATAGATAACCTTACTTACTGCCACATATGTATACCTCAGTCAGAATTATTCTGGAATAGTGTGATGACTACGTTATATGTCTAGGGTATGTGTATGATGAAGTGTAAGTCATAACAACAACAGACAGATAAACAATTTAATTTATTCCACCACACTTGACAACACTGTGACACTCACATACATATAACACTCTAAGAGGATATCTTAAAGGAGTCACTGATAACTTTTCAAATAACAATATGTATTCAGTGCTGTCATGAATGTATATGTGTCCTGATTCAAATACAAAGGGAACCAGGAATCACAATCAATTTTAATTACAAGTTATATGTACAGAATTTATTAATATGATTCTTGTAGTGACATATATTATTAATGGTATCCTATGTGTGTCAGTTGTGTAGTGGTACTATGAGGTAATACTGGTTTTGTTTTGTTCAAGCTCTGTTGGTATTTGTCATCATGACTTCAATAGTTTGTTTCTTTTGGAACTAGTATTGGAGATGTTCTCAGTTCCTGGTATTAAAACAATTAAATTCCCCTCTTAATTTTAGTTTATAATGTCATTTTAAGATGGGGGGTACATAATGTTGAGCTCCATGGCCACACTCTCTTATCTTGCGTGATGACTGCAGTAAAAGACTCCTCTGCTTGATTACTTAAATGCGTTCTGGAGCCACCCCACTGGTTGCTATATGGACCAAGGAGTATGCTGTCCACCTCTGGCTTCAGCAAAGCTCTGACCAGGTGCTGCTCAATAACTTTAAGACCACGGTCCCTGAAACAAGAAGGTTGTACCTTCTACGTCAGAACTAATTTATACTCCATTTCTACACTGAGCACAATACATCACAAACATTGAGTTCAGAGCGTTAGGCCAACTGTCAGCTTCATCTGAAATACTTTATACCAGTATTTCCCTCCCTAATGGTTACTACGCCTCTGCAATTCCAGCATTATTTCTTTCTAGTTAATAATCTAGGTGTCAGTGTACTGTTTGGCCATTCCATGCAGTTTTACTTTCCTCCGACACCTTCTGTTCAGGCTGGAGCACTATAGGCTTTACATCATGTTCGCTACTGAACCACACATATATATACAGACATAATTTATCAATTTACATTCAATTTTCATTTAAAAATATTGAATATTTCAAGCTTACCACAATTCATGGAAATAATAATAAACAGTTTCGTTGACTGGCAATGAATATAGCACAACTCCGATCTGCCGATGTCCCAGGCTTTATTTTATAAAAAATATACACTGGTGCTCAACGCACTGCTTCTTAGTAGGTTTATTACAAGATGTGGCAATGAACAGACGCTCTGAATTGTGTATATTCGCAGCTCTACCCAATCACACCACGTCTACACATCTTTTCAAAAAAGTACCCCTTTCTCACGTTTCCCCTGACAACACAAGATAGTATTTATAGTCCGACCAATCGTGTTTAGTCTTTCATTTGTTGCGCTCCAATCAAATAGGAGTTAACATGGTAGGCTATTTCCGTAACGTAATGTTTTTTCAAACACGTTATAAAAAAATTTTATGAGCAGAAATGATTTCATGCTGTCAGGCACCCCCACTATTTTATTTTGGCCATAACTTGGTAATTCCTAGACTATTTGCGTAACGTTTTACATATTCTTTGTCAGCAAACCCTAAGGAATCCAAATATCTCAATCTAAGGGAGCTAGGTGGCTGCGTTCAAAATGTGCATTTTCTACCACCTCCTGTTCACTTCAATCCCCATGTGGTGTCTGGGTACTGTCATGTTTTCAAACGTAAACCGGTATAATGTCATAATTCCCAATAAGCGTTTTTTCAGGATTTTAAAACCTAACTCTGGGAAGGGTAGTGAATTTTATCACTGTCGATTTGAAATAAAGTTAGTGCATGTGGCCTTACACGCGTGATGGCAGCAATTGTGTATCGCGCGACGCGTGTTTAGTGTTGCACGTGTCCCTGCTTTCTGCCTCTCCCTTCTCTCTATCCTTTAGTCCATCTGTCTTTTAGTTACGCCGTGTATAAAATGGAATGAATGAAATATTAAATTTAGGTCATTGATCAGCTTGCGTATCTCAAGGTTTTTCCAAGAAATACAGTACACGTTTCATTGAAGAAAGCGGGTAATAATACAGTAGGCTTTTACTATCAACGTGAAAGCGTTACAATTTGCAGACGAAGTAGAAAACAAGGGGGATTTCGAGTACAGTCATTGTGACAGCACTGTTCTTTACCATTCTTCTTTCCTTTTATTAAATTTATTTGTTAGGCTTTGCATTTACGTTTTAATTTATATATGGGG
This sequence comes from Oreohelix idahoensis, assembly GCA_024509875.1. Classification (NCBI taxonomy): domain Eukaryota; kingdom Metazoa; phylum Mollusca; class Gastropoda; order Stylommatophora; family Oreohelicidae; genus Oreohelix; species Oreohelix idahoensis. The sequence continues at coordinate 190,326 of JAMPIV010003624.1, forward strand.
ATTAGAATAATTCACGACATCTCCCCTCTTAAAACAGACATTATATGTCAGTCCTTTATTCTATATACACATAGAGAAATTTATTATTATTTCTGGGGTTTACGGTGATTCTCATCACACGGATGGCGGCTTAAAAAATCCGCTCCCAAATTTGTTTTTCCAGATATATACTCAATGCTAAAATTATAGGGAGCCAAAAGCAAGGACCATCGGAGTAACCTAGAGTTCTCATGCCTAGCCTGGGCTAGAAACGATAAAGGTTTGTGATCCGTTTGCAACTTAAATGCCTTCCCATACAGATAAATATTGAATTTCTTTATTGCCCATATTACTGCAAGACATTCTTTTTCGCTAGTTGAGTAGTTGATTTCAGCTTTATTCAATTTTCTGCTAGCATATGCCACTGGGCTTAATTCCCCATCCAATGCATCTGATTTCTGTAGTAGAGTTGCACCCAACCCAATATTACTGGCATCCGTCCTTACTATGAATTCTTGACTTAAGTCAGGTAATTTCAAAATAGGTTTACTTGTGAGCTTTTCCTTCAATTCTTGGTAAGCCATTTCACATTGTGGTGTCCATGTAATGCGATCTGGATGTCCTTTACGTGTCAAATCAGTTAACGGTGCACATATGGAATTAAAGTTTTTGATATACTTCTGGTAGAAACCACATAATGAGACAAAGGATCTCACGTCCTTCTTGGTTTGTGGTCTCGGGGCTTTCTTTAGTTTCTCTAAATTCTTTGGGTCAGGGGTCATGTTTCCCTGATAAACTGTGTGTCCCAAAAATTCCAATTCTTTACATCCAACGCAACATTTGGTTGGTCGGGCTGTTAAATTTGCTTCCCTAAGTCGATCAAACAGCATCTTCAGAGAGTCAATGTGTTCCTCAAATGTTTCTGTTGCTATAAGGATATCATCCATGAAATTTGTTATACATGGATTATTCAGAGGGTCCAATAATTTTCTCATCATTCTAGAGAAGACACTAGGCGCATTCTTCAATCCAAATGGCAATCTATTAAACTCATAGTGTCCTTCTGAGGTACTAAAAGCTAGGTATGGTCTAAACTCAGGCTTTACTGGAATCTGATAGTATCCTTTACTCAGATCCACTTTTGAGAAATATTTAGCGTTATTTAGTCTGGCAAACAGCTGATTTGTATCCGGCAATGGATCCACCTGTCCTTCTGTAATAGCATTCAGTCTCCTGTAATCTATACAGAGTCTATGTTCTCCAGAGGGCTTCCTTAAGAGTACAACACCGGAACTATATGAGGATTCACTGTGCGAAATAATTCCTTCCTTCAACAGATAGTCTATCTCTTCCTTCAAAGCTTTCTCCTTAGCAAACGGAATCGAATATGGTTTCATACAGACAGGTGTGGGGTCTATCAGTTTCATATCATATTCCAATAGGTTTGTATGCCCTGGTCGGTCTGTTAACACCTCTGCATGATTATTTAGAACCTGTTGCACTCTCTCTTTCTGAGTTTTTGTTAAATGTGTACTGATTTTCACCTGTGCTACTGTCTCACAGGGGTGTAATGGATATTCAAATGATGAAAGTGGTTCCTTTTTCATCTCCATGGCGATGGACAAGGTCAACAAGTGTGTCTCTTCCTGATGTTCTCTTTCCAAATATTTCTTCAGGAGATTCACATGATAGATTTTTTTCTTTCCCCTTCTTATCTATCTTATAATTTGTTCTAGACACCTTCTCTAAAACTGTATATGGACCTTGCCATCCAATCTGTAACTTATTCTGACTCCCGGGGAGAAGAAGCAGTACCTTCTCTCCCACAGCCAAATCTCTGTCTTTCGCCTTCCTGTTATAATAGGCAGCATGTTTCTTCCTGGCTTGTTTCAAATTTTCATTGGCAAGTTTCCAGCCAGTTTTTAAACGAGTGGTCAGCTCATTCACATATTGGTATGAAGATGTAATGTTTTCCTCTGCCTTTTCATCAGTCCACGTTCTTAACAAAGCTTCGAGTGGACCTTTTATTGGCCTTCCAAACAATAATGTTGCCGGGGCCATACCGGTTGAACTATGGGGTACCTCCCGATAAGCAAAGAGGGCGGCGTGCAGGTACTGGTCCCATGTATCTGGTTTTTTCGTGTGCCAACTTTCTCAGGATCGACATCAACGTGCCGTTAAATCTTTCCACTTGGCCGTTCCCTTGGGGATGGTACACACTACAATGGAAGTGTTTGGCCTGGAAGATCCTGAAAACTTCTTCAGTTAGTTTCCCCTTGAACTGAGAGCCATTATCAGTCAAGATTTGATTGGGAAAGCCTAACCTTGTGAAAATTGTGAGCAATGCCTCTGCCACATGTTTAGAATCAATCGATGACAGGGCTACTGCCTCTCCCCACATAGAACAAGTGTCCACCAGAGTCAGAATGTAGCTGTTCCTTCTCTTGGTTCGGGTGAGAGGTCCCACAAGATCCACGGCAACTCTCTCAAAGGGTGTTCCCACTATGGGCATTTCCCCCAGAGTTGCTGGTGCAGTCCAATGTTTAGGTGCTACTCGTTGGCACTCTGGACAGGATTTTACATATCGTTTGATATCTTCAGTTATTCCTGGCCAGAAATAATGACAAGCTATTCGCTGTCCTGTTGCGCTGATTCCCATATGACCACTGAAGGGAATCGCATGCCCTAGTTCCAACACTTTAGTCCTATATGAAGTGGGAAGGACCAGCTGTCCGTGACCATTGGATTCAGATCCAGCCTTCCTATATATCAGTTTGTTCTTCATATAAAACTCTCCCTTGCCTGGAGGTGTATGAGATTTGGGCAACTTCTTGAAACATGGCTTGAGTGTTTTGTCCTCAGCCTGTGCCTTCCTCATCTCATCTGGATGAGTATTTATTGGATTATCCTCCTCCTTTTTAGACTGTGATCTGGTCTGCACTGTTGCCAATATCACAGGTCTCTTGGGATTCCCCAAGAAGACATATCTACACCCCAATATCAGAGGGTAGATTGGCTCATTTATCACTGCTGCTTTTATGATTCCTTCCACATATCGCGTTTTCACTTTTATTCGGGCGACGGGAAGTGTCATGGTAGCTACATCCTTGGTTGCAGTTTGAATCTCCACTGTTTCTGTGGTGTATTGATCGGCCTGCACCAGGTGAGAACTCACAACGGAATCGTAATCTAAACCGGTATCATATAAACACCTTATAGTGACACCATTACAGATGACATCTTCACACACTGGGGGGTGGTATGGTTCCTGTAGTTCTTCAGGTTTGACCTTCTTTTCCTTTTTCCCCGATGTCATAGCAGCACAATGAGGAGGTTTCCTTCTACAATGGTCAGTGTCATGATTGTTCATCTTACAATTTTTACACCACCTTTTTCCTTGGTTGAAAGATTTTCTTTCATCATATTTCCTTTCATCGAATTGTGGGGTTTTATTTTTATTTTCATACCGTGGCCTATCAAACTGGTGCTTACCTTTGTTTTGATCCCTAGGATCAAATTTATTAAAGTTCTGTGGTGCCCTAAAGTTATCCACTTGTTTCTTTTTATTACCTGTTACCTCTGCTTGAGCTGCTTGATACCTTTCAGCAACATTTAGCAACTCACCCAGCCTCTCTGCACCTTGTTCCATGAGAAACTTTCTCAGGTCTGGAGCCATGGACTCTCTTAATTGCTCTATAAGGACCATTTCCTTAAGATCTTGGGTTTTCCCCAGAGAAGTCCATTTCTCCAAGTATGTCTCTATTCGTGCAGAGAACTGGTGATAGGTTTCACCTGACAGTAGTTTAGCATTCCTAAATTTTTTCCTATAAAATTCTGCATTCTTTTCATATCTTAACAAAAGAGCCTGCTTTAGCATGTCATAATTTTCCTGATCACTTCTGCTCATTTTTGCAAAAACTTCATAAGCTGCCCCACGAAGTCCCTGAGATAACTTTAAGCTCCACCTTTCTCTCTCTAACCCATATGTGGTAGCTAATAGTTCATACCTATTTAGATAGCTCTCTATATCATCGTCTTTCTCAACAAAATGATCTAAATGAAAATTCATAGCTGAGGTTGAGGCTCCTTGGCTAGCAGTGGCATCAGAGGCAAAGGGACTGGCACCATTTTCAGGAGCATGGCCTTGAAACTCAAACTCCCTTAGTCGTAACTCATGTTCCCTTTGTAATCTCTTCTCCTCCTTTTCTGCTTCCCTCTCTGCAGCTAATCTCTTTTCTTCTCTTTCTGCAGCTAATTTTTTCTCTTCTCTTTCTGCAGTCAAATCTTCTTTCTTCTGCTTCCAATTTCTTAGCCTCAGCCTCAATCTGCAACCTTTAGCCTCAGCCTCAATCTGCAACCTCTTTCTCAGCCTCTAACTTTCTTTCGGCCTCTTTTTCTAATCTTCTTTCTTCCCGTTCAATATATTTGTCACATTCAGCAGTGACATAAGAAATCATAATTTGCCCGTCCATTCCTAACTCTTTCGCAGTCTGTACAGCAGCAGATCGAAATTTTGCCAGGTCGGCCATTGTCTAACAGATAAATGTCTAAACAATTTTATCTATGACTAATTAACTCAAGACAACACAGGCACTGTGAGCTCAACCTTATTTATTTTCACCCAAGGATACCTTTTAATTCTTATTATTCCCTGAAGTGAGTTACCCCCAATATTTGTTGTAATAGGGAAAGATTCAAAATCCCGAGGGCGAGACCCCAATATATGTGGTAAAGTGGGATGTTATAAATATTTATAGGGGACTTAGTGTACTGACTGAGATCAGCTGTGAAGGTATCTATATCTAATAAGAGTAGTGTATTATAGATAACCTTACTTACTGCCACATATGTATACCTCAGTCAGAATTATTCTGGAATAGTGTGATGACTACGTTATATGTCTAGGGTATGTGTATGATGAAGTGTAAGTCATAACAACAACAGACAGATAAACAATTTAATTTATTCCACCACACTTGACAACACTGTGACACTCACATACATATAACACTCTAAGAGGATATCTTAAAGGAGTCACTGATAACTTTTCAAATAACAATATGTATTCAGTGCTGTCATGAATGTATATGTGTCCTGATTCAAATACAAAGGGAACCAGGAATCACAATCAATTTTAATTACAAGTTATATGTACAGAATTTATTAATATGATTCTTGTAGTGACATATATTATTAATGGTATCCTATGTGTGTCAGTTGTGTAGTGGTAATATGAGGTAATACTGGTTTTGTTTTGTTCAAGCTCTGTTGGTATTTGTCATCATGACTTCAATAGTTTGTTTCTATTGGAACTAGTATTGGAGATGTTCTCAGTTCCTGGTATTAAAACAATTAAATTCCCCTCTTAATTTTAGTTTATAATGTCATTTTAAGATGGGGGTACATAATGTTGAGCTCCATGGCCACACTCTCTTATCTTGCGTGATGACTGCAGTAAAAGACTCCTCTGCTCGATTACTTTAATGAGTTCTGGAGCCACCCCACTGGTTGCTATATGGACCAAGGAGTATGCTGTCCACCTCTGGCTTCAGCAAAGCTCTGACCAGGTGCTGCTCAATAACTTTAAGACCACGGTCCCTGAAACAAGAAGGTTGTACCTTCTACGTCAGAACTAATTTATACTCCATTTCTACACTGAGCACAATACATCACAAACATTGAGTTCAGAGCGTTAGGCCAACTGTCAGCTTCATCTGAAATACTTTATACCAGTATTTCCCTCCCTAATGGTTACTACGCCTCTGCAATTCCAGCATTATTTCTTTCTAGTTAATAATCTAGGTGTCAGTGTACTGTTTGGCCATTCCATGCAGTTTTACTTTCCTCCGACACCTTCTGTTCAGGCTGGAGCACTATAGGCTTTACATCATGTTCGCTACTGAACCACACATATATACAGACATAAATTTATCAATTTACATTCAATTTTCATTTAAAAATATTGAATATTTCAAGCTTACCACAATTCATGGAAATAATAATAAACAGTTTCGTTGACTGGCAATGAATATAGCACAACTCCGATCTGCCGATGTCCCAGGCTTTATTTTATAAAAAATATACACTGGTGCTCAACGCACTGCTTCTTAGTAGGTTTATTACAAGATGTGGCAATGAACAGACGCTCTGAATTGTGTATATTCGCAGCTCTACCCAATCACAACATGTCTACACATCTTTTCAAAAAAGTACCCCTTTCTCACGTTTCCCCTGACAACACAAGATAGTATTTATAGTCCGACCAATCGTGTTTAGTCTTTCATTTGTTGCGCTCCAATCAAATAGGAGTTAACATGGTAGGCTATTTCCGTAACGTAATGTTTTTTCAAACACGTTATAAAAAAATTTTATGAGCAGAAATGATTTCATGCTGTCAGGCACCCCCACTATTTTATTTTGGCCATAACTTGGTAATTCCTAGACTATTTGCGTAACGTTTTACATATTCTTTGTCAGCAAACCCTAAGGAATCCAAATATCTCAATCTAAGGGAGCTAGGTGGCTGCGTTCAAAATGTGCATTTTCTACCACCTCCTGTTCACTTCAATCCCCATGTGGTGTCTGGGTACTGTCATGTTTTCAAACGTAAACCGGTATAATGTCATAATTCCCAATAAGCGTTTTTCAGGATTTTAAAACCTAACTCTGGGAAGGGTAGTGAATTTTATCACTGTCGATTTGAAATAAAGTTAGTGCATGTGGCCTTACACGCGTGATGGCAGCAATTGTGTATCGCGCGACGCGTGTTTAGTGTTGCACGTGTCCCTGCTTTCTGCCTCTCCCTTCTCTCTATCCTTTAGTCCATCTGTCTTTTAGTTACGCCGTGTATAAAATGGAATGAATGAAATATTAAATTTAGGTCATTGATCAGCTTGCGTATCTCAAGGTTTTTCCAAGAAATACAGTACACGTTTCATTGAAGAAAGCGGGTAATAATACAGTAGGCTTTTACTATCAACGTGAAAGCGTTACAATTTGCAGACGAAGTAGAAAACAAGGGGGATTTCGAGTACAGTCATTGTGACAGCACTGTTCTTTACCATTCTTCTTTCCTTTTATTAAATTTATTTGTTAGGCTTTGCATTTACGTTTTAATTTATATATGGGGATTAGAATAATTCACGACATCTCCCCTCTTAAAACAGACATTATATGTCAGTCCTTTATTCTATATACACATAGAGAAATTTATTATTATTTCTGGGGTTTACGGTGATTCTCATCACACGGATGGCGGCTTAAAAAATCCGCTCCCAAATTTGTTTTTCCAGATATATACTCAATGCTAAAATTATAGGGAGCCAAAAGCAAGGACCATCGGAGTAACCTAGAGTTCTCATGCCTAGCCTGGGCTAGAAACGATAAAGGTTTGTGATCCGTTTGCAACTTAAATGCCTTCCCATACAGATAAATATTGAATTTCTTTATTGCCCATATTACTGCAAGACATTCTTTTTTCGCTAGTTGAGTAGTTGATTTCAGCTTTATTCAATTTTCTGCTAGCATATGCCACTGGGCTTAATTCCCCATCCAATGCATCTGATTTCTGTAGTAGAGTTGCACCCAACCCAATATTACTGGCATCCGTCCTTACTATGAATTCTTGACTTAAGTCAGGTAATTTCAAAATAGGTTTACTTGTGAGCTTTTCCTTCAATTCTTGGTAAGCCATTTCACATTGTGGTGTCCATGTAATGCGATCTGGATGTCCTTTACGTGTCAAATCAGTTAACGGTGCACATATGGAATTAAAGTTTTTGATATACTTCTGGTAGAAACCACATAATGAGACAAAGGATCTCACGTCCTTCTTGGTTTGTGGTCTCGGGGCTTTCTTTAGTTTCTCTAAATTCTTTGGGTCAGGGGTCATGTTTCCCTGATAAACTGTGTGTCCCAAAAATTCCAATTCTTTACATCCAACGCAACATTTGGTTGGTCGGGCTGTTAAATTTGCTTCCCTAAGTCGATCAAACAGCATCTTCAGAGAGTCAATGTGTTCCTCAAATGTTTCTGTTGCTATAAGGATATCATCCATGAAATTTGTTATACATGGATTATTCAGAGGGTCCAATAATTTTCTCATCATTCTAGAGAAGACACTAGGCGCATTCTTCAATCCAAATGGCAATCTATTAAACTCATAGTGTCCTTCTGAGGTACTAAAAGCTAGGTATGGTCTAACCTCAGGCTTTACTGGAATCTGATAGTATCCTTTACTCAGATCCACTTTTGAGAAATATTTAGCGTTATTTAGTCTGGCAAACAGCTGATTTGTATCCGGCAATGGATCCACCTGTCCTTCTGTAATAGCATTCAGTCTCCTGTAATCTATACAGAGTCTATGTTCTCCAGAGGGCTTCCTTAAGAGTACAACACCGGAACTATATGAGGATTCACTGTGAAATAATTCCTTCCTTCAATAGATAGTCTATCTCTTCCTTCAAAGCTTTCTCCTTAGCAAACGGAATCGAATATGGTTTCATACAGACAGGTGTGGGGTCTATCAGTTTCATATCATATTCCAATAGGTTTGTATGCCCTGGTCGGTCTGTTAACACCTCTGCATGATTATTTAGAACCTGTTGCACTCTCTCTTTCTGAGTTTTTGTTAAATGTGTACTGATTTTCACCTGTGCTGCTGTCTCACAGGGGTGTAATGGATATTCAAATGATGAAAGTGGTTCCTTTTTCATCTCCATGGCGATGGACAAGGTCAACAAGTGTGTCTCTTCCTGATGTTCTCTTTCCAAATATTTCTTCAGGAGATTCACATGATAGATTTTTTCTTTCCCCTTCTTATCTATCTTATAATTTGTTCTAGACACCTTCTCTAAAACTGTATATGGACCTTGCCATCCAATCTGTAACTTATTCTGACTCCCGGGGAGAAGAAGCAGTACCTTCTCTCCCACAGCCAAATCTCTGTCTTTCGCCTTCCTGTTATAATAGGCAGCATGTTTCTTCCTGGCTTGTTTCAAATTTTCATTGGCAAGTTTCCAGCCAGTTTTTAAACGAGTGGTCAGCTCATTCACATATTGGTATGAAGATGTAATGTTTTCCTCTGCCTTTTCATCAGTCCACGTTCTTAACAAAGCTTCGAGTGGACCTTTTATTGGCCTTCCAAACAATAATGTTGCCGGGGCCATACCGGTTGAACTATGGGGTACCTCCCGATAAGCAAAGAGGGCGGCGTGCAGGTACTGGTCCCATGTATCTGGTTTTTCGTGTGCCAACTTTCTCAGGATCGACATCAACGTGCCGTTAAATCTTTCCACTTGGCCGTTCCCTTGGGGATGGTACACACTACAATGGAAGTGTTTGGCCTGGAAGATCCTGAAAACTTCTTCAGTTAGTTTCCCCTTGAACTGAGAGCCATTATCAGTCAAGATTTGATTGGGAAAGCCTAACCTTGTGAAAATTGTGAGCAATGCCTCTGCCACATGTTTAGAATCAATCGATGACAGGGCTACTGCCTCTCCCCACATAGAACAAGTGTCCACCAGAGTCAGAATGTAGCTGTTCCTTCTCTTGGTTCGGGTGAGAGGTCCCACAAGATCCACGGCAACTCTCTCAAAGGGTGTTCCCACTATGGGCATTTCCCCCAGAGTTGCTGGTGCAGTCCAATGTTTAGGTGCTACTCGTTGGCACTCTGGACAGGATTTTACATATCGTTTGATATCTTCAGTTATTCCTGGCCAGAAATAATGACAAGCTATTCGCTGTCCTGTTGCGCTGATTCCCATATGACCACTGAAGGGAATCGCATGCCCTAGTTCCAACACTTTAGTCCTATATGAAGTGGGAAGGACCAGCTGTCCGTGACCATTGGATTCAGATCCAGCCTTCCTATATATCAGTTTGTTCTTCATATAAAACTCTCCCTTGCCTGGAGGTGTATGAGATTTGGGCAACTTCTTGAAACATGGCTTGAGTGTTTTGTCCTCAGCCTGTGCCTTCCTCATCTCATCTGGGTGAGTATTTATTGGATTATCCTCCTCCTTTTTAGACTGTGATCTGGTCTGCACTGTTGCCAATATCACAGGTCTCTTGGGATTCCCCAAGAAGACATATCTACACCCCAATATCAGAGGGTAGATTGGCTCATTTATCACTGCTGCTTTTATGATTCCTTCCACATATCGCGTTTTCACTTTTTTTCGGGCGACGGGAAGTGTCATGGTAGCTACATCCTTGGTTGCAGTTTGAATCTCCACTGTTTCTGTGGTGTATTGATCGGCCTGCACCAGGTGAGAACTCACAACGGAATCGTAATCTAAACCGGTATCATATAAACACCTTATAGTGACACCATTACAGATGACATCTTCACACACTGGGGGGTGGTATGGTTCCTGTAGTTCTTCAGGTTTGACCTTCTTTTCCTTTTTCCCCGATGTCATAGCAGCACAATGAGGAGGTTTCCTTCTACAATGGTCAGTGTCATGATTGTTCATCTTACAATTTTTACACCACCTTTTTCCTTGGTTGAAAGATTTTCTTTCATCATATTTCCTTTCATCGAATTGTGGGGTTTTATTTTTATTTTCATACCGTGGCCTATCAAACTGGTGCTTACCTTTGTTTTGATCCCTAGGATCAAATTTATTAAAGTTCTGTGGTGCCCTAAAGTTATCCACTTGTTTCTTTTTATTACCTGTTACCTCTGCTTGAGCTGCTTGATACCTTTCAGCAACATTTAGCAACTCACCCAGCCTCTCTGCACCTTGTTCCATGAGAAACTTTCTCAGGTCTGGAGCCATGGACTCTCTTAATTGCTCTATAAGGACCATTTCCTTAAGATCTTGGGTTTTCCCCAGAGAAGTCCATTTCTCCAAGTATGTCTCTATTCGTGCAGAGAACTGGTGATAGGTTTCACCTGACAGTAGTTTAGCATTCCTAAATTTTTTCCTATAAAATTCTGCATTCTTTTCATATCTTAACAAAAGAGCCTGCTTTAGCATGTCATAATTTTCCTGATCACTTCTGCTCATTTTTGCAAAAACTTCATAAGCTGCCCCACGAAGTCCCTGAGATAACTTTAAGCTCCACCTTTCTCTCTCTAACCCATATGTGGTAGCTAATAGTTCATACCTATTTAGATAGCTCTCTATATCATCGTCTTTCTCAACAAAATGATCTAAATGAAAATTCATAGCTGAGGTTGAGGCTCCTTGGCTAGCAGTGGCATCAGAGGCAAAGGGACTGGCACCATTTTCAGGAGCATGGCCTTGAAACTCAAACTCCCTTAGTCGTAACCCATGTTCCCTTTGTAATCTCTTCTCCTCCTTTTCTGCTTCCCTCTCTGCAGCTAATCTTCTCTTCTCTTTCTGCAGCTAATCTTTTGTCTTCTCTTTCTGCCTCCAATTTCTTAGCCTCAGCCTCAATCTGCAACCTCTTAGCCTCAGCCTCAATCTGCAACCTCTTAGCCTCAGCCTCAATCTGCAACCTTTTAATTTCCTTTTCAGCTTCTAACTTTCTTTCGGCCTCTTTTTCTAATCTTCTTTCTTCCCGTTCAATATATTTGTCACATTCAGCAGTGACATAAGAAATCATAATTTGCCCGTCCATTCCTAACTCTTTCGCAGTCTGTACAGCAGCAGATCGAAATTTTGCCAGGTCGGCCATTGTCTAACAGATAAATGTCTAAACAATTTTATCTATGACTAATTAACTCAAGACAACACAGGCACTGTGAGCTCAACCTTATTTATTTTCACCCAAGGATACCTTTTAATTCTTATTATTCCCTGAAGTGAGTTACCCCCAATATTTGTAATAGGGAAAGATTCAAAATCCCGAGGGCGAGACCCCAATATATGTGGTAAAGTGGGATGTTATAAATATTTATAGGGGACTTAGTGTACTGACTGAGATCAGCTGTGAAGGTATCTATATCTAATAAGAGTAGTGTATTATAGATAACCTTACTTACTGCCACATATGTATACCTCAGTCAGAATTATTCTGGAATAGTGTGATGACTACGTTATATGTCTAGGGTATGTGTATGATGAAGTGTAAGTCATAACAACAACAGACAGATAAACAATTTAATTTATTCCACCACACTTGACAACACTGTGACACTCACATACATATAACACTCTAAGAGGATATCTTAAAGGAGTCACTGATAACTTTTCAAATAACAATATGTATTCAGTGCTGTCATGAATGTATATGTGTCCTGATTCAAATACAAAGGGAACCAGGAATCACAATCAATTTTAATTACAAGTTATATGTACAGAATTTATTAATATGATTCTTGTAGTGACATATATTATTAATGGTATCCTATGTGTGTCAGTTGTGTAGTGGTAATATGAGGTAATACTGGTTTTGTTTTGTTCAAGCTCTGTTGGTATTTGTCATCATGACTTCAATAGTTTGTTTCTTTTGGAACTAGTATTGGAGATGTTCTCAGTTCCTGGTATTAAAACAATTAAATTCCCCTCTTAATTTTAGTTTATAATGTCATTTTAAGATGGGGGGTACATAATGTTGAGCTCCATGGCCACACTCTCTTATCTTGCGTGATGACTGCAGTAAAAGACTCCTCTGCTTGATTACTTAAATGCGTTCTGGAGCCACCCCACTGGTTGCTATATGGACCAAGGAGTATGCTGTCCACCTCTGGCTTCAGCAAAGCTCTGACCAGGTGCTGCTCAATAACTTTAAGACCACGGTCCCTGAAACAAGAAGGTTGTACCTTCTACGTCAGAACTAATTTATACTCCATTTCTACACTGAGCACAATACATCACAAACATTGAGTTCAGAGCGTTAGGCCAACTGTCAGCTTCATCTGAAATACTTTATACCAGTATTTCCCTCCCTAATGGTTACTACGCCTCTGCAATTCCAGCATTATTTCTTTCTAGTTAATAATCTAGGTGTCAGTGTACTGTTTGGCCATTCCATGCAGTTTTACTTTCCTCCGACACCTTCTGTTCAGGCTGGAGCACTATAGGCTTTACATCATGTTCGCTACTGAACCACACATATATATACAGACATAATTTATCAATTTACATTCAATTTTCATTTAAAAATATTGAATATTTCAAGCTTACCACAATTCATGGAAATAATAATAAACAGTTTCGTTGACTGGCAATGAATATAGCACAACTCCGATCTGCCGATGTCCCAGGCTTTATTTTATAAAAAATATACACTGGTGCTCAACGCACTGCTTCTTAGTAGGTTTATTACAAGATGTGGCAATGAACAGACGCTCTGAATTGTGTATATTCGCAGCTCTACCCAATCACACCACGTCTACACATCTTTTCAAAAAAGTACCCCTTTCTCACGTTTCCCCTGACAACACAAGATAGTATTTATAGTCCGACCAATCGTGTTTAGTCTTTCATTTGTTGCGCTCCAATCAAATAGGAGTTAACATGGTAGGCTATTTCCGTAACGTAATGTTTTTTCAAACACGTTATAAAAAAATTTTATGAGCAGAAATGATTTCATGCTGTCAGGCACCCCCACTATTTTATTTTGGCCATAACTTGGTAATTCCTAGACTATTTGCGTAACGTTTTACATATTCTTTGTCAGCAAACCCTAAGGAACCCAAATATCTCAATCTAAGGGAGCTAGGTGGCTGCGTTCAAAATGTGCATTTTCTACCACCTCCTGTTCACTTCAATCCCCATGTGGTGTCTGGGTACTGTCATGTTTTCAAACGTAAACCGGTATAATGTCATAATTCCCAATAAGCGTTTTTCAGGATTTTAAAACCTAACTCTGGGAAGGGTAGTGAATTTTATCACTGTCGATTTGAAATAAAGTTAGTGCATGTGGCCTTACACGCGTGATGGCAGCAATTGTGTATCGCGCGACGCGTGTTTAGTGTTGCACGTGTCCCTGCTTTCTGCCTCTCCCTTCTCTCTATCCTTTAGTCCATCTGTCTTTTAGTTACGCCGTGTATAAAATGGAATGAATGAAATATTAAATTTAGGTCATTGATCAGCTTGCGTATCTCAAGGTTTTTCCAAGAAATACAGTACACGTTTCATTGAAGAAAGCGGGTAATAATACAGTAGGCTTTTACTATCAACGTGAAAGCGTTACAATTTGCAGACGAAGTAGAAAACAAGGGGGATTTCGAGTACAGTCATTGTGACAGCACTGTTCTTTACCATTCTTCTTTCCTTTTATTAAATTTATTTATTAGGCTTTGCATTTACGTTTTAATTTATATATGGGGATTAGAATAATTCACGACAGCCCTCAGGAACATTATAGAGCAGTGCTCAGAATGGCAGAGACAGCTGTACATTAACTTTGTTGATTTTGAAAAGGCTTTCAACAGCATACACAGGGATAGCCTATGGAAAATTCCGAGGGCTTATGGAATTCCCAGCCGCATTGTTTCCATTATAAAAAGCCTCTATTCTAACTTTACGTGCAGTGTTGGATCGAGTAATGTAACTTTCGAAGTGAAAACAGGAGTACGACAGGGATGCCCCTTATCAACAACATTATTTTTGACAGTCATAGATTGGGTGATGCGCCAGACAACAGAGGGCAGTCCAAGAGGAATTAGATGGACAACGTTTTCTACGCTGGAAGATTTGGAATATGCAGATGACATTGCACTACTTGCGCATTCACATCAACACATTCAAGACAAAACCGATAGACTGAATAAGTACGGCCAGCAGGTTGGCCTGAACATCAATTTGAAGAAGACAGAGGTCATGACACTAAATGTGGGCAATCCTGAGCCAATAACAGTAAGGAACCAGAAGTTAGAACAGACAGACACTTTTACTTACCTAGGAAGCATAGTAACACCTGACGGCGGAACAAGCAAGGACATTAACAACAGAATGAATAAAGCGAGAACAGCCTTTGCTGTTCTCAACAACATTTGGAAGTCTTCCCAGTACAGCACAAACACCAAATTAAGACTGTATGAGAGCTGTGTACTTTCTGTGCTTCTCTATGGTGCGGAATGTTGGAGAGTAACAGAGAAGGAAATGTCGAAACTGTCCTCCTTCCACACAATCTGCCTAAGGAAAATTCTCCGAATCTTTTGGCCAAACACCATCAGCAACCAAGAATTACTTATTCAGAGTAACCAGGAGGACATGCACACCATCATAGCTGGCAGACGCTGGAGTTGACCCCTTGGGAGTGGAATTTCAGGATGCCTGGTTTCAGCACACCAGATCAGTGGCCCTTCTATAACATTCCCAAAGTTCAGCTTTTTAAGTCATTGGGAAGTAAGCAAAATTGATCGGACAGACTAGACCAGTGTTTCTCAGCGGGGGCAGTACCGCCCCCTGGGGGACGTTTTCAAGATTTCTAGGGGCGTTCTGATGGATCGCAACGACTGGGAGTCGCTACTTCCATTCAGGGGGGCGTTGTGTACATTTTTACATGAATCAATATGAAACAATTACAAAAGATATTCCCCTTCGCATAACTTGTATCACGATAGTTTTTATTTGCCCTGCGTCCCATGGAGTGTTTCAAGGATTCCAAATGCAAATTTTTAGTACCTGGGATGTTACCATTGTCAGTAGACAGTAGGCAGAGATTTATGTCCCTTCAACACTCGAAACATTTGTTAGCCTCTTGACACACCCAAGCTAACCTTCTCTCTCCACTCTCGACACATATTTTCTTCTGGAAACACATTCCCGTCAAATATTGATTAGCCCGTGAACACATCACAGCCCCTTCCCTACTCTGTCCGTAAATACCTTCTCGCAACAGGGACGTTGTGGGCAGTTGTGGTTTAGTTTTAATGCATCTTTGGATGTTTCGAGTGTAGAGAATTAAACTCAGTCAGTTTTGAGGCTTGACGAGGTGTAGATGTATATGCAGTGATATTATACTAAAATTTTCAATATGTCAGCAGTAAAGAGAAAGTGTCTACAATATTCAGTTGAATATTTGAAATTCGGTTTTGTACCTTCGGCCGTAAATGAACAATTACCAATGTGTTTGCTGTGCCAGCAAGTGTTTTCTAACGAAGCAATGAAACCGTCACGGCTTAACGAGCATTTTACCAAGAAACACTCAGATAAAGTTGGCAAAGATATTTCTTACTTCCAGGATTTAAAACAAAAGTTTGAAAGCCGCCACACTGTCACTAATATGTTTTAAAAAAATGTATAATCACAATGATAAAGGTCTCATTGTATCTTACAAAATTCCACACATGATTGGGAGATGTGGTAAACCTCACAACATTGGAGAAAATTTAATTTTACCAGCTGACCGGGAGGTAATTAGCACAATGATGGAAAGAAATCCATGTGACATCATTTCTTCTATTCCAGTGAGCAATGATACTGTTTCAAGAAGAATAGATGAGATGGCAAGCGATGTTGAAAATCAGCTGTGTACTGATTTGCAGTCTACTGAATTTTCACTACAGTTGGATGAAAGAGTCGTGCATGATAACGAAGCTTTGCTGCTCGCATATGTGAGATACATAAAGAATGAAAATATCATAGAGGATATGTTATTTTCAAAACTACTGACAGCAGATACAAAGGGGTTATCAATCTTTGAAAACCTTGAAACATTTTTGTTGGAAAAAAAATTCCTTTTTCCAATGTCATCGCATGTGTGACAGATGGAGCACCAGCTATGGTTGGTCGTCATCGTGGGTTTCTGGCCTCCTTAAAAAATGTGGCACCAGGTGTTTTAACAATTCATTGTGTTATTCATCGACAACATTTAGTCGCCAAGCATCTTAGTGACAGACTCCATAAATCAATGAATTGTGTTATCAGTGTTATTAACAAAATTAAGGCGCATTTGTTGAACGATAGATTATTTCGTAAACTTTGTTGTGATAATGGTGAAGAGTTTGAACGTCTTCTCCTACACACGGAAGTACGATGGCTGTCCAAAGGTAACTGTTTAAAAAGATTATGGGTATTATTTGATACTGTTGTAGAGTTTTTGGACTCAATCAAAGAAGAATTTAGCATCGAAAGAGAAGTATTGCGAAACGATGTGACCTATCTTTCAGATATATTTGAAAAGTTAAATGAGGTTCTTCTTAAGCTACAAGGAAATGAGATCAGTCTGATTAAAGTGAAAGGAATTATCATGGGGTTCATAAAAAAATTGACATTATATAAAAATAATCTTAGTCGCCGAGAACTTTCTCATTTTCCATGTTTACTGCAGTTAGGTGGGGACAGGCTTAAAGATTCAGATTTAGAGGTTTATTGCACTCATTTGGACGTTATTAAAAATGATATGAGCATAAGATTTAAAGACTTGCAAGAACTAATAATACCGGATTGGGTGATTAATCCATTTGAATCAGACGTGGAACAAGTTAGTCAACATTTACAAGAAGAATTAATTGAGCTACAAAATGACTTTGAGGCAAAAGCACGATTCAGTCACACACATTACGAAAAATTTTGGATCCAGCAGAGGCTTGCGTATCCCGTTCTTTGGCGTGAAACTAAATTGCTAATTACAGCATTCCCAACGTCGTATTTAGTGGAGAAGGGGTTCAGTGCAGTAGTGTTGCTACTACAAAAGCAATGAAACCGACTGCAGATTTGACACTTCTTTTAAGGCACCCCCTTAAAAGATGGTAGAGAAAACTGGATTTTACGTACAAAATATCGATTTTTTACTTTTGAGCTTATTTTATTAAATAATCATCGAGGAATCGATTGAGCAAGGTTTTATAACATAAAAAATGCATTTGATGTATCAAAAAGCATATTTTCTGTACTACCCCCAAGTTATGATTTGCAAATTTGTGCCAAAAATGCAAGATTTGGCGCTCAATAATACCTTAGTTACGTGTCCATATCGTGGACTATGTGGTATCGATACAAAGGGAATTTTGTAGTCTGCCGTAATATAGCAAATTCGAAACTTTTTTTTCTCATAGCTCTGAGTGATGTGTGCTTGAAAATTTCCGTAATTTTACGCTAACTTCCTTTTAAGGAGTGGTCATGTGATGACCTCATTCCCTCATTCCCGACCCATTCAAGACAGATTCGTAAACACCTGTTTTGATTGGTCATAACATTTTGGCTGCATGCGCAAATGTGGAAGATAACAACCGCTTTTTCCGCCCGTAAACATTTTTTCGCTGCATGTATCGTGGCGTTTGATATTTTTCTCTTGTTTAAATTTCAGTGAATTGTGTTCTATTACTTCAATATGGGAAGAATAGGTGATCAAAGCAAATATCTGCTGCAAGATTGCGTCGACAGTATGTAATTTTTAGCAATGGTAAGACAGAATCAGCGGTGAATAATAAGCAAACTGATGTAGTCTCAACATGGAATTTCGGCATACCAGTATCCGATAGGCCTATAGTTCAAATTGCTGATCCAGTAGTGCCGTTCACCACTGGCCCAAGTTGATCTGATATAAAAATTAATTTGAGCACGAGCAAGAATGTTGCATCTCATAATACTGTCTGCGCTCAACCTAAACCTACGTACAGAACCATTGTGGACATTTCTTTCTTCAACAACGTTCTTAAAAATGTGTGTTGCAATGTGTGTAAGCAAAGCACATTGCAAACAAGAACTGACAACACCAAGTCAAAGGGTTTCTCTCTCTTCCTGGAAGTTGTGTGTCACACATGTGAAAAGGCAATTTCTAGAACATACACATCCGAGAGGGAACCAGAAGGCCGCGGCCCTTGAGGACATGCAATCAACAAATCTGCTGTTCTTGGTGCCCTCATGTCTGGAATGGGCCCATCTATGTTCAATCTCTTCTGTGAGAACCTAGACCTCCCTGGCCTGCACCAGAAAACATTTCATAAATATGCAGATCAAATTTTTGAACATTTGGATACCATGCACTCTACAGTATTTCAACGGGCCGTCAGCATCGTTCGAGCTGCACATGCTGAGAGTCAGCATCGTACCATTAATAAAAAAGAAGTCATTGACATCGCTGTCAGCTTTGATGCAACATGGCTAACTAGAGGTCATAAGTCACTGATAGGTGATGGCAGTGTTATCAACATCTTGACTGGCATGGTCATCGATACGCATGTTATGTCTTCCTTCTGTCACACCTGCGAGAATACTGGACAGTGGCAACTGAAAAATCTGCCTGACAAATTTGAAAAATGGAAAGCAGAGCATCAGAAGGACTGCTGCCGTAATTACGAAGGGTCAGCTGGAATGATGGAGGTAAAAGCCTGTGAAGTTCTCTTTCTTCGTTCAGTGGCAAATCACAAGCTACGCTATACTGTTTTGCTATCAGATGGCGATTCCAAGGCCTACAACAGACTCTGTGACATCAAACTGTATGGACCAGAAGCTGACATGACCAAAGAAGAGTGCGTCAACCATGTTGCAAAGCGATTAGGCACTGCACTGAGGACACTGATTACTGACTGCAGGAAACAAAAAGTCATCCTTGGGGGAAATGGCCGTGGTTGTCTAACCCAAAATGCCATACGAAAATTGTGTATTTACTACATCAGGGCCACCCGCAAGCATAGTACAGCCCCAGAGATGAAACAAGCCATCATGGCTTCTCTCTACCATGGGTATTCGACAAACGACAAACCCCAACATAATTTGTGTCCGCCAGGCAAAGACTCCTGGTGTTTCTATCAGGCTTCCATCACCAAAGGAGAAGCTGCCGGACCACACGAGACCAAGGTTCACACTCCGCTAGACTACAACCTGCTCCATAAGCACTTAGCCCTATTTATGAGCGTCTTACTAATCAGCATCTGCTCAAGCAGTGTGAGCTAGGTGCAACACAAAATGCAAATGAAAGCCTACACAATGTTATATGGAGTCGTTGCAGCAAGCGGAAATTTGTGTCATTAAAAAAGGTCAAATTCAGTGTCCTTGTGGCCGCTGGAGAGTTCAACTTTGGTCCATCAGCCAGTGCAGAAATAAAAAAGCTGTATGGTCAAGCATCTAGAACAAACTCAAAACGCCTTGGACAGGTGCGATTGAGGAAACGTCTGGCCAACAGCCAGAAACATGAGGCTGACAAACTTGTAAAAAGGAGAAAAATTAGGCAAGAGGCAAGACAAAGGCGAGAGGAGAAGCTGCAGGAAGCTGAAGGAGGTGCAGCATATAGTCCTGGAGGATTTTAAACACATTCAGCCCCCCAGAATGGAGTATATTGGTCAAGACAAGGCACTCGGTGAGTAAAATGCATTTTTCTTAAAACTAACATTTTATTAACAAAAAATTTTATTACTAACAAACTATCTAACAGAGTAGTCTCAAATTTGGCATGCATGTAGTACACATCTATATCTTTAAAGTAACACATCTGCATTTTTGATATTCTGGTAATTTTCTTTTATAAATTTTTAAAAAATATTTTTAAAAATATTTTTTCATACAAATATAATGCATTTTTTTTTAAATCATTAAAAATAGAATTTTTAACTTATCAAAATAATCATGTGTAAAACTGTTTTAATTGTCAGTCACAACCAGGCGTAATGGCCACTGACTGCTTTGACGGTCGGCGGCTAAGGAACAAAGAAAAAAGAAGAAGACAACATGTGTGTGCAATTTGATAAAGTTTGGTCAATGGGAAACATAAGATTTTTGCTCTTGAAAATTGGTGAAAAATCCAATATGGCGGATGTATTTTTTGGTTACGATGGTAGAAGGAAAGAAGAAAAATTAGGCAAGATAAAGGCGAGAGGAGGAGCTGCAGGAAGCTGAAGGAGGTGCAGCATATAGTGCTGGAGGATTTTAAACACATTCAGCCCCCCCAGAATGGACTATATTGGACAAGACAAGGCACTCGGTGAGTAAAATGCATTTTTCTCAAAACTAACATTTTATTAACTTACTTACTTACTTACTTAGTCGTTCCCCTTCTACCGTGAGGTGTAGAGGTACATTTTATTAACAAAAAATGTTATTACTAACAAACTATCGAACAGATCAGTCTGAAATTTGGCATGCATGTAGTATACATATATACCTTTAAATTGTCACATGCTTTTTTTTTTTTTTTGATATTTTGGTAATTTGCTTTGATATATATTTTTTTATTTTTTTTTTTTAAATTTTTTCATACAAATATAGTTATTTTTGTTTTAAATCATTAAAAATAGAATTTTTAACTTATCAAAAAAAGCATGTGACAAATTGTTTTAATTGTCAGTCACAACATGTGTGTGCAATTTGATAAAGTTTGGTCAATGGGAAAAATAAGTTTTTTTAGCTCTCGGAAATTGGTGAAAATCCAAAATGGCGGATTTTTTTGGGGTTACCTTGGTAACCACATTTTTTTTAACAAAATAAACTGTAGAATTTGGTTCATGGACATACACTGTGTCTATTGAGCACATAAACAGTTTGAAAATGTTATTAGAACAAAGTTAGTTTTCACTGTAGTTTAACAAACTTAGAACCAAATATTTCAAAACTGGTTGAGTCACACCAAGCGCAAGGATCTCATTAAGCTTCATTAGTAAGTGAATTTTTATATAATTATATCATTATTATCAACTAATAATTTTTCCAATTTTTTCATGTTTAAAGTGGTTACACAAGGAGAGGCTTAACTGATTCCGTACGTAATTATTTTCAGCTCTGGACGGAATTATTTTTAAGCCCCAAAAATTTACACATACTTAATTTACGTTTACTGACAATGTGTGTCTAATTATGAGTTAAGTATAACATATTATATATCAAATTAAAGTACACTGGATGAACAATATAAATCCATATGCCTTTCTGGCTAATTTTATGTTATGTTTATGTTATAACAGATAATATGTACACTGAAAAAAGATAACTTGAAATTTTGAACAAAAATTTTCGACTTACGTAAGGCTTGTAACATAAATTGTTATCACAATACAGTTTCACTGCTCTCTTTGTGCAGGTAATCCATTTAGAAACACAGAAAAAGTAAGAAAGTTATGGCTGATCACACAGTTTGTTCACTGTTTACATATTAGTAACATATCCTGTGTGTTTTCGGCCATTATGGCGATACGACAAAACACGATTAAAGATGAAGATAAATGTGAAAAAATCCCTTCAAACGCAAATAAAAGACATTGAAGCTTGTTGAAATTTGCCCAGTTTTGTGTTTACTTCCATTCGAGATAAATTCTGGGCAGTATAAAATATCACAATAGAAAGAAACAACGAAATAAATCAGCGTCTTTTAAAAGATCTTGCGGCCACAGCGGTCGGCCATTGCGTCTTTTAATAGATCTTACGTACGGAATCAGTTAAATATTTATATTTGAAGATATATATGCAGTTGTTTAGGCGTTATTAAAATGATATGATTATGATAGTTATAGAGTTGTAAGAACTAATTTTATATCATTTGCTCTGCCAATTTGTAATTCAAGGATAATGAAGTTGTGGTGTATCTAATTCCATACTTAAACACATATCTAATATAACTATGCTTTTAAAAATGTGCTTTCCCTTTTTCTTTATATTATAAGAAAAGATAACTCATTAACTGCATTGCTTTTTTAAAAGCATGGTGGAATATATGTGTGTATATATGTATGTGTGTGTGTACACAATAAAGAGCAAGGGGGTGTTAAAAGGGTGGGGGGCATTTTAAAATATTAGTTGTCAAAAGGGGGCGTTATCAGGGTTGAGAAAAACTGGACTAGATGGACATGTAGTTCGTTAGACTTTTGTATAAAGAGATAATTTGTAATAACTTTAGCATAAGATATGCGACCTTAACTTGAATCCACAAGGCAAGAGAAGAGTGGGGAGGCTAATGAGAACCTACAGAAGAACAGTGGAAGAGGAAGCTAAGGCAACCAAACTATCATGTGTGGAGCTGAAGACAGCCCAAAATAGAAATCAGTGACAAACATAATCTGCAGCCTTATACTTCACATGGAACAAAAAGAATTAACCAGCTCCAAATTAAATAGATGACAAACAACAATTAACAAAAAAGTCTGACCAGTATCTGATCCATCCAAGTTTAGATCAGGTGGCGACCCCTCTGGTGACGGTGCCTCTAGTGGCGGAGACTCTGAAGTGTAAAAAGGAAATATGGTTAAAAAAAAATTGAAGCTGAAATCTAAGTAGCACATTTATTAAATAAACTGATATTTTTTTTTAAAAACAACTAACTAACAATACACTGGCTTGAAAGATTCAACAAATCAATTACAAGAATGACAAATCATAACATTCTGCGATGTGGAACCCTGGAATGCACCGTAATGAAATGTGAGACACAGAAATCACAAGAAGATGGAATGAAAAAGTGTGGAATAAAGAACAGGAAGGCTTGCAGAGATGTGCACCAAAAAAGAGCTGAGGAACAATTTGATAAAAATTTCTTCTTTTTGGTGTAAAAATAAACTCTTTGACCAAGAGACTTATAGTGTAGGGCATTAGTGATCTCAGATTATGGTAACTCTTTCAAAGTTTCAGAAGCTGAGCTTCAAGAGTCACATTGAGAAATACAACTGCACATTTGACAGGGACAAGTAAGGGCAGGAACCACAGTGAAATGCTATTTTCATAAATAATTGCAGGATTTAATAAAAATTCACAGGCTGAACATACAACAGCAATAGTTATGCATAACAAAAGCACTTGATAGTATGATGCCATTGGCTGCTATGGAAACTGGCCATATTGGATTCAATATTTACTACTTTTTTTTTCTTTTTTTTTTGAATTATGAGTACCACATCTGAACTGGAAGCTCATGACTGTATTTTAAACTTCTGTTGTCTGATTTATTTATGATAACTTTAGTAGATCCCAAGCTACATAACTTTGAAGTTCCTATCTAAGAGCAGTCACATTTTTACATAATTTTAAAATAATATTTGCAGCAAATAAAAATGTTGAAAAGGTATTTTTCAAATATGACCCGATAAAAAGTTTTATCATGCAATGGAAAGTATCTGTGCCGATTCTCTTGTTGATTGGTGAATAAATAAGCATGTTATAAGAAAATTACTAACATACAACTTTTTTTTTTTTAATGAAGAAAAATATCCAGTTCAATCTCTGATAGGTCTGTTGTTGTTGGTATTATCTACTCTGTACATCTAGACCTTTCCTGTGGCTTTTCTGCCATTCCAAAACATGTTGAGTTGAAGTCATGAGCTCCAGTTTCTCCTGCTTGGCTTACATTTAAAGGATCATCACATCTGGTCTCAAGCTAGGCGTAAGAAGCATATGGAATACTGTGCATTCCCCACTATCCAAGGGGCTCTCCAGAGATAAGATACTGTGCTCTGGTTCTGGGCCCTCCCAAGGAATTGTCATGTCCTGTAGAAAGCCACTTCTCAGCTCCCCCCTGCCTATCATGGCTAGTGAGATCCTCCTACATGCAGCCAACCAGGTCAAAGCCAAAGAGTTATGTCTGGGCTCAAGTGACTCCTCCATGCTAAGTGTGCAATGCTGGGTTCTCAACAAGTTTCACTGAAGGGGAAATCCCTGAAAGTGTGTGGATGATTTCAAGAGTCAATGAGGGTGTAATCAGCATCACAGGCAGAGGTTCACTTCCACATATGTATATTATAGCATTGTGCATAGCTGGTGGTCATATAAAGATGACTCCAGATATGCCGCCGTGCATTCTGATGGGTTATAATTAGGATATTTAGTGTCTCTAAATCAAGATAATATTTCAATTGCTGTTACCTCATAATAATATCACTTAGCCTTTTTTAATTAGTGTAAACAGATTAAATCAGAAGATCCTGCCCTTAATTTAGAATCTCCAGATAACTGACCTTTTTCAATGACATCTAGCTGTCATATAAAAAAAAATTAGTGACGGTGTTTTAAGTATACAATACAGGAAAATGACAGGGCTTTTAATATGGAATTGGGAGCTGCGCTAGCGTAGTGGTTATAACACCGCTCTGGCGACCGGGTGATACAGGATCAAACCCGGGCGACGGCATTTGAGGATTTTTCGTCGACCGGGATTTAGACTGGATTAACTCGAGACCTGGCGAGGACATTTGAAGGAGTGTCGTCGACCAGGGACTGGCAGCTCCTGAGCTGACCCAGCTGCAATGGGTACCTCCGAAATCGGCGAGTATTTGCCTGAATGGCGAGGGACACCTGTCTCTGTACAAGAAATAAAGGGATACTCACGTAAAATCAATGTCAGGTTAGACATAAAAATAATAACCTGAGATTTCGCCTCGAGTATTAGCGGGCGAACGCAAAAAAAAAAAAAAAAAAAAAAATATGGAATTAAAAAAATAATATATTAAAAGAAAAATGAACGTTTTTTTTATCACAAACAAAAGCTGTAGCTTGAAAAAAAAATTTATGGCTGAAAGAACTAGTGAAAAGAGCTCTCACCCTGGAATGTATCACTGTCTTGAGCATCTGTGTTCACATCAGATGTTGCACTCATGGGCTCTGATCCATTGTACATCCATGCTGAGGATGAAAATTATTTCACAATATACATGTTGCAGAAATTTAAAAGATCAATAAATTTCGCAAGCAACCATTCAAAACTAATTGTACTGACATGGTAAGGATTCAGATCTGACACAGATGAAATATAGAAAGAGGGGTTAAGGGAGCAAAGATAACTAAGACATTCAGTATAATTTTGCTCCACCTTGAAGTGGTTGAATGGCTTGTTTGACATTAGCTAAATCAGCATGAGCCTTGTGCTCCGAGCATGTTCAACTAAGCTGAGAAGGTCAGCAGGGGAGGTAAGACAAATAAACAAAATATGTCCTGCAGGTCTATGAGTTTAGCTAAAAATAACACTGTACAGAAACTGTGACTATGATTAATAATAACCCAAATTGGAAAAAAATCTTAACAGGCGAGGTGAATGAATCTTCGAGTTACTGGAAGCCAGGTCACCAACTAATCTTCTGCTGATTAAGGCAAAAATCTGGAAAAGCTGCGTGGAAGGTAAGAAATCTGAAGGCGCACAGGAAAAGAGCATGTCCCCATGGAAATTAGATGCTAAAATATAAAACTGAGACTATCAGAGACAAGATGGAAAGGAGTGGCACACAAAACACTGTATACTGAAGAACACATCATCTACTCAAGAAAAGAAGATAAAGAACAAGCACACACTGAGGAGGTTGCCATCAGATGTCATCAGAAGCAAAAAAAAGAAAAAAGGCACAGACAAAATGGGAACTAACATCATTCAGTCTCATAACAACAAAATACAAAGAAAACAGAAGAAGAAACATCATAATCTGATGCATGCATGATAAACAGTACAGATATGATAAAACACAGGAAGCGGGAGACAAAGTAGCAAGAAGAGACATTGAGATAGTTATGAGATATATGAATGCAAAATCAAAACAAACAAAAATAAGCTAACAAGGAACTGTTTATAGGGAAGAACAGCACATGAAATAGAAATGAAAAATTGAGAAATCTTTGTCAACTTGTGATTTTAATAAACTACTTATTTAGAGGAACCATCCTTCCACACAAGGTCACATGCAGCTCACCAGATACATGCACATAAAACCAAATCAACTATTTTACCAGACAGGAAATGAAGACGCCACCTACAGGATGTGAGAGAGAAGAGCAGACGGAGGATCAGATTACTACCTTTTCCGAGAGTAGTATTTCCCAACCTTCTTTACTACAGCAGAACCTATTAGTTATGTTTTCACAATCTGCTGAACCTCTACCAATGAAAATACTGCTACATGGCAAGAATTTTAGACAGGTATTTGACCCACATAGACAGTCTTGGTAAAAGTAGGAATTACAAACACACACGAAGTTAACAAATCTTTAAAATAGCAACTGACTGTAATGCTGACCAAAAAAAAAATTTGCAAAATCACCCTGGGACATAAATCACTCTGAATATCTCTGTAAGTGCCGGTGGAGCAAGAGATGAGAAGAAGACACTAATGTTAAATATGACACATATTGAGGAAGTCTGTTCACAGCATTACTAGGAGGTCCTTGTTCTGAAATCCCCTGGGTAAGAGAAGCAGAAGATTTAAAAAAAAAAAACACTTGGAGAAGAAAATTGGGGATAAACATGAATGGCATAAAGAAGACATGGAAAGATCTTGAACAGACGGCATGGGACAGGTTGGCTTGGCATGAATTTGTTGAAGGTGTAAGCTTCTTCTTAAGCTGAAGGTTAATTAATGAATCACTGAGACCCACAGAACTACAAGTACTTAAAAATGTCTGCCTGCTAAAAACTGTCTCATTATGCTTTCATTTTTTTGTTTAGTCACAAATACAAGACACAAAAATAATAAATGAGATTTAATTCAACATAAATATGAGAAAGAGATATGAAGCTAAGGGAAACCTCATGGAGGTATAGAATTACTGGCAGTCCTTGTTCTCGACTTCCCAGGTTAAGAGATATTGAGGCAAACAATAAAACATATGGAAAAGAGAAATGGAAATGAACAAGACATGGCAGGATCATAAGCTGATGACATGCGACAGAAGGACATGGCATGCACTGGTTGAAGGATTATGCCCCCTGGGGAGCTATGGGGTAATGGGGAATGATGAAGGAGAAGACTCATCATACAGCAGACAAAAGTATGACAGACACTCCTGCATGCCAACTTTCTTGACTCAGAAAAGGTATTTGATATTACAGACCCCACAGTTAAAGAAAATAATGAGACATCGAGGAAGCCCTAATCAAAATGCATTTAAATTATTCAAGACTTCTATCAAATGGCCACTGGTAGAAGTGTCCACAAAGGCAAACTCTCACAGACCTCAGAGAACATATTGTGGGGGTCAGACAAGAATATCTGTTTTCACCAACAATCGCCCTCATGGCCATGGACTGGATGATGCGGCAGATAACAGAAAGACAGACAGATAACAGGAGTAAAGAAAACAGGAAAACTATGGGATCTGACAGACAGAAGATTTAGCGTCACAGACCTGTGGAACAGAATCAAACATCAAACAATAAAGCTAGAGATAAGAGAAAAAGTGGAGATGGATTGTACACACCACATCCTAGGGGAAACAACACCAGACATCCTCAACTGAAACCCTCAGTGGGAATAGAACATTAGGTTTTACTGGATGTGCACATAAATAAGTAAGATAGATTCTGTTAGGTAATGCAAGGTTTTGGTAACAGTTTTATTTGTGAAATATTTATGTCACAAAATACAAAAATAAAAGCAAATGACTGCACATAAGTAATTGCACCATCACTTGAAATATGTAGGTTGCATCTTATTTGTAATTAAACAGCTAACATCAGCTTTCAAGGCAGTCCTGATTGTAATGTCACTTCCGTTTTTATGACATAAGAAACACAGATGACATGACCCCCATTTTATAGGCCATAAATTACAAGGCCCCGTGTAGTCTGATGAGACAAGGAAAGAATATGACTACTACTCCCATCCGGCACATCATACAAGGTGACTTAATATGAGGATGTGCATGAGGCTGGCAATCTCAACTTGTAAAACAAATGGTCACAGAAACCACAGCTGCAAGAGCACATGCATGCTTGGTGTAGCCTTCCTGTAAAGAGGCCAGATGCAGCGGCGGCTCTAAGTTCCATCAGGAGCAAAAAAGGACAAGCATAATTAATTACACGTTTAAAAAAAAATAATAATAAAGCATAAAAAACAGCAGCTTTTTGTTGCACAAAGTAACTGACAGGAAGACATGACACAAAGTAACTGACAGGAAGATATGACAAAGTAACTGAAAGGAATAAATGACACAAAGTAACTGACAGGAAGACAACACAAAGTAACTGACAGGAAGACATGACACAAAGTAACTGACAGGAAGATATGACAAAGTAACTGAAAGGAATAAATGACACAAAGTAACTGACAGGAAGACATGACACAAAATAACTGACAGGAAGACATGACACAAAGTAACTGACAGGAAGATATGACAAAGTAACTGAAAGGAATAAATGACACAAAGTAACTGACAGGAAGACATGACACAAAGTAACTGACAGGAAGACATGACACAAAGTAACTGAAAGGAATAAATGACACAAAGTAACTGAAAGGAAGACATGACATAAAGTAACTGAAAGGAAGAAATGACACATGGTTGTCTATAAGCCAACTCACATTTTTGCTGCAGTCCTTGTCCATAGTTCATTGGAGCTGCAGGGTTATAGCCATATCCAGACTCACTTACATAAGGTGGTGTATTGTCGGGGGAAGGAGCATTGACATCTGGTGATGGGATAGGGCTGTCTGATTCTGGCAGATTACGTTTCACCTCACCTAGTTTTTTCTTCATATTGTTAATCCGTGCCCCAAAATTTTTATATGCCTGTGGATCAAAACAATTTTAATAGATAAAGTGCAATTAAACATAAAATAAAACCCTCTGATAAGAATTACACTGTGGCAGGTATGTCTTTTGTCACCATTTCACAGCAAATGGGTCTGAAACTACACAGATCAAAGTCATAGGCTATGAGAAATGCAGCAAAAAATAACCAGATTGCACTTCGTAAGTGCGCGCGCTGGCCCGTTTTTTTTTGGGTCACCCTGTATTAATGAAATACAAAAATGTCTGTATCTCAAAAACTAGAGCTGCTAGAGACAAGTAAATGTGATATTTGGATTGAGCAGGCCTCATTTATGTACAATCAAGAGTAAAATGTTTGGCACAAAAAAAAATTTTTTTTTGTAGGGCTGTGATATCGACAAAATCATTAACATCAAAACAGCATACAACTAAACAAACTGGGTGAGAGTTTTTTGTTTCCTGTGTCAACAATATTGTCACGGCAAAGCAAGAAAAGTCAAGTCTGGTGCCATGCCTTGAGGTGTAAGTGATTATGTCCATTCACACATCTGAATTTTTTATACTCTCCATCTGTTCTGTTGTCAATCTCTTCTCATGCCGTTGTGTCAAATTTTCCATTATCATACCTCCCTGTCTTCCTCTAATTCTCCTTACTTCCACTTTCACACGGTCACTGTGATGGGGTGTATGCCCACTCAAAACACACTCTTTGACAGTCACAATGTTTTGAGTGTAACAACTGCCTAAGTGATTACAGCACTTTCCTCTTATGGCACAGTTAATAGGTTCTATGATCTAATCCTGTTACCATCACACTCCAGCCTTCTTCTTCTTGGATCCTTAGCCCCTGACTGACTTGAAGCGTCTTGCAGGGCAGCAACAAACTGTCCCCATTTTGCTCTGTCAGTGGCCATCCTACGTGCTGTGCCCCAACTCTGGTTCATGCTTTGCATCTCAGCCTCCACTATTCTCCTCCAGGGTGTCTTCGGTCTGCCTCTTCCTCGCTGTCCCCCCGGGGTCCACTGCACAGCAGTCCTGGTGATGGTGTCAGGGTCCCCCTGAGGACATGGCCAACCCAGCCCAAAGCGTCCACCTGCAATGATGGCATGCATGCCTCTCTGACTGCACCGGGCAAGCAGTTCCCAGCCAGAGACACTTCATTCCCCTACAGCAGTTTATGCTAAGGGACTACTTCTACCTTAACACAATGTTTTAGAGTACTCTTGACCTCATCACGATTGTTGATTGTCTTCTCCTTATAAGTGTTACTGTTTCTTTGTTCATTGGCTTTTCTGTTCAACCAACACCATTTGTTCAACGACTTACAAAATTAGACAGATATATGTCCATGTGAAGAAGACAAGTAAATGGTAGATGTGTCCTCCAAGACAACAGCAGAATGACAACGTGGCCTTCACCAACCCCTATGCGAGAGAAATTGTATGGTGATGAGGGAAGCAATGTCACACCACCACCAACTCTTTGTGACAGAAACTGACTGTTATACGACAATCAATCAATACCATTTAGCTGCTCAAACAGGATAGGCCTTCAACAAACACACATCAAGTCCTCCTGTCACGTGCCATCAGCTCGAGCACTTTCCATGTTTTCCAATTCTGTCTCCAATTCTCTTCTCCACGTGTTTCTTGGTCTACCTCTGGCTCTCTTAACCTTGGGTTTCCAGAACAAGGATTGCTTTGTAGTGCCATCCACAGGTTCCCTCAATGTGTGCCCTATCCATCACCATCGTCTTATTCTCATCTGGTTCCACTGGTATTTATCTGGTTCTTGTAATCATTCTATTCTATGAAAGTCTGTCACTTTTTAGTTTTAATTGTTTTTTGCTGTTCTCAATGTTTCAGAGCCATACAACAGGACTGATTTGACATTTGAGTTTAAGATTCTTTTTTTAAGAGTTGGACTTGATTTCTCTTGATCTCCATATATTTCTCAATGCAATGAAAGTTCCTCTTGCTTTTTGTATTCTTATTTTGATATCGCTGTCTGTCCCTGAAATTTTGTCTCTACTGCTGCCAAGATTCCACATCTTGTAGTGGTGTTTTTCAATCTTGTTACCATTTCTTGCACTTATTTTCATAATCTTTGTCTTTCCCTTGAGTATTTTCAGACTCATGTACCATGACCTCTCATCAAATATTTTTATATTGTCTTGCATTTGATTACAGTTATGGGGCAGAACAGCTGTCATCAGCAAAATCTAGATCATCACGACGTTTAGTCAGATTCCACTGGATTCGATTTCTGTTGTGTGTCATCATAGTTTTCATAACCCAATATATTGCAAGTAAAAAATAAAAATGGAGACAAAAGGCATCCCAATCACTCTACAGTTCTGTGAATAACTCTGCACGTCATGTTTTCATAAGTTTTTTTCATTAAGTTAATGATCTTCAGAACTCCATAATGTCTCATCAGAGTAATTCTGTCTACACTGTCAAATGCCTTTCCATAGTCCAAAAATGAAATTTAAAGAAGTGAATTTCATTCCAGACTTTGTTCCATGCCTAAGACAGAAATGAAAGACCTTGAGCTGATGGCATGAGACAGGACAACTTGGCATGCGTTTCTTGAAAGCTCACCTGTGCTCCTTGGGAAGCTAAATGGTAATGATTGGTTGAATGAATTAGCTCTTCTCAAGCATACTTTGTTAGTCATCTTATATGTCCATATGGATTCTTCATATTCTTTTTAGAAACATTTCTCTGATGATTTTTGCTAAATGTCCATGACTCACTACCATACAACAATATTGATTTGATGTAACACTTCAGAACCCTTCTTTCTTTTGTTCAATAACAAGGATTTATAGCACAGGATGCTCTTCAATTTATGGAATGCTGTTTTTACTTGGCATACTCTGTTCTTAATATCAGTGATGCATTTTCTGTCTGATGTAAGCATTTGTGCATAAGT
Organism: Oreohelix idahoensis; assembly: GCA_024509875.1. Lineage (NCBI taxonomy): Eukaryota > Metazoa > Mollusca > Gastropoda > Stylommatophora > Oreohelicidae > Oreohelix > Oreohelix idahoensis. Next base: position 222,494 of record JAMPIV010003624.1, read on the forward strand.
ATTTAAAAGTGCAAGTTTTAATGTTGTTTTCTTTATCATTATTCTACATTTAAGTGGGGTCCTTTGCTTGGAGATAAAACATAATTACTGTGTTCTTGCTGTGCTTGCTTGGAGATAACACATCATTACTGTTTTCTTTCTGTGCTTGCTTGGAGATAAAATATCATTACTGTTTTCTTGCTGTGCTTGCTTGGAGATAAAACATCATTACTGTGTTCTTGCTTGGAGATAACACATCATTACTGTGTTCTTGCTGTGCTTGCTTGGAGATAAAACATCATTACTGTTTTCTTGCTGTGCTTGCTTGGAGATAAAACATCATTACTGTTTTCTTGCTGTGCTTGCTTGGAGATAAAACATCATTACTGTTTTCTTGCTGTGCTTGCTTGGAGATAAAACATCATTACTGTTTTCTTGCTTGGAGATAAAATATCATTACTGTTTTCTTGCTGTGCTTGCTTGGAGATAAAACATCATTACTGTTTCCTTGCTGTGCTTGCTTGGAGATAACACATCATTACTGTTTTCTTGCTGTGCTTGCTTGGAGATAAAACATCATTACTGTTTTCTTGCTGTGCTTGCTTGGAGATAAAACATCATTACTGTTTTCTTGCTGTGCTTGCTTGGAGATAAAACATCATTACTGTTTTCTTGCTGTGCTTGCTTGGAGATAACACATCATTACTGTTTTCTTGCTGTGCTTGCTTGGAGATAACACATCATTACTGTTTTCTTGCTTGGAGATAACACATCATTACTGTTTTCTTGCTGTGCTTGCTTGGAGATAACACATCATTACTGTTTTCTTGCTGTGCTTGCTTGGAGATAAAACATCCTTACTGTTTTCTTGCTGTGCTTGCTTGGAGATAAAACATCATTACTGTTTTCTTGCTGTGCTTGCTTGGAGATAAAACATCATTACTGTTTTCTTGCTGTGCTTGCTTGGAGATAAAACATCATTACTGTTTTCTTGCTGTGCTTGCTTGGAGATAAAACATCATTACTGTTTTCTTGCTGTGCTTGCTTGGAGATAACACATCATTACTGTTTTCTTGCTGTGATTACAGGTCTGTAACCCTTTATCCGAAATCCTCAGGGACAGCTTCGTTTCGGAAACTAGTTTTTTTTTGTTTTCAGATGTCCAAAAGTAGCCCAAATTGTGTTCCAAAAGTAGTCTAAATTTGCATCAAATAGCCTAAGTGGCCCAATCTACGTTCACAAATAACCAGAAGTTGCCTAAAATAACCAGAAATCATCCAAAATGTGATGGAAAATTAGCCCAAAGAAACGTTAGATTTTCAGAATATTCCGGTTTTCTGATAAAAGGTCTATAACCTGTACGACATCCAACATTTTCTTTAGGTCTTTATTTCCTGCTATTAACCTTTAGCACGCTGCCGTCGACATATGTCGACGAAGGCAACCTATGTTCTCCCAGCTGTTGTCAACATATGTCGACAGCGTTTATCATCGTTTTCTAGCACATGACTTGTGTACACGTGATTTTCAGCCCCGGATGTTAAGTTAAAACTTTATTTGCAAGAGAGTTAGCTTCCATTTCCGATTTTACAAAAGTGATGGGTGTATCCGCGTTTATTTTTTGTAAATTTTTTTAATCGAAATGAATCCGCATCGAACACGCAGCCATTTTCGCTATAATTTCATTGTATTCTGACGCCATGAGGTAAGGATGAAATTTTTGTCTTTATAAGCGCTGATATCGGTTCTCAGAATATGTTTGATGGCTGAGATGGAAACGAAAGTAGAATGGCTTTCCTTGTATGTATTTTTTTAGGGGTTAGGATTAAGTGTGTCGGAAAGGTTTAGGGTTGCGATCGAATATCACGGCTGACGAGAGCGTTTATTCCTTTGCTACTGATGATGGGTGTAACGAAAAGATCGTCATTTGATTTGTATTGGTCTATTGGTCAAATGACTTTCATTGAGATGCAAGGGAAATGGACTCTTCGTGTGTTGGTTATTTTTTTAAATTTTTTTTTAAATTTTAAAATTAAAAATTTTTTTTTAAATTTTTTTTTACATTTTTTTTTTCGTTTTTTTTCATCTTTCCTTTCCTCTCTTCCTATCACATCTAACATGTACACAAACAAATTTTATATCATCAGATTCATCATTCATTTATTTATAAAAATTCCAAAAATTATAGCAATTTACCAAGAAACACAAAAATTATAGACATTACAAGTCACCCACTATAAAAACGGGACGCTGTGAAAAATAATGCAGCTGTAGGCGACAATTTTTGCCAAAGAATGCAGCGTGCTAAAGGTTAATACCAAGTCAGCAGCAATAGTGAAAGTCATTAATACTGTAGCATGTGAGGAGTTACTGTGATTTGATTTGCAACAGGCCCCAGGTCTCTTCTCCTTGCATTATTTACAATTTTTTTCTAGGAGGGATTACAGGTAATCCACCCCAGGTTTCTTCTCTTCGTAGTATTTTCCGTTTTTTTCAGAAGGAGGGGATTACGGTGGGATTTTTATCTTATTCGGGTTTTTTTCCTTCTCTGTGAATAATAAGGGTGTTTGGTCTTTTTCTGTAGATAATTAATTACGTTTTCAAGAGTGACGGTAGGTTTTAGATTCTAGACTCGCACCTGTTTTCTTTCCCATGAAGAAATCACGTTCAGGTAGGAATTTCTAGTGTAACATAATGGCGGGGCATTTTATTTCTGTAGCATTGAGTGCGTCCGTAAATATTAGGAGGGGTAAGATTCTAGACGGGGATAGGTTCACGAAACAGCATCTACTCACGCGAAAGTTGGGGGTGGGTGTGATTTACGCGCGTAGCTCAGTAAGAAATGGAATTTTTCCGGTTACTCGTAAGTTCTAAATTTAGCTTATGACCTGCGGGCTATTTTTAGATTTCGCGGCATGATGATTGGATCAGAGAGTGACCCGCTAAAGAAAGAAGCCATGCAGTGACTCACGCTCGGCGTGGGTCGGCCTCAATTCCTGTAATAAATACAAGCGTCTGTTAATGCAGAAGGCTCTCTGATACAAAAAAAACTTCATGCCGTGAAAATCAACGCCTGTATTTAATATACAGAGTTTGTCTGCTCTACGGAGATATTCGACTTTGGTAAATATATAAGTTAATTAAGCTTATAGTCTGTAAGATTTTAGCAGGGGTTTTGTATCGTTGTTATTCTAGGAGTAAAGTTAATTCGAAGTAGAAGGGCCAACAAATGCTATCTATTAGAACTAATAATAATACTAGAAAGCGCATGTAGGAAATTTAATGCAGGAGTATTGAACTCTGATAGTTTTCTCAGAGTAGATCCTCGGACATAATTGGGTATTGTAATTAATTGGGTTATTACTATTATATTGTCAGAAGACAGGGGTACTTATTAATTCCTTGACTTGTGATCTATAAATAATTGCAGTGTAAAATACGCTCGTGAAATTAAGTGTATAAGTTAGCAGGCTAATACCTACTTAAATCGTGAGGGGCGATGCATGTAACTTCAATGTGATTTTTAAGGATTTGGAGCGGGTGTACGTGAGTGTTAGCTGTGTACTTTTCTAGCGGGCTAACTTGATAACGTAGTGGCAGGAAAGAGGGGAGGTAGGGGTGTATGTATTTTGTGAGATAGGATTTCAGTTCCTTAAGAGATATATATATATACTTTATACGAATCGGGTGTAAATAATATTACTGGCATGGGGATGAAGATTTCCCAATATTTGATGTATAACGTTAGCAGAGTAAATACGCTAGGTATTTGTGTGCGAGTTATTTAAGTGTTCTTTAAGTGTGTGTATATTACCTGCGGGCTATTTGGTAACGCTGTTGAATAAGAGAGAGTGAATTTAACAGGTCTGATACATGTGGGTAAATTATACACGTGTAAGTCAGCAGTTATGGGTCTAGAGAGGATTTAATTAAGTCCTTAACTAGAGATATATATTTATATTGGTGGAATTCATGGAGATGGGAGGTTATTCTCTCTAGAGAAGTCTAGTTTATTTTGGTCTAACGAGGACTCACCTCGATCACTGTTAAATAAGTAGGGCCAGGAATTTTACCGGCGATAGGTTTGTTCGGTGGTTGAAATGTTATGACGGCTGACTGGGCTTGTAAGAGATTAAGTCAGCTGAGTCTGCAGATAGGGGTTTTCCGATAGGACAGTAGTTGAGGGGAAGTGGGGGTAGGCATATTTTCGTATCGCTGTGCGATAAGAGAGAGAGAGAGAAAGGTGATTAATTATGGGAACTAAGTGTTAAAGATTTGGGAGTTAAGTGTTAAAGACATGATAAATTTGAGGTGAGGTATATCTGGTGTTATTGTTTGTTCCACAGCAAATATTTTCACGGCTGGTAGCTAGGGCGTCAGTTTGTCCTACAGCTTGCCAGAAGTCGTCGGCCTTTCTCTGGAGAAGGAGAGTCGAGGCAGAGCCAGAAGAGAAAGAGGAGTGGTGACGCGATAGTCACCGGCGCAAATTTGGGTTTGCACCAGAGAGAGAAAGCACAGGTCGCTGGAAGCGAAGCCTTCTCCAGAAAGAATGGATTTTCTTAACAAATCCTGAGCGCTACGCTTATATACGCACACACTGAACCTAGGCACAGGGCCTAGAGGTGTCGTGAAATTTGGTCATAATAAAACCGATGGCCCTAAACCCAAAGAGGGGTAACCGGGCATACGAAATAAGATTCATCATTTTGTGAAGCAGCGATAGTCCAAGTCACATATCCAGTCTACCAACCCAAGCCATTAGCTACAACAGGCGGTTAGAGGAAAGAGGGTCACAATACCTCTTAACTGCACTAGAGAAAGAGAAGGAGAGTAGTGGAGGAGACTCTTAGTAGAAACCAGTAGTGTCATACAGACACTGAACATAGATAGAATTCAGCAATTCGTCGTTTAGTTGTGTAGGAGGTGAAATAAAGTTCTTTTTCAGTGGACATAGTGCTAGTAAAGGGTATTTTGCCTAAAGCGGAGAAGCTGTGTAGATATTTCAGTCTAGTGACGTCTGCAGAGAGACGGACAGTAGGATTTAGATTGTGGTTACATAATATCAGGTTGATTAGGAGTAAGGCGGATCTGATGTTAGAGATCCCACTTACCAGGTTGTTGTATTTCTTACCTTTCTTCCTTACAGGTTGAAGGGAGGGCGACTTTGTGGGGTTAACATATGTAATCACTTTAATTGATTGTTATGTTCTTTTTCAGGTGTGCGAACACGCACTTTATTTATTTTTGTATGTTATCTGAAATTTGTTGTGTAAATAAAACTATTTAAACTTTAGTCTGGATCAGTCACTTACTTAAACTATACATTACCTATATGTTGTCTGTATAGTGGTGCCTGTGGTATTTAGTCAAACCTTATCCCGTCTTGGTAGTTAGAGGTGTTGAGGTTATAACAACACAATACGTCACAAAGTGGCAAGGGAGAGTCAATCTAGGTTCTCGCCCCTTGATGCCAATAGCCTCATCGTCCACAGCCACTGTCATTTTCTTCTAAAATCTATCTTCTTAGACTTTCTCCCCACTAGTGTCTTGTCACTATATGTAGGCAGCCTCTAGTCTTAAATCCACTTCGTGACATAGCCTCTCAGGGTTTCTTAACCTGTGCTCCACAGACCCCTTAGGGGCCCATGAATCGATTCTAGGAGGTCCGTATACATAATCTAAAATTTGAAGATTTTTATTATGCTTTTATGTACTTATTTTTCCAAGAAGGGGTCCATAGCCTTCATTGGACAATCAAAGGGGCCCACAGCCTTCATCGGACAATCAAAGGGGCCCATAGCCTCATCGGAAAATCCACGGCATCCACGGCACAAAAAAATTAAGAAACCCTGCTCTAACTTTTATTCCCTGTTCATCTGTGATTGACCTCATGATGTTTTTGCTGTAAAGAGTGAATATATCAGGCATAAATACAAATCCCTATCTCACTTGTTTCACTGGTTTGGAATTGCCCCGTTTATTCTCCACTCTTAGTCCCTTCTTGCTTCCAGTATATGTTTTATATTATTCCTAGATCTTTCCAATCAATATCTATGTCTTCTAGCAATCTAATGATCGTTTTATGTTTCGCCTCATCAAAAATGCCTAGGCATGTAATTATCTGTTTGTACTTCCACGGCTCTTTCAAACAGTGTTCATACTGTGCAGTAACTGGTACACCGTGAGGCCACCTCTCAAACAAAATTCACAAAGTTGATCTGCTATTTCCATTTTTATCTTAGGTCTTATTCACTTCATTATAATTCTTAATATTTTGTTCATATGGCGCTTTAGGCTAATGGTCAGGAGATCTCATTGGTAAACGTGTAGGTCTTATAAAAGAAACAGTTCACATTTCTTCCTGGTTTATTTGGTTAGCTTATAAAAAATGAACTTTAGTATATCATCAGGTATGTATCAACTGTCAAAAATGTCACTCAGTAGCTCTGTTATTTTTACTACTGGCATTCTTCTATTATAACATGGTCAGGTCCTGTTACCTTCCCATCTTATCATGTTCTAAACAACATCTTGACAGACTTCTTCAAGTTTGGTGGTGTTTCTAATTACTGCCCTCTATTATTTGTGGATTTTTTCCTCAGTTTTGGTCACTTATGTATTTAGACCATCTTTTAAATATGTTTTCTTTCTTCATTAATCCTCTACCATCTCTTATTACAGATATTATGCCTTGAAGCGTGCTAGCTTGTAAGTTAGTTCCCTCATTTGTGAGCAGTTTCTGATTCATTACTACAATGCTTTTCTTTTTTTTTTGGCACTGCTTCTTCAGTTCCATTTCTTTTCCAACGCTGCATTAGCTTTTTTATTGTAATATTTCTATCATCAATTTTTTTCTTTCAGTTTCTGCATTTTTTGGTATTAATTTTCTTTCCGTTAGTTGAACTGAGTGTTTCAATCAATACCCTTTAGCTACCAAGGGAGCATAGACCTTCAACAAACAAATGCCAAGTCCTCCTGTCATGTGCCATCCACTCAAGTTCTCTCCATGTTTTCTTCATCATTTTCACTTCTGTTTCTTGTTCTCTTCTCCATGTGTTTTTTGGTCTACCTCTGCCTCTCTTTCCCTGTGGATTCTATAACAAGGACTGCCTTGTAATGCTATCAACAAGTTTCCTCAATGTGTGTCCTATCCATCGCCAGCGTCTTCTTCTCAACTCTTGTTCCACTGGCACTTGTCTGGTTCTTGTCATCAGTTCCACTTTTGAATTGAGTATTTGGGCATTCCAAATGTCTGCCTTTACTTGTAATTTTGCTAAAAACGATGTAACTATTTACCACAATCACTATGTTTGTTTTTACATCCACTTTTAAGAGTTCTTTGAGTAGATTCTTCTTCTTTGTACACTTTCAGACTTTGACTTGAATAAGTTTAAAGAAAGCGGTGTTCAGCCTGAGGTTGCTGGTCTGGTACCTCTATAGTTTGTTCATGAGTGGTACTGGTGACAGCCATATGTGCCTTCTCTGTTCTTCATATTCTGGGCACTTTTGCAGATGTTCAGCTGACATTTTATCAGTGCCTCAGCTACACTCAAGGGTAGTTAATATCTTTAGCCTGTTGAACAGATGGTATCCCAATCTGTTGTGGCCTGTGCAGATTCTGAAGATTACCAATCGTTCTTCTGTTAAGCTGGTAATATGCATTGTTCTTCTAGTGGCCTGAATGCTCTGCTTCCCACCTGTTTCTATATCTGCTTCTAATAAACTCTTAGACGGGCCTGCGCGCCCAATTCTTTACCCTTCGAAAATAAAGTTCGTTCGTTCGCCTCTTCATAAGTTATGCTTGTGTCAGACTGAGGTAGCTTTTCACCTTCCTTTGCCAATCTATATGGCCAGGGATGTTGTAACGTAATGGGATCCATTGCATCACAACTCTATTGAATAACCGACTTTGTATTTGTGCAGATTGATATTCATAGCTTTTCTGGGTTTTTTTTTTTTTAAATTTTTTCTAATATTTCCCCATGCTGGTAAATGATCACTACTAGTCAACCCCTGGTCTGATAATATGGGGGGAAAAAGACAATTACGAACTGTACTGATCTCTGGTATTTAGCTTACTTACGAGTGGAGTTTAACAGACAGCAACTCCTCAATGCCTTCATGCACAAAATGAAAGATAAGGCCAATAGGTGCCTGAACCTAATTAAACATCTTGCAAGCGCTAGCTGGGGAGCAGACAAAGGAAATCTCAGACAGCTGTACCTGGGATATGTCCAATCAGTCATGGATAACAACCTTTTGCTGAAGTCGGCAATGAGCAAAACCACACAAGCAGAGTTGGACAAAGTCCAAAACCAAGCTCTAAAGTTCATATGTGGGGGAATGAGAACCACACCAACAGCTGCTTATGAAATTGATGCAAATGTAGAACCTATGGACCTACGACGTAAACATGCTGTTCTGGAAGCTACAGAGCGCTTTAGAAGAATGAGAAAAGACCACCCAAACAGACAACTGGTTGAAAATTGGAAGCCCATTAGCAGACTAAAACAAAAATCACCACTACAAGTAGCAACAACTATAGCAGAACACCACCACCTCCCACAAACACGAGAAATAATCAAACAGTACCCAGTCATTTATCCCGGAAAGGAGTTAAAACTTCCAGTAATAAAAACCACACTCATGGATAGCACACTAACAAGAGACACGAACCCAACAATACTTAAAACAGCTACTTTAGAGACTATAGATAGCTACCCTAGCACTGCAATACATGCATACACAGATGGCTCAGCATTCAAGGTCACCATAAATGCTGGACTTGGAACATATGTGAAATACCCAAATGGCAGCACACTAGAAATATATCAACCGTGCCGAGAATCCTGTACTAACTACCAAGCAGAGATTACAACAATAAGCACCACACTCACAGCAATAGACAGGCAATTCAAACAAGAAGTCCATATGCCCTCACATATCATAATCTTAACTGATTCAAAATCAGCACTTCAGGCTTTAGAAGAATACCTCCAAGTTTATAAACTAATAAAACGGTATTGAATCAGTTTTACAAATAACAGTTCACATGAGACAAGGGACGTTTCGGGTTTTACCCTTCGTCAGCCACAAACAGGTGAGAAAGACAAAAATTACATATAGGTACTACAAAACTATACGATGATGAGAAACATACAACAAATGGGCGATACAAGCAGATGGAAAAAGTAAACAATAACAATACAAGAAAACCGTAAAATCTAAAAGAAATACTGAAACAAGAAAGTAAATAATCCAACGAAACGAAAAAAAGAAGAATAAACAAAACTGTGGAACTAGTTAAAGTGAGCTTAGCTCGATGCAAAGAATCCGTGGAAGAAAGCGGTAGTCTCTTGTCACAGAATTCACAAGGAAGTGACGTACGATAGCGACAAAACAAGAGATATAAAAAGATACGAAACGAACCAAAGCAAAAACACAAGAAGATAGATCATAAAGACAATGAATAAAGAATGAAAAAGAGAAAAGCTACCAGAATTTATGCAAAATGATGTTGTATATTTAAACCACCGGGAGCTAGAACGCCCATTTTAAAAATAAGGCAATTCTCCAACGAAAAGCGAGTCTTGTCATTACCGGCACATGAACGGAGGGCAGTGACATGTGTATCAGAATTACCTTCATTTCAATAGACCTGACCATTCAGGTAATTCTGATATACATGTCACTGCCCTCCGTTCATGTGCCGGTAATGACAAGACTCGCTTTTCGTTGGAGAATCGCCTTATTTTTAAAATGGGCGTTCTAGCTCCCGGTGGTTTAAATATACAACATCATTTTGCATAAATTCTGGTAGCTTTTCTCTTTTTCATTCTTTATTCGTTGTCTTTATGATCTATCTTCTTGTTTTTGCTTTGGTTCGTTTCGTATCTTTTTATATCTCTTGTTTTGTCGCTATCGTACGTCACTTCCTTGTGAATTCTGTGACAAGAGACTACCGCTTTCTTCCACGGATTCTTTGCATCGAGCTAAGCTAACTTTAACTAGTTCCACAGTTTTGTTTATTCTTCTTTTTTTCGTTTCGTTGGATTATTTACTTTCTTGTTTCAGTATTTCTTTTAGATTTTACGGTTTTCTTGTATTGTTATTGTTTACTTTTTCCATCTGCTTGTATCGCCCATTTGTTGTATGTTTCTCATCATCGTATAGTTTTGTAGTACATATATGTAATTTTTGTCTTTCTCACCTGTTTGTGGCTGACGAAGGGTAAAACCCGAAACGTCCCTTGTCTCATGTGAACTGTTATTCGTAAAACTGATTATTCTTCTTCTTCTTCTTCCGTCCTTAGCCAACGACCGGCAAAGCAGTCAGTGGCCATTACGCCTAGTGGCGTCTTAAGGGCAACAGCAAATAGATTTTCTTTGCCGTTGTTCCCATCACGCCTAATGGCGTCTTTAGGGCAATGACAAATCAATCCATTTGTCGTTGTTTCCGTAATCAAAGTGACTGGCAAACGGGTGATCAGCCCGTTGGTTAAAACTGATTCAATACCGTTTTATTAGTTTATAAACTTATATTCCTTACCAGTTTTACTGCAGCCCCTTAATTTTTTTAAGAATACCTCCAAACTGAAAATAAATAAATAATACAGCTGGCGGAACCAATTGACAATCTGCTAACAAAATATGACATCAGAGTCACTCTCCAGTGGATACCAGGGCACACAGACATACCAGGCAATGATAAAGCAGACAGACTAGCAAAACTAGGAGCAAGCATGGTTCAAACAAACACTCCAGCAAACATGCAGACAGCTAAACGAATACTCCAAAACAACTTCAAAGAGGAATGGCTGAACCGATGGGCAAAAGGGTCTACTGGACGCGCCTTGTATAAAGAAATGGCCCATCCCAACAAAAATGACAACATTAATAACCTACAACGTAAGGAGCAGAGCACAATCTTCCAACTAAGAACAGAACACACCAGATTCAACAAGCACTTAAACAAATTAAACCCCACACATGATCCTAATTGCCGCAACTGTACCCATCCGTATGAGACAGTTCAGCATGTGCTGCTTACTTGCCCAGGACTCTCCACAGAGAGATAACAGCTATTTGCCGGGCTCCCCAACAATCACAAACACTCTATATAGCACCACTCAACAGCTACAGAACACATGCAAATTCTTCAGCTTGGCATTGACTACTAAACAGCAACCAGCTCAGCAGCCCTAGTTAATCAACAACAACAAGAAATCTCTGGTATTTCATCAGCTCAGAATTACTTGTTAAGGACAGCTTACTATCTCTTGCATGACTTCTTAAAATAACATTCTATTATGGTAGTCTCTGTCACACTTCACATATACAAAATCTGTGGGATAAGCTGGATCATCTGTCTGTAGGTCTCTCCTCTCATTCTGCTGATGTTTCTGAGATCTTTATTTCTTCTGAATCCCAAAGAATTCATCTGCGGCTTGTGTGTACATTACTACATGATTATAAACTTTAAGTTCTGTGCACTTTCACTGGCTTCCTAGCTCAGTGGTCCATGGTTCGATCGACAGATGAGGTAGGATTTTTTAAGGCTGTAAACTGCTCCTGGGTCAACCCAGCCCCAATTGGGTACCAAAGCAACTCTAGGAAGGTTAAGGCAGCCGTCATGATGCTGACCACATCACTCCTAGTGTGCAGATGGTTGAGAAAATATGGGCCTAACACCATATTCCCAATATGCCTCAATGGGCATGTAACAGATCCTTTACCTTTACCCTCTGTGCATTTTGAATGACACAATTTTTTAGATTGTAATATTACTAGCACACACTGTAATAAATTTGCAAAATTACTTACATTTGCAACAATCTTCGCTTCTCTATATTGTTCTTCATAAAATGTCTCACTTAAGCGCAGCGTTTCAATCAAGGCTTGTTGATCTTCCTGCAGGCGATTTTGTCTCTTCACCAGATCTTCCAACTTTGTGCAAGAATCCTCAAACTGATGTGAAAAATCATTGCCATGGGCCCGATCTGTGTATAAATAGATAAAGCAATAACAAAATTTAGATCTGCTTTGGGAGAAAAGCCCTCTGTATACCTCTAGGGCTTGCCTGAAACAAAACACTTCAATTACGGCTTAAGAATTAATAATGCTTAATGTATGCAAGTCAGGTGATTTCTGACTAGGCAAAACTGCTAGGATGTTGGTTGTTATTATAGAATGTGCAGACTAGTCAACAACTCACTTTTCGTATATATATATTATGAAAACCTCATATTAGTTGTCATGATATACATGACGCCACCAATGACGTGTATACATGTGTGTGGGTAGAGAATGGTGTAACCTGTTTAGGTAGTATTATTATTAAAGTACGCAAGCTTGGAATGTTTCATGTAAATTTCACTGTTAGAAGCACGTAGCATAGTTGAAGAATACTCAGGGGCGTATATGTGTAAATCAAGGTTTATGGGTGCTTGTGAAAAGTGTGCGGAGTGAATGTGGTTAGCATTCTTGTCAGAGAAGAATACTGAGATGTTAAGGGGAGTCTGTGGCCATCTGTCATCGGAGACGGTCTGTGTTTTGTAGAGTATGTGAATAGTGTCTGTGATTTTGATTATGATATATTGGATGTGATGCGATGATGTTCCGCGTAATGTGCATTTACAAGGCCTTCATAAATTGTTGTTTACCAGTGCATTGTGTCCTGTCCCGCGCTTGGAAGTGGACGGATTAAGAGGCGCGTCATTTTCCCGCGCTAGAAAGAGGTCTATGTCGTAAGACCTTGGCTGTTCCAGTGTTTGGAAGCCTAATAGGAGCTTTGCTAGAAAGCCCATGTGTATCGACACTATAAGCGCTTTGTGGTTTTCCTGCGCTGTGAAGTTTTGGATGAACTTGGATGCCTGGTGATCAGACCAGAGAGATGTATGTGCGAGGGGTGAATGCCGCACTTAATTTGGATGCAGTTGCTGCCAGTACGTTAGAATCACTGTACCACTTATTGTATTGACGCAAGTATTTTGTACTATTGTTACTAATGTCCAGGACTATGCTGTGAAGATTATATGTATGGAACTGTGATCCAGAGTTCTATCAAGTTATTCATTTGTGTATGTACTGTCTGGAGTGAGACTGTCCATCGAAGTTATACACAAAATATTAGACAGTAAGATGAATTATGAAATCTATCTCGTGACATTAGTTGTTCTGAGTAAAATAATTTGATCTTACTCATCTGGCACTGCTATAGAACCTGAAGGGAAAAGATCTAGACATATATAGTGAAGACATGCCCGGGCAGACCTTTCAGTCATAACATGACAAGAATACAGAAACTGTAAATGTTTGCTAACCTTTAAGCTGCTTCACAGCCTCCAAATTAGATGCATCCAGTTTAAGATGTGACAACTGGCTGACTTTCAACTGAATCTCAACCTCCTGCCGCCTGAAAGCTGTTATTTGATCAATCATTTCTTGTGGCTGTAAAGATAACCAAAAACAAAGTCAGACATATTACTATTGGAAAGAAAAGTGGTTGTTTTACTGAAAGAAACAAACTGTTGAAACATTTAGCTTTGCACTGTTCTACAAGGTATATAAGGCTTAATTCACTCTTGACGCTTGAATATCATACGTCCTGATACTGGGGGCCACATAATGGGACTGTGACGGGTCGGTGGTGGTGGTGTGGTTGGTGTTGTAGAACCGAACCCGAAACGTAAATAAAGGATCAAGCCTTCTGCTTAGAGTCCACATGTATTAAGATTCATACAAAACGATAATCGACATTCACAAAGGTTTCATGTACAATTCAGCGTAACACTTGAATTCCAAATAATATCAGTATGTATCCGTCCGTGTCAAAACAATGTGTCAGAAGAACATCGTGGCTATATACGTGCGCTATTGTAGTCAACAGCCAGAAATGAGCACATGAGTTCTTGACAGCTACAAATTGAATCATAATACGATTCTCCTTCCAATATTAGTTTAATTTCATTAATCTCATGTTTAGATTAATTTCCGAACTGACCCTGAAGTCTACATCGATTCATCTATGTAATATAGGCTATATACTCAGCCTTATTTCCTTGGAAGAAATACAAGACACGACCTTCTTGCTTGACGGATAGCGTAACAAAGGTCCTGTAACCAAGTCACCCGGCGTGACCTTCCCAACGCGAATGCGTCATAATCTCCGCATATATTTCGCGTTCACTATACCGTAAAATATCGACATATTCTATAAATATTAATGACCCCTAAACGTTGCGCATGGGTAAACCCCAGCAGACGCCATCATTTAAAATAACACCGTAACAGATTTCCTGTCAGACGGGGGCAAAAAAAATCTCTTAATTAGATTTTTTTTTGAACAATATTAATCAAATTATCAAAAAATTTAACAAAACCCGACGTATGACCTACGATGTTCTATCTAGAACAGTGTCGCAGTCATGTCAGTAATATATTATAATAAAATCAACGTCATATTATACATATACCTTATATTAAACAAGGAAATGTCACTGCCACTAACTAATTAACTAATTAATTTGTTGTATGTATAGACTAACTAATAATGTGGGGTGTTATTAAAATTATTCTAACTAACTAAAATTAAAATAATTAATTATAGTATGTACGTATGGTACTAGCTAATTAATATCTAATTGAAGAAAATGAGAAATAGAATAAGAGAGTAAAAGAAATAAAAATTGAGAAGTACGGACAATTGAAACCAAATATTAAAGTATACATTAAATTAGCATGGGTGTGAAAATGAAGTGTAAGGATAGATACCTAATTAAATTAACGCAATCAGAAGAAAAGAGCAGAAAAATTCATACATTTTAACTATATATATGAAATGTCATAATGTAATATCTATTACCTTAATAATTACACTAATTAAAAGGTTTAATTGGTGTGATATTCTTTTGTTTCATCTTTTCTTAGTATATTTTATTTTTTTATTTCATCACACTTTGACTTTATTATCTATTATATACTAATTTAATAACTAGAAAATTTAATAATATTGGACATGAAGATCCAATCGTTGTTACCTCCTGTTGAATTGTATGAAAGTTCATTAAGACACAAGGTTCATATTATCAAATTATGATTTGATGATCCATTCATCGTTAGTTCCTTTATTAAACTTTTTGAAAGTAAATTGACTAAGTCATCAACGTATATGTCCTTTCTACATCAGAGATTGTTCCTTTTTAACAGTTTTCAATCGAAATGAGTGATACTCAAAGTGGAATTGAAGTTCAAATTTTCAAACGATCCGTAAAACTTGATATTTTGATTACAATAGTTTATTTCGAAATGTCCTTATTTAGGTAGGAAGTCCAACTGAATTGTTGTATATTCTGACTTGATATCAATACCGTTCATTGCAAATGTAATGCTTGACTAGTCAGAAAATTTTCTCGAAATTGTAATATTCATTCAGAATCCGTAGGATGTCTGGATAACGTGTCGGCTATGACGTTTTCAGTTCCAGGTATCGACTGTATCTCGAATTCGTAGGGTTGCAACGTAATAGCAAATCGTGCAAGTTTAGCACTTTTATGGTTTGAGCGACGTAATGCTGCCACTGATTTCTGATCAGTCTGGATCAGAAATGGAGATCCCAGTAAGAATTTCTCTAACTTGGTAATTGCCCAGATTACGGAGAGCAATTCTCGGTCCACAGTGGAATATTTCATCTCCGGAGGTTTCAGTTTGCGTGAGATATACATTACCGGGTGAAGGACATCATCATGATATTGCAGTAGACATGCCCCGAGTCCGTAATTACTCGCATCTGTACGTAGAACAAACTTTTTAGAAGCATCTGGTAATCTTAAAACAGGTGGGCATGAAAATATATTTAAGATAGCGCGAAAAGTTTTGTCACATTCGTCGGTCCAATTTATCCTTAAAGGCATGTTCTTCTTTAGTAACGAAGACAGGACAGCCGTGATGGATGATAGGTGAGGTACAAATCTGCTATAGTATTGGATTAAACCTAACAGACTCCTAACCTGTTTCTTCGTTTGAGGAACAGATAAATTTAATATTTTAGAAACTGTACTGGGAATTGTTTGGATACGTCCCGATCCAATAATGTGCCCCAGGAATGTTATCTCATTACACGCTATTTGAATTTTAGTTGGTTTAGCGGTTAAATAGTTATCCCGCAATATTTCCAAAACTGATTTAAGACCCAAAAAATGTTCCTCAAATGATGAACTAAACAAACATATGTCGTCAATGTAGGTAATTATATCTGATCTACCTGCTAAAATTTTTCGCATCATGCGAATAAAGGTAGCTGGAGCATTCATTAGCCCAAAAGGCATCACGTTCCACTGGTAAAGACCTCGTGGAGTTGAGAATGCTGTGTAGTATTTGGCTCTTTCGGTTAGTGGAATCTGCCAATAACCTTTAGTTAAGTCAATTTTAGTGAAAAAGTGTAGCATTGGATAGACGAGGAAGTAAATCGTCAAGGATAGGATGTGGTTCGCTATCCGGTACTGTCTGCGCATTAAGTTTCCTATAGTCAACACATAAACGTATGTTGTTGTCCTTTTTCCGGACAATGACTAAAGGAGAAGAAAATGGAGATGTACTAGTCTCAATAATACCTAATGATATCATCTGTTCGAGTTCCTGAGATGTCTTACTCAGAAAATGTAGAGGTACAGAATAAGGATGAACACGAATTGGTGTATCATCATTCAGAATTATATCGTGACTAATTACAGATGTGCAACCCGGTACATCAGTTAACACATCTGGGAAAGATTGTAGAAGATTAGCAACGCGTTGATGCTGTTGCGGTGTAATCGTAGAAGAAATGGTCACATCACGCCAAGATTCAGTAGATTGGACAGTAAGTACAGGTAGAGGCATCTGCACTTCAGGAAAAGAAGATTCTTCCTCCTGTATAACAGATAGATTAGAATAATGACAAGTAGATACAGTATTGTCATCTAATTCATGAAAAATTGACTGTAAGTGTATAGGACGTGTATGAAATTGCTTGAGCATATTAATATGGAATATCTTTCTGTGTCCCTTGATATCTAAGACGTAATCAACGTCTGAAATTTTATCAGTAACCTTATAAGGACCAGTAAGGAAAAGAAATGATGAATGACTATGATGAGTCATCAATGATATGAGACAATTGTATTACCATAGCATGTTATCTGCGTGACGCAGCATTAGGTACTAATTGTAACCGTAGACAATGATGGTTAAAGTAAGCACCATTATCATGCTCGATGACCATTCGAGCATCTCTATTGTTACGAAATGTAACTATAGCTTCACCATACCTGTCATTGGTAGGTGACAACAACCGTACAAACATAACGTCTGCCGTGTCATTAAAGAAATTGCTAAGTGCCTGCCATCTGGTACCTTGTGGCAGATTGCGCACTAACACGGTGCGAGAATATGCACCCTTCCCAATGTAAGTGGGATCAGTGTCACTAACGTGATAAATAGTTCTTCTATTTAATCTTTTGGATATGGTAGTCTTATGAGATGATGTCTCATAATGATTGACATATTTATTTGTCCTAATTTTATTAGTTAAGTTCATAAGAACTTCACCATCATTACCCTTGTTCGGGACATCCCTTCTTTTCCCATTTCCAACAATTTTATTAAGATCACTGTTAATATGATCCTGTCGCCAACATCTATCTTCCGACTTGGCGGCATTCTCTTGAGAAAAGGTATATCTGCCTCGAAATGATTTTCTAATCTTCCTAGGATGGACTGGTAGTTTAGTATACTTTTTATCCTGTAGGAGAGTCTTATCCTTCTCCTTATCGATTTCCAGAATGGTACTGAGACTGAAATTGGAGAAAACTGTGCCACATGTATTTATTTTGTTGGCCCGTAATGTAGCTGTTGCAATGACAGCGTTAGCATTGCAATAAGATTGCACATTATTTAATTCCCATTCCTCAATTTCCTGTGGGGAACAATCCTTACTACCATGGATGCGTCCTAACATCAGATCTGCAATTGGATTCTGAAGCATGCATACCTTAACTTGTCCTGAAAAGAAAGGTGTATTAACATGGACAAGAGCTGTGGGGTAAAACTCAATAGTTCCCCCAAAAGTCATGCAACGGACATATTCCCCCGTTGCACAGCTAGGATGTACTAGCGACTGTCGCACTCCAATGGTTGTGGACCCCGAGTCTCTCAATACAGAAACTACAGAACCATTTACTATCCCTCTGTTAAAAATCAGAGAGCCTGTTCCATCATTGGCTGCAAGACCTACTTCTGGTGTAATGTGTCCGAAGTTTAGCACTGTCTCCTTTGCCTTCTGAAAAATAAGATTGCATTGTGGGCAACTATTTGCCACGTTATAATTTATAGCAAAGCATGCAGCAGAAGAATTAATTGTATTATCGTTAGGTGGAACCTGAACCTTAGGGGTGATATCATTTGTAACTGCTGCCACGGTATTATGGTTATAATGTGAAGATCCACGAGAATGAGAACGATTACGAGAATAATTAGTTGAATTATCTCGTTGTCGTCTATTATAATTGTTATCTCGATGTCTCGAGTTATAATTATCGCTATTCTTCCAATTGTTACCATTATTATATTGATATGACCGATTATAACTTGAGTTACGTGGATTACTGTTGTATCTTGACTGAGGTGAATAATTTCTGGTTTGTTGTCTTCCTCTATTAAAGTTATTGTTAAAGTTATTCTGTCCCTTATGAAAATTAAAGTCATAGTTTCCTTTGAACCTACCTCTGTCCACACTGTGTGTTCTAGGTTTGTTATGATTATGATATGCCATATTGGAGGCTACAGGAAGTGGTTCTCTTATCAACGAGCCAGAAATATTAGCATTCGGATGAGCTGTGCAGTAATTTAAAGAAATTTTTTCTAACTCATCAATAGATTCTGGTTTTCTTTCTTGTAGATAAGCAAAGAATGGTGGGCTGACAGAAGATAATACTTTATCCCTTAATAATAAATCAACTAATTTGTCGTAAGATTTGTTGACACCTGCCAGTTCAACCCATCTGTTAAAAGTATTGCGTATGTTAGCAATAAAACCTGTGAAATCTTTATTGTTATCTGGCAATAAACTTTTGAAAATATAATCTACATGCCTCTTCGTTCAAGTGGAAACGACGTAATAACAACGTCTTAATGGCCTCATAGTCTGTGGCTAATGTAGGATCAATGTTTTGTGCTGCACTTGCAGGTTCGCCATCCAGAAATTCCTTAAGTTTAAGTGCCCATGCAGTTTTGTCAAGGTTATTGACCTTACATATATCCTCAAAGCGCGCCAGCCACGATGAAAGGTCGTCCATGTGTAATTTGAATGGTGGTAATTTAAAGTAATAATTGCCCTTAAGTCGGGTGGATGAAGATCCAGATTGAGCATTATCATTTTGGCTTGCTGCAGCACTCTGCGAATTAAGTTTTGCTGTTTCCAATTTAAGCCGTTGCAATTCCATTTCTTGTTGCAATATGATTTCTTGTCGTTTCAATTTATTCTCTTCTTCAATCCGTAGGATTTCATCTCTTGCCACCTTTCTTTCTTCTTCTTGTCTTAATTCTGCTTTCTTTTCCGCCTGTTTTCTTTCAAGTTCTTCTCTCTCTGCTTTAGCAATAGTTTTCTTTTCAGCCTCTTTTCTTTCAAGTTCTTCCATCTCTGCCTTAGCAATAGTTTTCTTTTCAGCCTCCTTTCTGTCAAGTTCTTCCATCTCTGCCTTATATCTTGCCAGTTGTTGTTCAGCAAATTCAAGGAGTGCCTCTCCCTTTTTATTACAATCTTTTCCAATTTTAATGAAATGATCCAAGGTAAGCATTCTTGGAGTTTAATTATTTAAGTATTCAATTACTTATGTATTGTAATCAACAATATAATCTATGTCGATAATTATAATTACTCAACGAATGAATAATTATTATAAGAAATTGTAATATTACTGTATTGTTATGTATAAGTTCCACAATCTATAATATTTTTACAAAATATTATATATATACTCACTGATATCTATCATAAATAGTTATGATAGTTAGTTATATAAGCTGCTGAAATTATATCAAGCGCTTAATATTAATATTTAATAATTATGTGTATTATCCCCAAATAATTAGTCTCAATTGTCATTAAGTTCACAATATAGTACTGAGAAAGTGTACTAATTTATATTAAATATGTATTAATATGTTATAAAGTTTTAATAATTAATCATTAGATATTATGCCTTAATCATGAGGCATAAAGTGCATTGCCCATTTCTAGGACCACTACTGGAAATATGTGCAAAGTCCCTAATTCCTCATCAAAGCTGATAAAAATTTAATCATATTCATCTACACTATTATTAATGAAGAAATTATGGCATTAATATTAAATTATAGAAGGATGAAATGCATACAAACAATACAATGGGTTAACCAAGGAGTACAGAACAGTAGCACAATACCAAAGTGACATTTTCACAAAAATAAATGATATTATAAAACCAAGTTTAGTAACAGGAAATGTAGAAGGGTGAAGGTATAACTGAATGAAACGAACATATTTTGCACTAAGAATGATGACGTCACAGGACTCATTTGACGTTAATACAATACATTTAATTAAAATTAAAAATAGCTAGATCAGAATAACAAGATAGATTACGAACATAGGACTGTAAATGAATAAAAATAAGAACCAAATACATCAGAAAACAACAGTTATAACATGACTATACACCTAACATGCAAAGTGAATTAATGCAAGTCCGAACGAACCGATCACCGATAACGATAATTCGACGCTTTCTTCGCGAGGTGCTATTAATTCACAGCCTTAGGAACATTCAGAATGAATATCGGCATCCTGAGAGCCATTTTATTCATTATGAACCGCCGCCCAACCATACCCGCTACATGAAAAACGGACAGAAACAATATTTAACATGGATACATAGAAAAAAGAACATGGCATTATTTGGACAAACAGGACGAAATATTTTAACCTTTAAAATCAGTGACTTATCTTGTTTTGGCGGTAATATCGTACATTATATGCTTCGCCGACGGACTCTAGAGCTTGTTTGTATCATTGAGAAAGTCAGCAATAGGTTTCATTTCATGTTTGAAAGCTGCAAATAAGTTTGTTTGACGGACATTTGTCAGCTGCTGGCTTTTCCAACCGTTCATCTGTCGTCAAGGGCATGACGTCACCGGTGTTTATGCAAATAATGTTCGTTTCGGCTCGAAAGGACAAATGTCTCATTTTTTTGTGGTTCATTCTTCTGAAAAAATTCCAAATCCCCACACTGGCCACCAGTTGTGACGGGTCGGTGGTGGTGGTGTGGTTGGTGTTGTAGAACCGAACCCGAAACGTAAATAAAGGATCAAGCCTTCTGCTTAGAGTCCACATGTATTAAGATTCATACAAAACGATAATCGACATTCACAAAGGTTTCATGTACAATTCAGCGTAACACTTGAATTCCAAATAATATCAGTATGTATCCGTCCGTGTCAAAACAATGTGTCAGAAGAACATCGTGGCTATATACGTGCGCTATTGTAGTCAACAGCCAGAAATGAGCACATGAGTTCTTGACAGCTACAAATTGAATCATAATACGATTCTCCTTCCAATATTAGTTTAATTTCATTAATCTCATGTTTAGATTAATTTCCGAACTGACCCTGAAGTCTACATCGATTCATCTATGTAATATAGGCTATATACTCAGCCTTATTTCCTTGGAAGAAATACAAGACACGACCTTCTTGCTTGACGGATAGCGTAACAAAGGCCCTGTAACCAAGTCACCCGGCGTGACCTTCCCAACGCGAATGCGTCATAATCTCCGCATATATTTCGCGTTTTTCACAATCATCAAGTCTACATGCACCCTTTAATGATTTGAATCATGGTCCTCTTACGCTCATCTACCCAGTTGTAAATGGGTACCTGACTCTGCTCTTTGAACTAGGAAAGGAAAAGGCAGCGAGGAAGGGAACTGGTCATCCTACCTCTCGATGCTGGACCTAGTTTGGTGAAGTCTCTAACAGCTCCACAACAGTCATGACAATGGTACCAATGGCTGCAGGGTAAGTGCAGAAGTACCTCATGGAGAGTGACAGCCATAGCTTTAATGGATAGTCAGGTTCTCTTCTCTTTATCTAGTTTATGTATGACTCTATGAATATGGCTTGTATATGGTGGTGACCACATCCCAAACAACAGTCTTGGCTGACAGCTAAACTACACGAGTGAAGTAGAAGATGTCCCTAATACACAGAGACTGAGACAGTGAGTGATGCAGAAGAACTTGAAAAAAATCAATGGCTCAAAAAACAAAACAGCAAAGTCTGTGGAACACTAAAGGCTTAAAGGAACAAATAAAAAAAATATGGCTGACCAAGGTGGAAGAGAATGGGGTCTCGCAATGTACATTCTCCCTACAAGAACCTACATGAACCACGTGACTGATTTGGTTTCCATCATATATCACTTCCAGGCCTCTCTACTCTCTACCTTCCCAGTGGATTTCAGCCTAGACTGTCATCTGAATATAACGATTGGTTTTTGTTGAAATAAAATCGTTCAATGGAATATGACAGTCAACAACAAGAAAGTCTCCATTGAACACTTAATGCAAACACAACTATTATCCATTTTCAATTTGCCTCATTAATCTCCACAAGAGATGGTCACCATCTGGTTCTCCTCCACGTCTCGGTTTACTAGCACTTCTGGCCACCTGATATGAAGAATGTAACAGACACTTCGCTTGATGAAGGTCCAAAGTTTGCATGTGATATTCTAGGGAAATGTCACTCTTTCCAAAACTGTACAGGAAAACATATTTTACATTTGTGTTAACAGCCAAATTCTACTTTTCTTACTGTGAGAAAGCTGTAGAGCCTTCACAGTGGCCAAAGGAAAATATTGCTATATTAATCCTTGCATCTAATTGTTGTTACATTTATTAATATCATTTAAAACAAGAACTATGTTATCTAATGACAATGGTTCTTTTCAATGCACCTCATAAATAACACCTTTCAATAATTTAATTAATGTCATCTTAAAACAGAACATTACATAATGTGGTACACCATTTAAATGCACATTACATAATGCAGTTCACCACTTAAATGCACATTATAGCTAAAACAAGTATCCCAGAACAATGTCAAACCTTAAATTCAGCTAGTATTCTGGCACTTTCCTCTTCATCTCGTTCAGGTAAGCTATCACTGTCTGGTGGTTCCGCAGCTGCAGCTGCAACTTTGGGTTCAAACTCAATTTGTGGAGTGCTCATGGGGCTGTCAGGTGCATTATTTTCCTCCTCTTCAACTAACATTTGAGGACTCTTCTGGGATTTCACAAGCTGCCCATCTGAGTAAAACAAAAAACTGGCAATCAAGATCATGGTAGGGGAGGGGGCATGGAAAGAATAATCGAAACGGAATGTGGTTGCTTACCTACTGACTTCTCTGCTCAGGCTTTGACATATTTCAGTACAGATAAAGTAACCGTTGATAAACAAGCATATTCATACTGTCACGGCACTATTTCGCCGAAATTTCAGATTGGCCACATTGAGTGTTGGCAACCCTGAGAGAAGCGGTTTGTCCAGATCAGGTGATCGGACAGGAAGCGAAAACAAGTTTTGGCGCAAAGGGGGTTCCCTCCTAGTCAGCGGCCGAGATAGGTCGCAGATATTTTCACTCGCCAGCATTCTGGTGGCGAATTGTATGCCATGTTTGGATTATTATAGTACTTGCCATATTTCATCATCATAACCCTCCACTCCCAAAGGAGCATAGGCCTTCAACAAACACATGCCAAGTCCTCCTGTCACGTGCCATCATCTCAAGTTCTTTCCACGTTCTCCTCATCATTTTCACCTCTGTTTCCAGCTCTCTTCTCCATGTGCTTCTTGGTCTACCTCTGCCTCTCTTGCCCTGGGGGTTCCAGAACAAGGACTGCCTTGTAATGCTATCAACAGGTTTCCTCAGTGTGTGTCCTATCCATCGCCATCGTCTTCTTCTCATCTCTTGTTCCACTGGCACTTGTCTAGTTCTTGTCATCAGTTCCACGTTGGTAACCTTGTCATACCATTTAATCCCTCTATTCTACGCAAGCACCCATTTATGAAAGTCTGTAGCTTTTTGGTTGTTGTCTTTGTTGTTCTCCATGTCTCAGAGCCATACAATAGGACTGACTTCACATTTGAGTTGAAGATTCTTATTTTCGTGTTGGATCCGATTTCTCTTGATCTCCATATATTTCCCAATGCAATGAAAGCTCCTCTTGCCTTTTGTATTCTTATTTTGATATCGCTGTCTGTCCCTCCAACTTTGTCTATATTACTGCCAAGATATGTGTATGATTCTACATCTTGTATTGGTGTTTCTTCAAGTTCAACCCTGTTATCATTACCTGCCTTTATTCTCATTACTTTTGTCTTTTCCCTGTGTATTTTCAGACCCAATTGCTGTGACCTCTCATCGAGTGTTTTCAATTTGTCCTGCATCTGATTACGGTTATGGGACAGAAGAGCCAAGTCATCTGCAAAATCCAGATCATCCAACTGCTTAGTTATAGTCCACTGGATTCCATTTCTGTTGTGTGTTGTCGATGATCTCATAACCCAGTCTATTGCTAGTAAGAAAAGAAATGGAGACAAGAGGCATCCCTGTCGCACTCCTGTTCTTATCCCAAACGGTTCTGTAAGCTGTCCTTCGTGAAGAACTCTGCATGTCATGTCTTCATATGTTTTCTTTATTAAATTAATGATCTTCAGGGGAACTCCATAATGCCTCATCAATTTCCAAAGTGATTCTCTGTCTACGCTGTCAAATGCCTTTTCGTAGTCCACAAATCCGATGTATAGTGGTGAATTCCATTCCAGACTTTGTTCAACTATTATTCTCAAAGTGGCTATCTGGTCTGTACATGATCTGTTTTGTCGAAAACCTGCTTGTTCGTCTCTCAGTTTCTTGTCTATGGACTCTTTTAATCTCTCAAGGATAATCCTGTTTAATACTTTTCCTGGCACTGATAGTAACATTATTCCTCTATAATTTGTGCACTCTTGTAAATTTCCCTTCTTGGGCAACTTAACCAGATATCCTTCTTTCCATTCTGCTGGTATCTCTTCCTTTTCCCAGACTTTACCAAGTAACGATTTTCAATGGCACGCTGAGTGAATTAAAATACTGTACAGTAGATGATCTCATTTTTTTTTTAAATTGAATTTTTAATTAAATAGAAGCATATAATTCTTTTAAAGCTTTTACCTGTTTTTACCACCCTTCAAAACGAAAGTTTTTAAACATTGGAGGTAAGAATGTGCGATCTGATGCAAACTAAAGGCCCGATCATACTATACTGCACGTAAGTCTTTGTTTTTACCGACCGTTTCCGAGAACAAACATTCTTCAACGAATTTCAAGGGGAGTGGTTATACTTTGCGGCGCCCGCTAGTCTGGCGTCTACCTGCTACCGTAATTTGCAGGATCAGATTCTTGAAAAGAATCCCAAGTAAATTTTGTCGGGAAGCTGAGACATAATATCATAATTACGCAATAGTGTCTGGCTAGCGCCTGGACGAGCGTATTTATTTCGTTTTCGCTCGCAGTTTTTGACTCCCAGTGTGAGTTTGGAGCATCAATGACTGACCTCGACGAAGTTATATTTCCGTCCTATCCTTTCCCTCTCTCCCGACCACCACCACCTCTACAGTTCTCTCGGCTGTCGCATACTCATGCCCGTACAGTCCGTTGACCACAGCACAAAAGTTGATGCTGTTATTAAGTAATACGGTGCCGTTAAAATGACTCAAAAAAGACAAAAACTTGATATACGCTCGTTTCAAGACTTTTGGGCAAACGAATATGAATTCATACAACAAAAGGATCGTGCTGTTTGTGCTTTATGTTATGAAAGTGTCGTGTGCCGTACGTCAAGTGTACAAAGACACTATCAAACCAAACATCAGTCCATGTTTAAAAACTCTGAGGAGAAAAGTGAAGTCATAAAAATGTCTGTTTCTGGCTACAAAAAACAAAGTAGTATTTTTAATCAAGTAATTGGAACCAAAAATAAAGCTACCGAATGTAGTTACAAAATTGCACAGTGTGTGGCTTCGAAGGGCAAACATTTCACAGATGGAAAATACATTAAGGAAACTTTTTTGAGCAGTGCTGAAATTTTGTTTAGTGATTTACCAAATGAAGAAACAATACTGTCTCGGATTCGAGAAATACCAGCTTCTGCGAGATCAATCGAGAGGCGCATAACTGATATGGCTGAAAATGTAACCGTAAAACAAACAACCGGGTTACAACAAGCTGTTGTATTTAGTGTCGCTCTTGGCGAAAGTGTCGATGTGAATGACGTGGCGTGCCCAGATATAGTTGCGCGATATTGTGACAACGACCGTATTTATGAAGAACTGTGCTGCTTGATACCTTTTGATGGTACAGCCAAGGGAGAGGACATTATAACTGCATTTGTAAGCTATTTCGAAAATCAGAACATTAACATGAATAAAATATTCTGTGTTACTACTGATGCCGCCCCTGCATTTGTCGGAAAGAACAAAGGATTTGTTAAACTTCTTGAGGATCGTATTGGACGTCAAGTATTGAGCTTCCATTGCATTATACACCAGGAGAGTTTGTGTGCGAAGATTTCGTCACTATCCTTGAACTCTGTAATGGAAACTGTTGTCAAGATAGTTAACTTCATAGTTTCTCGCTCTTCATTGACCCACAGGCAATCCAAGTCTCTTCTACAAGAAATGGAGAGCGCATATGCGGACCTTCCGCTGTACAGCAATGTTCGTTGGCTTAGTCGAGGTAATGTTTTGAACAGATTTGTATCATGTCTAGAAGCAATCAAGGTGTTTCTTGATGAAAAAAGAACATTTCCCGGAATTGAATGATGAGGACTGGCTGTGCAAGCTGATGTTTCTAGCTGACATAATTACAAATCTGAATGAATTAAACTTGCGTTTACAAGGGCAGGGTCAAACAGTACTTGATCTTTTTGAGCACTGGAAAGGATTTGAGTCAAAATTTGACATATTTTGCAGAGATATTACCACTAACACATACAAGTACTTTCCAAACGTAAAGGCTCATTCAAATCGATTTACTGTCAACAAAGATGAGCTTCAGAAGTACGTTGAAGCGCTCAAAGGAGAGTTTGCTAAACGAAGTCAAGACTTCAAAATTCACGGGCCCATGTTTTCTTACCTCATCAAGCCCGACTTAATTGATCATACTAAAATCCCATTTGACCTATCTCTTTTCGAGTGGATGGATGTTGACAATTTTGAAATGCAACACATCGAATACAAGGCATCAGAGTTATGGACGATAACATTTGTAGAATTGCGAAAAACTCTTGAAGGAAGCTGCTTGGAAAAGTCAGCTGCCATCCTCAACTGCTGGACATCCCTGCCTGAAGCGTTCACCTGTTTGAAGAAAGTTGCATTTGCTCTACTTTCGGCTTTTGGGTCAACTTATACATGTGAACAAATTTTCTCACACATGAAAGCTGTTTTAAGTCCCTAGAGAAGTCGCCTAACAACTGTGCATTCAGAAGCCTGTGTGAAGCTGAAATTGACAAAATATACACCTGATATTGAACAATTAGCCAAGGAGAAACAAGGACACAGGTCCCATTAATTGATTAATGACTCAGATCAATAATAATCAATGATTACTCATATTAAAATTTTAATAACGTGTTTTATGTTTGGTTTATTTAATTGTTTTGTTCTTCAAACTATTGGACTTTCTGTCTTAACAAAATATACATATGGCAATTTTATTATAAAATTTCAAACTAATGTGTTCAGGACTTAAATTTGGCAAAATATAATATTTGTATTGATATTTGTTCCTATTTATATTAAAATATTGAATAATCTACAAAGAATAGAATAGTTATTTAATGTATCGGAAACATGTTAATACAAGATCATTTTTAAATTGTTTCAATAATTGTTGTATATAAAAATATGGTGGACTTAGGTTGGCACGCTGAGTGACTTTGCAACATTACTTCGGCACGACACTACTAAAAGTTTGCCGACCCCTGTCTTAGAAGCTTTATGGCTTTCTTTATTTCTTCCTTTGTTGGTCTTTCACCGTTGATTTGTAGCTCTTCTTCTGCTGGCTGGATGTCTGGCGGGTTTTGTGGAGCTGGTCTATTAAGAAGGTCACCAAAATATTCTGTCCACCTCTTCATTTGCTCTTGTATATTGCTGAGCAGTTTCCCATTCTTGTCTTTTATGAGGCAACTTGTTTGCTTGTATTTCCCTGTTAACTTCTTTGTGCTGCTATACAGTTCTCTCATATTTCCTTTCGCTGCAGCATCTTCTGCCTCTCTTGCCAACTCCTCTATATACTTCCTCTTGTCTTGTTTTTTCTGTCTTTTATCTTATTGATGGTTTCTGTTGTTATCCATGCTTTTTGTTGTCTTTCCCTTTTCCCCAGTATTTCTTCACATGTCTCATTCCATACCGTTTTGACCTGCTGCCAATAGTCCTCTGTATTCTCTACTTCTTCCAGCTGTTGGAGCACTTGGAATTTGTTGGATACTGTGACCGCAAATTTGTCTCTTGTTTCTTGATTTCTTAGATGTCCTACATTAAATTGTTCTCTATAATTTTGCATTGTTGCATATCTCTTGAGTTTCATTTTTACTTTGGCTATCAGAAGGTGGTGATCTGATGCCACATCTGCTCCTCTATATACCTTTACATCCTGCAATGATGATCTAAACTTCTTGTTTATGCATATATGATCAATCTGATTTTCTGTTCTATGGTCTGGTGATATCCATGTTGCCTTGTGTATTCTCTTATGTGGAAACATGCTTCCTCCTATAGCCAGTTGATTTGAAGCACAGAAGTTTGAGAATAGTTCCCCATTTTTATTCATTATTCCTAGCCCATGTTTTCCCATGACTTCTTTAAATCCGGTATTGACTGTACCTATCTTTGCATTCATGTCACCCATCAAAATTGTGATGTCTCTTCTTTTAACTTTATCCATAATTTCCTGTAGTCTAGTATAAAATGCTTCTTTCACAGACTCTTCTTTGTCATTAGTTGGTGCATAACATTGGATGACATTTACATGTATTTTCTTTTTAGCTGTTTTAAAAGTGGCTGTTATTATTCTGGGTCCAACAGCTTCCCATTTAATGAGTGCTTTCTGTGCTTCTTTAGATAACATAAGAGCTACCCCTTCACTGTGGTGTGAACTTTCGTCTTCATGTCCTGAGGACAGCACCAATTCACCTGTGATAAGTTTCTTCCTGTCTACCCCCTTCCACTTTGTTTCACACAGTCCCAGAACCTCGATTTTATATTCCCTCATCTCTGCTGCTACTTGTGCCACTTTCCCTTGTTCGTTTAATGTCCGAACATTCCAGGTGCCAAATCTGGAAGTTCTCCTAGAAGAAAGAAGGTTAGTCAGCAACACAGACTCCTTTCGGCTTTCTCTGTGTTGCATCATACACCTCCCTGCGAGAGGACCTTCCCCTGTTTTGGATGGCTGTGTTTTATTTTCCTTATTTGACTTGTCCATATTTGTTGAAGTTTTTTGTGGTTTAAATTTTTTACAGGATGGGGTAACCAGCCCCATGCCCAACCCTCCTTAGTCGCTTTCTATGACATGCATGGAAGGGAACAGTGTTACTATTCTTTGCTCCCCTTTCGGGCCCCGGTAACACATGCTGAGTGGATTATGTGTTATAATTCTAGATGTGGATAGGATCTAGTGGACATTTTCCATAGATAGCAGAGTTGTAAAGTGTCTATGTGTTGAGAGTACCATTGAGCGATAGTCAGCGATAATGTTCATTCAGTAGGGCATACTAGAATATATTATGTTGACAGATTGTGCTGGTAGTGAGGCAAGTTACATTGGTATTTTTCGTATTGTAATTCATACGTTGTTTACAGCCGTGTGAGGCCTTTATTTGTGTGTGTATACCGTATTAAAGGGCAGTACCTGTGAAAGGTGTTATCTTGCTGTGTCAGCCATTACTTTTGTGGTCGTACCTTTGGAAGGATGAGCCTTATTCATCATTAGTATTGGTGTTACCATAAATCCACAATATTAGTGGTCTTGACAACTGGGGAGCTCTGGTCCAGTCTTTAAAAGGCTATGGGGCCTAGATCTTCATGGGAAGACTAGAAGTTGGTATACACATTGAGCGTTAGAAGGCTATATTACTATTCTGTGTACGCCTTCAGGTTTACAACGCTAACGATAGCGAGTTATTTTGGTTTTCCAGGTCAAGGCAGTGTGTTTGTCAGTTAGTTATAGTGAGCTGTTTACGGTCGAGTGACCTCGATAACGCTAGTGACATAGTTAGGCAACAGTGGTATTTTCAAGTTCAGAGAGGATTGGACAGCGTGTTTGACATTGTGTTGCAAGTTAATGTTGGTGCTAGAGTGACAATTACTAGTAGAATTTGTGTCAAAGTGATAGAATTAAGTTGCAGCTTGCGTCTGGCTTGTCAGTTTAAGGTATTGCAAGGTAGGGTTGTGGCGTAGTGATAGTGATCCAGGTGGAGCAGCAAGGTTTGAGGTGTCGGTACTATCTGGTATAGATTGTCCCAAGCGGCAAATGGGTGCCAGATGGGAGATAGATTGGTCAAGTTCGGTATAGGGTGGAAGAAAGTTGTTGGTAGGAATTGGTAGATGGTAAGGAGATCAATAGGGGTAGAGGTATCTAATGATATGTGGTACTCCTCTTGGTTGGACATCTTGTTTGTCGTGACCTTACTTCACTGAGGTGCCTGTCCAGTGGGTGCATATCAACGCCTCTGACGTGACCGTACTGTACTGATGTGCCCGTCCAGTGGGTGAATAGCAACGCCTCTGATGTGACCTGACTTCACTGATATGCCCGTCCAGTGGGTGAATAGCAATGCCTCTGACGTGACCGTACTGTACTGATGTGCCCGGCTAGTGGGTGAATATCTAAGCCTCTGTCGTGACCTTGGAATTTATGTTGCTGTAGACTGTTGCTTTTGACAAGAGTAGAACTGTGAAGTGAACTTTGTGTGGACACTTGCAGATCATAGTGCCAAAGAACAGATTTGTGACTTGCGAAGAAATCTGGTTTTCAGATATTCAGTTGGGATATTCGGGATATCACAGTGGAGAACATTTTCTGGCCCTTTATGTCCATAAAAGGTCCATTAGAAGCCTTAATGAGAACATGGACAGATGAGAAGGCAGAAGAGACTGTAACCTCATCATACCAGTATGAGAACGAGTTGACATCTAGCTTAAAAACTGGCTGGAAATTAGCAAATGACAATCTGAGGAAAGCCAGAAGGAAACATGCTGCGTATTATAACAAGAAGGTGAAGGATAGAGAACTAGCTGTTGGGGAGAAGGTGCTTCTTCTATTACCCAGCAGCAGCAACAAACTTCAGATAGGATGGCAGGGCCCATACACAGTTCTAGAAAAGCTGTCTAGAACTAATTACAAGATAGACAAGAAAGGAAAAGAAAAGGTCTATCATGTGAACCTACTCAAAAAGTATCATGATAGAGATGTTTCTGAAGGTGCCCATTTAATGACCCTGGCCATAGCTACTGAAATGAAGAATGAACCTCTCACTTCATATGAATACCCCTTAAGACCCTGTGAAACTCATGAGCAGGTAAAAGTTAGTAAGCACTTGACAAAAGGGCAGAGGGAGCAGGTTCAAAAGGTTTTAGAAAATCATACAGACGTGTTAACGGACAAACCGGGGCACACCAACTTTTTAGAATATGACATGAAATTGATAGACCCAACACCAATCTGTATGAAAGCCTATTCTATTCCTTTCGCCAAGGAACAAGCTTTAAAGGGAGAGATAGAGTATTTATTACAAGAAGGTATCATCTCCCATAGTGAATCCTTGTATAGCTCTAGTGTGGTTTTGCTGAGGAAACCCTCAGGGGAACATAGACTCTGTATCGATTATAGGAAATTGAATGCTGTCACAGGTAGATCCATTACCGGACACCAATCAGCTGTTTGCCAGGTTAAATAAGGCAAAATATTTCTCCAAGGTGGATCTAAGTAAAGGGTACTATCAAATTCCAGTCAAATCTGAGATCAGACCCTTGCTGGAATTTAGCACTTCGGAGGGGCACTATGAATTCAATATGTTGCCTTTTGGTTTGAAAAATGCTCCAAGTGTATTCTCCCGAATGATGAGGAGATTATTGGATTCACTGCAAAACTCAGCTATCACGAACTTCATGGATGACATCCTCATTGCAACAGAAACATTTGAGGAACATATTTCATCTCTATAAATGTTATTGGATAGGCTCAGGGAGGCAAATTTGACTGCCCGCCCTACTAAATGTTGTATTGGTTGCCAGGAATTGGAATTCTTGGGGCACACAGTAACACAGGGTAATATGACTCCTGACCCCAAGAATTTAGAAAAGTTGCAGAGAGCACCACGACCACAAAGAAAGATGTGAGATCCTTTGTCTCACTGTGTGGGTTTTATCAAAAATACATCAAAATTTTTAACAGTGTGAGTGCTCCTCTGACTGACTTGACCAAAAAAGGTAAGCCAGACAAAATAGAGTGGACGGCTGAGTGTGAGCAAGTATATACAGAATTGAAGCAAAAACTCACCAGTAGGCCTATACTGAGTCTTCCAGATCTAAGTCAAGAATTTGTGGTTAGAACGGATGCTAGCAACATAGGGTTAGGGGCAACATTATTACAAAGATCACAATCATAGCCTGGAGAATTAAACCCTGTTGCTTATGCCAGCCGCAAATTAAACAAAGCAGAGAAAAATTACTCAACGATTGAGAAAGAATGTTTGGTGTTAGTTTGGGCAATAAAGAAGTTCCAGATCTATCTGTATGGTAGACATTTTGTGGTACAAAGCGATCACCAGCCACTGGTTTTTCTGGCCCAGGCAAAGCATGGTAATACTAGATTGTTAAGGTGGTCTCTGTTGATCCAACCTTATTCATTTACCATAGAATATATCCCTGGATCTCAGAATGTTGGGGCAGATTTTTTGAGTAGGCACCCACCTGAAAGCAACCAGGAGAATAGTAAGGCAGAGTGAATCCAAGATGGGAAGAATGTCGTGATTATAAATCCAGACAAGAAGCTCCAACAGCGGGTTTACGCTTTTGAATTGGGAGGCTATGTCGTGGAATGGCGTCTGTTTCACATCACAAATTCTAATAACTCTGGCCCTACGGCGTGCCATACAGTGTAAAAAGATATGATACACCGACCAATGAAAATGCTTTTTTGGTCCCGTGTTTACAACTGCTGGGAGAATAAAGATGGCAAGACCCTATTTGTGTAACATGATTATCTTCGGAATTTTACTACAGAAGTATGGGAGAAGTACCACTTGGCAGAGGTTATCAAAACAATATTAGGGATGTTACTCTACCCGTAAGTAGTAATACTTTTACTAATAATATTATAGGACGGGAGAAATCTTAGGTTAAATGCATTCGAAGCTTCAGGTTGGCCTAAGTTTAGCTGTTTAAACTATGCATAACAGAAAATGCAAGTAGTAACCTAAAAGATTATTATATAGATATGTAAAGCCTAATTCCAAGTCTAAGGTAAGCTTTAATTGACTAAAATCGCATCAGGAATAACGAAGATAATTTAAAAAGTAGTTTTCCTACATTGTACAAAAGGCCAAACGGTACCCACATTTTAGGATAGTTATTGCATTCCAAAGGGGATTCCCTCTCTTACGTCCGAGGTCAGACTATAAATAGACTTGCTTAACAAACTCCGGTCAGTCACGATTTGAAAAACACTGAGAGCGGGGAAAGCAGAGCATATATTAATGCCAGCGTTTGCCTTCTGCAGTTGTTAGCAGACCTTATTCCACCATTGAGGGCTAGTCTGTGTGTGTACCTGAGGGTAAGAACGAATCTATTTATATATATATAAATGTATATAATTGTGTGTAATTATACTGATTAATCCACCTGTGCGATACGATGTGTATAAGATGTGTTAGGAATGGACTGTGTCTTCTGATGAAACTTACAGGCTCATGTGTACTTCTAGAGGCAAAGCTTGCCTTCGGAAATATTTAATATATTGAGAAAGATGGCTAATTGTGTCTGTAAGTTGGGAAAGGTATTTAAAGAAGTATTGCTTGAATAGAATGAGACACCTATCAGGAACATAAGGAAGGATGAAAGGGATTGATTCACAGTATCGTTTGACATATTATTTAATAGTTTTACTCCCAACCAAATTATTGTATGGAGGCGAATCATGGGAAAATACTTATAATTAAGAAGTATGAGGGGCGTTCAGAAAGTAATGCACCACATCGTTTTTCTCAGGAGCTGATTACTCAAAAAGCATGAAATTTATACACAATATACATGGATATGTCATGTAAACATCGGTATTATTCAACATAATCCCCATCAACGTGTACGGCTTTATGCCAGCGCAAAACAAGTGCATGTATTCCTAGCCCGTACCAGATTTTGTCTTGATCATGTAGCCATTTCTTCGCTGCATGAATCACTCCTTCATCATCTTCAAACCTTGTCCCACGGAGTGCATCTTTAACTGAACCAAATAGATGAAAATCAAAGGGTGCCAAATCGGGAATATAGGGTGGATGGGGTAGTACAGTCCAATCCAATTTGGTGATTGCTTCCCGTGTTGCCAGACTTGTGTGAGGGCGCGCATTGTCGTGAAGGAGAAGCAGGTCTGCTGGATTCTTGTGCGGCCGAACTCTGCGAAAACGTTGATTGAGTTTTTTCAATGTCTTAATGTAAGCTTGCGAATTGATTGTCTCTCCTCTTGGCATAACGTCCACAAGAATCACACCTTCAATGTCCCAAAAGACAGTGATCATGACCTTTCCAGCTGAAGGAATTGTCTTGAATTTCTTTCTTCTTGGTGATTGCGGATGATGCCACTCCATTGACTGTCTTTTATTCTCAGGTTCAAAATGATGTGCCCAAGTTCCGTCACCTGTAACGATCTTAGCCAAAAAGTTATCTCCATCAGCATTGAAACGCTCCAACAATTCAGAAGAAATTGCTTTCCTTTGCAATCGGTGGTCATTTGTGAGACTTCGAGGAACCCATCTTGCGCAAACCTTAGAAAATCCGAGAGTTTTTATAACTGCATTTGCACTACCAATGCTGACTGACAGCTGTAAGGCCAATTTTTGAGTAGTGATTCGCCTATCAGTAAGAATAATGCCCTCAGCGCATTTCAACATTTCTGCGTTGGTGGCTGTGGCAGGACGTCCACAGCGCGGCCAATCAAGCAGCACCGTATCTCCACTTCCTGATTCTTTGATTCTCTGAACCCAGCGACTGACTGTACTCCTGTTGACTGCAAAACTTCCATTACACATCACATAGACGCTTGTGAATATTCACAACAGTTTCCTTCTCTGCAACGAGAAATTCTATCACAATTCGCTGCTTATAACGCAAGTTGCTAACACGCTCCATTTCAACGGTTTAGGGCATCCGTATTATTTGGCCGGTTGCGGTGCAATTTGGTGCACACAATTAGCACATGCCATATTTAAAGTGTGCAAAATTTCATGCTTCTATCTTAATCATTA
Organism: Oreohelix idahoensis; assembly: GCA_024509875.1. NCBI lineage: Eukaryota > Metazoa > Mollusca > Gastropoda > Stylommatophora > Oreohelicidae > Oreohelix > Oreohelix idahoensis. The sequence continues at coordinate 258,110 of JAMPIV010003624.1, forward strand.
GCTGAGAAAAACGATGTGGTGCATTACTTTCTGAACGCCCCTCGTAGAAGTAAATTGTGATCTCTTGGAATTAAAATGATTGTTGATACTATACTATACCTTGTGCATCTGCTAGCACGCTTATCTGAAACTGTCTATCGTCCCCATCTGTGTCATAAGAGGGATATGGATAGAAAAATACAGGGATTGCTTTTGAATTCATTGCAGGTTTAATCCTTTAACCAAAAGTCTCCAAATCAAAAGAGGCTGCTCTTACAAAAGTTGCAACGAATGCAGTGCCAGTTGGTGATAGCAGGCCCGTCATCACGTTTGTAGCTACTGGAACGAGTTAATCTGAATTTTATATCCAGCATATAAGGGAGCCATCTGCAGTGACTAAGATAAGTTGCTTAAGGCAACTGTGCAGCTTATCCAGACTCAATAAAGACATATACGCATCCAGTTTGTGATGACCAAACTAGTATAGTGTTTCTATAAATTTATAGTAATAATAATAAACAATTCTACAAGTGAATGATCAAGCAAGCGAAAGTTGTCTACAAGATGATAGACATTTTGACCCAAGAGAAAAACAGTTGTTAATTATTATTATTTATTTAATGTTGTAAAATATTTGAGTTTAACACTTTTCAAACAGAAAAGAGAAACTGTTTAATTAAATTGTAAATATTCACCAGAAGACTTTCTTAGATTCTTTAAGTTGAATTACAGTTCTTGTTGGTGAATATAGTTATATAAATTACCCCTAGAAGTCAGAAACATATTAAATACCATAATCACAGAGGCGGATCAGGAAAGGAGCAGTTAGGGACTCAGAGTACTACATCACCATCTTCTCTGGGAACATACATAGCTTGACCCTACCTTTGTGTCTATACACCCTTACTCTCTTCAGAGAAGGGGGTATTACTGATAAGACCAGACTCTTATATCCTGGTATCATCTGATACACCTTTATGTCCAGGATATCTTATTCTTTATAACATCTAAACCTCTCGCGACAGTTAGCTTCACAAAGAGAAAGAAAATAACATGGTCTGGACATGTGGTCAGAATGCAGCCACAATAACTATCATCATGAGTATTAAACAGCGGAAGATATGATTATTTGTCACAGGGAAGCCTGAGAAAAAAAGTGATCATCTTCTTCAAGTACCATGCCAGTTGGTGTGGATGATCCCGCTTCTCAAAACTTCCTGTCCCCGGTGATGTTTGTCAATTGTGTAGTAAACTTCTTCAATGTCACAACATTAAGCTGTCCAGTAACTTCTCTCATTGTCATTTGGGGTTGGAGTGACTAAGAGGTATGGTGTCCGCCTCGAATTCTAGAGGCACCGGGTTCGATTCCCAGTAGAGGGAATATAATTTATGGCAATTTTTTTTCAGAACCAGTGGTCCTAATGATGGCATACTCCCCCTAGTCTCCTGGGTAGTGAGATCGGATGCCTAGCCTTCTTGGATAAGGGCAAAAAATTAGGAGGTCTGTTGTGCAAGTTGCGCATGTTAAAAACCCCACAGCAGTTGGAAATCATAAAGAGTAGGCCATAAGGCTGCTGCCCTGGCTAAATTTAAAAATTAGAAACCTACCCACCACAAAAATATTTACAGAATTTGTGATTCCTATATACACACATTGGAATTCTTGCCGGTGCTATGGAGTTTGTGCACAGTGCTGAGATCCTCCTTGTGTGATCTAAGGGAGGAGATTGGAGCACTGATGGAGTTGTCTATGTGCGATGAAGATAGTCCTTAAAACCAAAACCAATCATTGTCATTATCTATCTCTATTTCTTCAATCTTTCATGTTATCACAGTATATTCCAGCTATCCTTTTCTTACAAAATGCCCAAAGTAGATTGTTTCCCTCTAATGAGATGTACACTTCCGTGGCACACTGGTCTCTCTCAGGAAACCCCTATTATTTTTTTTTACCTATCCGTGGTTTTTTTTCCAGATGGCATTCCAGTATAGGTCATCAAAGTAGACATTGACACCTCTACAAAGGGAATTTTAAAATTACTCGGGGACTTTGGGGGAGGGAAGAAATACCAGCTGACTGGTAAGATGGATATCTGGTCGTGCTGCCTGTGAAGGGAGATCTGCAAGAAATCATAAATTATAGGGGAACAATGTTACAACCAGCGCCAGGAAAAATATTAAACAGGATCATACTTGAGCTATTAAAATGAGCTACAGACAGACAGCTGATAAAAGAACAGGCAAGTTTTTGACAAGCCAGATCCTGTACAGATCACATAACCAGTGTATAATAGTTGAACAAAGCTTGGAACTGAACTCACTACTTTACTCTTTACATCTGAGATACATCTTCCATCTCATGTAATTAACATCCAAGGTATTTGAATCTAGTGACATGTTTCAATACTGCTCACTTTGATGGTGGATTCATGAGTCATTTTTTTTTTGGTAATGATAATTCTGTATTTTTGCTATTTAGACTAAAACTTGTGTTTACTTTTTATCACTATTGTATCAATCAATTCCCGTAGCTTTTTTACTTTTTGTTATTAAATATGTGAATCATTAGTGATTTTGCTGTCACATCCTCTGCAGTTTTCATTATATTTTCAGTGTTCACAGAGATCAAATCAGATCAGATTAAAACTCACATCCCTGAATAACACTCTGTTTTATTTGCTGAAACTTTCCAATTTGCTTGTCATTTCTTGTCGCTACTGTTTGCTGCCAATACAGGCGTCCCCCTGTTATTCGACAGGTTAGGGACCAGAGCACTGTCGAAAAGCGGAAATCGCCGAAAAGCAGAACCCAGTCTTTTGTTAGCTTGCAAATGCATTTTGGCCACCGAAAAACGTAAATAACGCACTATATATCACTTGCGAATGTGTCATCATCATCATAACCCTCCACTCCCAAAGGAGCATAAGCCTTCAACAAACACATGCCAAGTCCTCCTGTCACGTGCCATTATCTCAAGTTCTTTCCACGTTCTCCTCATCATTTTCACCTCTGTTTCCAGCTCTCTTCTCCATGTGCTTCTTGGTCTACCTCTGCCTCTCTTGCCCTGGGGGTTCTAGAACAAGGACTGCCTTGTAATGCTATCAACAGGTTTCCTCAGTGTGTGTCCTATCCATCGCCATCGTCTTCTTCTCATCTCTTGTTCCACTGGCACTTGTCTAGTTCTTGTCATCAGTTCCATGTTGGTAACCTTGTCATACCATTTTAATCCCTCTATCCTATGCAAGCACCCATTTATGAAAGTCTGTAGCTTTTTGGTTGTTGTCCATGCCGTTCTCCATGTCTCAGAGCCATACAATAGGACTGACTTCACACCTGAGCCGAAGAATCTTATTTTCGTGTTGGATCCGATTTCTCCCGATCTCCATACATTTCCCAACGCAATGAAAGCTCCTCTTGCCTTTTGTCCGTCCCTCCAACTCTGTCCACACCACTGCCAAGATATTTGTACGACTCTACATCCTGTATTGGTGTCTCCCCAAGTTCAACCCTGCCATCATCACCTGCACCTATTCTCATTATCTTTGTCTTCCCCCCGTGTACCCCCAGACCCAACTGCCGTGACCTCCCATCGAGCGTTTTCAATCTGTCCCGCATCTGATTACGGTTATGGGACAGAAGAGCCAAGTCACCAGCAAAAACCAGATCATCCAACTGCCCAGTCAGAGTCCACTGGATTCCACCCCTGTTGTGTGCTGTCGATGATCCCACAACCCAGTCCATTGCCAGCAAGAAAAGAAATGGAGACAAGAGGCATCCTCGCCGCACTCCTGTTCTTATCCCAAACGGTTCTGCAAGCCGTCCCCCGTGAAGAACTCTGCACGTCATGTCCTCATATGTTTTCTTTATTAAATCAATGATCCCCAGGGAAACTCCACAACGCCTCATCAACCTCCAAAGCGACCCCCTGTCCACACCGCCAAATGCCCCCTCACAGTCCACAAATCCGATGTACAGCGGCGAACCCCATTCCAGACCCTGTTCAACCACCATTCCCAAAGTGACCATCTGGTCCACACATGATCTGCCCTGTCGAAAACCCGCCTGCCCATCTCTCAGCCTCCTGTCCATGGACTCTCTCAATCCCTCAAGGATAATCCCGTCCAACACCTCTCCTGGCACCAATAGCAACACCATTCCTCTACAATTTGTGCACCCCTGCAAAACCCCCCCCCCCCCCTCCCAAGCAACCTAACCAGATATCCCTCCTTCCACTCTGCTGGCATCTCCTCCCCCTCCCAGACCCTACCAAGTAATTTATATACCATCTCTGTAGCCATGTCGATATCTGCTTTTATGGCCTCTGCTGGAAAGCCATCAGGTCCAGCCGATTTCCATCTCTTAGAAGCTTTATGGCTTTCTTTATTTCTTCCTTCGTTGGTCTTTCACCGTTAATTTGTAGCTCTTCTTCTGCTGGCTGGATGTCCGGGGGGTTTTGTGGAGCTGGTCTATTGAGAAGGTCACCAAAATATTCTGTCCACCTCTTCATTTGCTCTTGTATATCGCTGAGCAGTTTTCCATTCTTGTCTTTTATGAGGCAACTTGTTTGCTTTTACTTCCCTGTTAGCTTCTTTGTGCTGTTATACAGTTCTCTCATATTTTCTTTGGCTGCAGCATATTTTGCGAATGTGTGCAAAAGCTAAATTCTTCTTCTTCCTCGTTCGTCCTGAAAAGGACGTTGGTTGCGTTGTGTCTGTTTACATCGGAGCTGCGATATCTGCGCCTTTCGGCCGACACATCCGACTTCAGCATGGCATTTTTTGGGACCAGGTTTGTCTTCCCTCTACGATCCATACTCTCTCAGCCAGACTGCAGTGATGCAGCCTGTTTCCAGGACCACCACGTGGAGGTGGAGTAGGGTCTTGGTCAACTCTGGTTCGCTGACCCTGACGCAAGCAGTCAAGCTATGGGTCGCTGACTGCATTCTCTATTGCTGCATCTTTGGGTCCCAAAAGCTAAATAACACACTATATGTATACAAAAGCACAGTAAAATGAACAAAAGCTTACCTTTAAATATACAAAAGTACTGTACAGTAAAATGAACAAAAGCTTGGAAACATGACGAAATAGGTCAAAAGAGCGGACCACGCGTCGAATGTATGAGTTCTGGTTATAATTGAAAAGTGTCGAAAGAGCGGATCGTCAAAAAAGCGGACCGTCGAAAAGCGGGGGACGCCTATACGTTTAAAAAAATTATTCTGGGGTCTTTGCCATCGATGTTTATGCTAACATTTTGATCTGGGCAGGAGTGCAATATATGTATGTGGAAGTGAACCTATGCCTGTGAGGCTAATTACATCCTCATTGACTCTTGAAATCATCCACAGACTTCCAGGGATTCCCCCTGTGGTAAAACTTGTTGAGAACCCAGCATTGCACACTAAGCTTGGAGAAATCACTTGAGCCCCAGGCTAATTCTTTGGCTTTGACCTACTTCACTGCATGCAGAAGGATCTCACTGTGGAACCAGTGATAGGCAGGGGAAGCTGAGAAGTGGCTCTGTGCAGGACGGGACAATTCCTTGGGAGAGCCCAGAACCAGAGTACAGTATTTTAGCTTTGCATAGTTGGAGAGCCCCCTTGGATGGCGGGGAATGCACAGTATGTATGCCACACACTTCTTACTCCTAGCTTGGGACCAGATATGGCGATCCTTTAAATGCAAGCCAAGCTGGAGAAACTGGAGCTCACGACTTCAACTCAACATGTTTCGGAATGGCAGAAAAGCCATAGGAAAAGCCTAGATCTACAGTGTAGATAATACCAAGGAGTCTTCAACTTGGTATTGGCTGCTAAAGAGTGAGAAGCTCAACAGCCCTAGTTAAACAACAACAATCTTGATGCATTCCTGATGAGTAAATGCAAACCTTCATTAGCTCTGCTGATGATAGCTGTGTCCAGCAAATGAGGATCATTTTCATCTACTTATTAAACCAGCACCAGCATATCTCATGATACTGTTAGTTTTTTAACGAAATGGGAGGAGAGCAGACTAACATCAGATAGTCTTCATTTACCTCCACTCATCTGCCATCTTGGCCTATTTACTTGATATAATGCCCTCCTACTTTATTTCAGGGAAAAAATGGGGATATGTTCAAGGAAATCAGAACGCTAACAGATGATTTTAGACCATCATTACATGTAATCAATGATAGAAATGGTAATATATTAACAGAAAGTAAGGATATATTGGAGAGATGGAAGGAGTACTGTAGAGAAATGTATGAAGATAGTACAAAGACCCAAGACATGACGATTGAAAGTGAAGAGAGAGAGCCAGAACCTATATTAGATGAAGTATGTGTCATAACCCTCCACTCCCAAAGGAGCATAGGCCTTCAACAAACACATGCCAAGTCCTCCTGTCACGTGCCATCATCTCAAGTTCTTTCCATGTTCTCCTCATCATTTTCACCTCTGTTTCCAGCTCTCTTCTCCATGTGCTTCTTGGTCTACCTCTGCCTCTCTTGCCCTGGGGGTTCCAGAACAAGGACTGCCTTGTAATGCTATCAACATGTTTCCTCAGTGTGTGTCCTATCCATCACCATCGTCTTCTTCTCATCTCTTGTTCCACTGGCACTTGTCTAGTTCTTGTCATCAGTTCCACGTTGGTAACCTTGTCATACCATTTTAATCCCTCTATTCTACGCAAGCACCCATTTATGAAAGTCTGTAGCTTTTTGGTTGTTGTCCCTGCTGTTCTCCATGTCTCCGAGCCATACAATAGGACTGGCTTCACATTTGAGTTGAAGATTCTTATTTTCGTGTTGGATCCTATTTCTCTTGTTCTCCATATATTTCCCAATGCAATGAAAGCTCCTCTTGCCTTTTGTATTCTTATTTTGATATCGCTGTCTGTCCCTCCAACTTTGTCTATATTACTGCCAGATATGTGTACGATTCTACATCTTGTATTGGTGTTTCTTCAAGTTCAACCCTGTTATCATTTCCTGCATTTATTCTCATTATTTTTGTCTTTTGCCTGTGTATTTTCAGACCCAATTTCTGTGACCTCTCAGCTGGAATGCCATCAGGTCCAGACGCTTTTCCATCTCTTAGAAGCTTTATGGCTTTCTTTATTTCTTCCTTCGTTGGTCTTTCACCGTTAATTTGTAGCTCTTCTTCTGCTGGCTGGATGTCTGGCGGGTTTTGTGGAGCTGGTCTATTGAGAAGGTCCCCAAAATATTCTGTCCACCTCTTCATTTGCTCTTGTATATTGCTGAGCAGTTTCCCATTCTTGTCTTTTATGAGGAAACTTGTTTGCTTGTATTTCCCTGTTAGCTTCTTTGTGCTGCTATACAGTTCTCTCATATTTCCTTTGGCTGCAGCATCTTCTGCCTCTCTTGCCAACTCCTCAATATACTTCCTCTTGTCTCTTTTGATACTTCTTTGCTTCTGTGTACACTTCTTGAGCCTTGGCTTTGGAACTTCTGGTTTTGCTTGTATTTAAATCTGCTTTCTTGTTTTTTCTGTCTTTTATCTTATTGATGGTTTCTGTTGTTATCCATGCTTTTTGTTGTCTTTCCCTTTTCCCCAGTATTTCTTCACATGTCTCCTTCCATACAGTTTTGACCTGCTGCCAATAGTCTTCTGTATTCTCTACATCTTCCAGCTGTTGGAGCACTTGGAATTTGTTGGATACTGTGACCGCAAATTTGTCTCTTGTTTCTTGATTTCTTAGCTGTCCTACATTAAACTGTTGTCTATAATTTTGCATTGTTGCATATCTCTTGAGTTTCATTTTTACTTTGGCTATCAGAAGATGGTGATCTGATGCCACATCTGCTCCTCTATATACCTTTACATCCTGCAATGATGATCTAAACTTCTTATTTATGCATATATGATCAATCTGATTTTCTGTTCTATGGTCTGGTGATATCCATGTTGCCTTGTGTATTCTCTTATGCGGAAACATGCTTCCTCCTATAGCCAGTTGATTTGAAGCACAGAAGTTTGCGAATAGTTCCCCATTTTCATTCATTATTCCTAGCCCATGTTTTCCCATGACTTCTTCAAATCCGGTGTTGACTGTACCTATCTTTGCATTCATGTCACCCATCAAAATTGTGACGTCTCTTCTTTTTACTTTATCCATAATTTCCTGTAGTCTAGTATAAAATGCTTCTTTCACAGACTCTTCTTTGTCATTAGTTGGTGCATAACATTGTATGACATTTACATGAATTTTCTTTTTAGCTGTTTTGAAAGTAGCTGTTATTATTCTGGGTCCAACAGCTTCCCATTCAATGAGTGCTTTCTGTGCTTCTTTAGATAACATAAGAGCTACCCCTTCACTGTGGTATAAACTTTCGTCTTCATGTCCTGAGGACAGCACCAATTCACCTGTGACGAGTTTCTTCCTGTCTACCCCCTTCCACTTTGTTTCACACATTCCCAGAACCTCGATTTTGTATTCCCTCATTTCTGCTGCTACTTGCGCCACTTTCCCTTGTTCGTTTAATGTCCGAACATTCCAGGTGCCAAATCTGGAAGTTCTCCTAGAAGAAAGAAGGTTAGTCAGCAAAACAGACTCCTTTCGACTTTCTCTGTGTTGCATCATACGCCTCCCTGCGAGAGGACCTTCCCTGTCTTGGATGGCTGTGTTTTATTTTCTTTATTTGACTTGTCCATATTTGTTGAAGTTTTTTGTGGTTTAAATTTTTTTACAGGATGGGGTAACCAGCCCCAAGCCCAACCCTCCTTAGTCGCTTTCTACGACATGCTTGGCAGGGAACAGTGTTACTATTCTTTGCTCCCCTTTCGGGCCCCAGTAACACACGGGTGAGATGAAGTACGTGCGGCAATCAAAAGCCTGAAGAAAGGGAAATCACCAGGATGCGATGATATATCAACTGAACTAATCCAAGCAGGAGGAGAGGCCAGTGTCCGCTTTTATCATGCACTATGTGTGAAGATCTGGAACAGTGCAGTCTGGCCCAAAGCATGGAAAAGATCTGTGTATATCCCTCTCCCAAAGAAAGGCAATTTAAAACTACCAACTATCGTACTATTGCTTTAATAAGTCATGCCAGCAAAATCCTCTTGCGGATTATCATGAAAGAAAGTTAGAACATGAAATACATGAAGTACAGGCGGGTTTTAGACAAGGCAGAGGTACGAGGGACCACATTTTTAATGTGAGAAACATCATTGAGAAATGCAGAGAATACAATGTAGATCTTCATGCCTGTTTTGTAGATTACACCAAGGCCTTCGACTGCGTATAACATCAGAAATTGTGGAACATCATGAGAGACATGGGGTTTCCGGTGCATTTGATCCATCTAATTGAAACACTATATCATGAACAACAAGCAGCTGTCAGAGTAGCGGGAGAAACATCAGGATGGTTTGAGGTGAAAAGGGGAGTAAGACAGGGTTGCATCCTCTCTCCATACTTGTTTAACATCTATGCAGAAAATATAATGAGAAATGTTCGGAATGACCAAGAATGTGAAAATTGCAATCCGTTCACAATTGGTGGAAATGTGATCCCAGAACTCAGGTACGCATAGCAACGTATGGATGTGGATCATGGATCATTACTCAAACATTAAAGAAAAAAACTGAATCTTTCAAAGCAAAGTGTTACAGAAAAATTCTCAGAATATCTTGAACCAAGAAGAAGGAAAATATAGACATCCTACACGACCTGAACATCGAGGAAAACTGGCTCATAAACAATATCATGTCCTGGAAGCTGAAATACTTTGGCCACATTAAACGTCATAGTGGCTTAGAGAGAGCAGTGATGGAAGGTATGGTACAAGGAAGGTGAGGCAGGGGTCGACCAAGACGACGGTGGACATAGGGCATATAAGACACCTTGAACATGACAATGGAAGAGGCAGGAAGGCTGGCTAGAGATCTAGAGTCTTTCAGGCGGGCTGTGATGAGAGTGACATTCTGCAAAGGACATGCTACATGATGAATTTATTCCTTTCATGTTATCAACAACTCTTATAGTTGTTGCCGTACTAGGGTAAAGGGACATTATCCTAATAAAAAACGAATTAGAATTTGTTGATTCTGTAATTATACATGATATCTGTAAAAATCTAGTCAAAGCCAGCCTTAAAAAAAAAAAAATTGTATATATACATGTCAACACTTACTCAAAATACTTTGCAGGCTCTTGATAAATGCCAAGTCATATACGCCTCTTTCTCCCCAGATGTTGAAAATTCTCTCCACTTTGCCTTTCACAGAATGATCCCTTGCACACAAAAAATATCAAAGACAAACTATTAGGCAAGCACACAGCTGACATTTTCAAGAATAAAATAACTTACGAGGATAAAAGAGATAAATGGAACTACAGAAACAGTAATAACACGGCAATAACCAATAATAAAATGGATAATAACATAATTGATGATATTAACTTTTTTAATCACAAAACAAAATTCATAAAATGTTCATATTCACTTTATAAATATGTCAAGAAGTTCACAAACGTGTATGGTCAGACATACGTAAGTTAAGTAAGTCAGTTAAGTGGCAATCTTTAGACTCCGCATGGGCCACAACAGATTGGGATACTATTTATACAACATGCTAAAGATAGGAACTACTGATGAGTTAACTGTGGCACTGATAAAAGACTGCTGAACATCTGCTTCAAAGATGCCCAACATTTGAGGGACGGAGAAAGCATGTATGGCCATCACCAGTACCATTTGTGGAAAAGCTCTAGAGAGATGCAAATAGCCTCCAGCTGACTACTGCTTTCTTTGAAAACACTCAAGTAGACATCTGAGACAGCACGAATAAGAAGTCATTCCATAAGTAAGTATCAATTTCTATAGACTCCTCTGCATAATCCTGCTAGTAAATTATATTTAAAAGAAATGTGAGATAATGCATCATCATCTCCTTTTTCACTCCTCATGGTGCCACAAATACTCCTGCAGTAATGGTTTCCGTAGCAATTAGTTTTACATCATGAGGTTGCCAGCCCCACACACACAACCTCATACTAACAGCCTCCGATGATATGCCTAAGGGAACAGCAGCCATGTTCTTTCCTGACTTCATACAAATCACATCATTATCTCACTGGAGTTGCATCGAGGGACACTAATGATTTTGAATGAAAGTATAAGCAAACATCACAGAGATGGTTCATTAAATTTGTGAGAAAAAAAACAATGTCTCAAAATAAACTGCAGCAAAAAGACATCAATACACGACTTGTGTTGTAATATTCAACATGTTCAAACAAGATGCTAAAATGCCAATTATGACAGAATGTACTAGCCAGTTTACTTGAGCACATAAATGTTACACACCAACAATATGACATTCAGACATACTGCACTTATTCGTTCCTATTCTACCGTGAGGTATGGAGGTTTGTTAGAGAGAGCGCCAGATTATTCTATTGGCTGTCTTCCTCCTGGCTTGGTTCCATTCTAGTCCTCGGTCCTTCAAAGATTGTCTTGTTGTCCTCCCAGTGGACTTTGGGTCGTCCTGGAGGTCTGGATCCATGGCTCTTAGTTTCCCATGCTTGTCGTGGTAGCCGATCTTCTCCCATTCTGCAGACATGGCCAAACCATCTCAGTTGGGACTGTTCTACTTGGGTCTGCAGGGGTTGGGTTTTTAGGCCTTGACGTATCGTCTGGTTGCGGACCATGTCTCTTCTTGTTACATCAAGCATCTTCCTCAGATACCTCATTTCTGAGGTTTGGATCTGGTTTTTGTGGGTTGTAGTCATTGCCTATGACTCGCATCCATAGGTCAAGACTGGGACATAGGTGGAGCGGTATACAGCCATCTTCATCTTCTTACCAACTTCTCTTTTGCTGAGGAATCCTCGATTTATGGCTTGAAAAAGTCTCCCATCTACTGCTCTTTGGGTAGCCAACTCTTCTTTGATGCCTCCCTTCTGGTCTATGACAGCTCCAAGGTATTTAAAGTGGTCGACCTGCTCCAGGACCTGTTCTCCCAGCTTTATTCAGACATACATGGCACTATAATTACAAATGCACTTTTAAAAATAAATTTCTTACGTGTCTAAAATTGTAATACTGCATTAAAAATGAATGTTACGTGCAAAATGACTACAACAAAATACAGTATCTCATTTTAAAATATGTTACAACATGAAATGCATGTTCCTCCTTGTTTAGCCAAATGTGATTTCATGAAATTAGTGAGGCATCTAGAAAGAACAAGATTTCCAATAGGTACCTGAGACTAAAAACTGATACTTGTGACTGCTGATTGACAAATCATATGAGTTTAGAGGGTGTCATACAAATTATCTCTTTATTAACCAGCATGACCTTCTCTGCAACAAATTTTCTTACGTTGCTGAAATTTCGAACAAATGAATGTAACACAATTCTTTTTCAAATCTCTCTTGTAATGCGATCTCAGTGCCAGAATTTCTTAATGTCCCATAATCTTCTACTATTATTCTCTGTGTTACCCCCCCCCCCCCCCCCCCCCCCCCCCCCCCAATCCTTTTTTTTTTCTTCGTTCCTTAAGGAGCACTGGGCATCCACTGCAGTTGATCTTGAAGGAAGCATGCACCAAAGCACTTTGTGCCTTTTCAGTGTTAGATATTTTTGCATAGGTTTGTATAGAGATGTTAATGCCAGAATTTCTGCGACTTAACATTTTAAAATCTGCTACTTTAGATGCATTATCACCACATAGTAACTTAATTTAATTAGTCTGCTCCAGAAAACAATACTTTATACAATTTTAGCTCAAATAACTATTTTAGTCTGATACAGTATAAACAATCAGTTTTTTAAAGAATCTACTAGTTTTAGAATATGTTTGTAAAGAAAGTTAAACTGCTTTGTGGATTGCTGCTTTAAAAAATTTTAACAAATTAAAAAAAAAAAAAAGCAAAACCATTGGAAATGTTACCCTATTACTGCTTGATTAAAGTTTTAAAAGTATAAATACAACCTCTGTTTCTTCCAAGTTCATGGTCAACATTATCATTAGATAATCTTACCTGTTTTCTTGAGAACCTTTAACCACAATTCGACAATTTTTGCATGATGGTTCTTGTGATGGATAATCCAGAGTGACAGGGTTTGAATGCTGTCTTGTGTGTTAATCACAGTTTTCAGTTTCTTTTCCACGCTGTCTTCATTGAGTGCAGATGCCATCTTATTTATAATATTGTTGTGGACTGGAACTTGCAAGGTAGGACTCAGTCTATTCAAGAAAATTCATGTTTTCTGGAAAAATAAGTGTACTCTGATAAAATTTTAAAAAATTTTAATATTAAATATTATCAGTCATACCGCCCACGGCGACCGTTGCCTCAACTGGCTGTGTGTGGTGTACCCGGAAACGGGGCCTCCCAGTACTGAGGCACAGTTAAGTCCCCGATGTCCCTTATCGGTGCAGAGTTGAGAGAGATGGCTAAGCATCACAATCCCCCCTGTGTTGCAGCATGATGAGAACCCAGCATTGCACACTGAGCTTGGGGGGATCACTTGGGCACCAGACTTAATACTGGCTCTTGACTGGATGGCCGCATGCAGGAGATTTCTACAATGGAGGGTTGGCAGGTGGTGGGTATCTGGAAGTGGCTGTGTGCAGGACGTGAGGATTCCTTGAGAGAGCCCAGAACCAGAGCACAGCATTGTGCAAGCTCTGCATAGTTGGAGAGCCCCCTGGATGACGGGGAATGCACAGTGTGCTACCCCACCTATCCCCAACTGCTAACTTAGAACCAGAAGTGGGGTCCTCTGTATGCGTGCCAGGCCAGGATAAAATGCCTGGGAAAGAGACTGGAGCTCAGAACTCCCTAACTCAAAGTTGCAGGATGGCAGAAAAGCCATGGGAAAGACAGGGCTATTTTGAAGATAACACAACCATATTTTCACATACGAGCTCGGACGCCGCCTCGGTAAACAAGGTCCGCGCAGAGCAGTGACACCCCCAGGCTGCTTGCGAATAGTCTACTACTGGGAACATAAACAGATTAGGGATGAGCCCACTCTCCCGTTGAACAGGTGCTAAAGTCATAGATACTGGGCCAGAAGGCGCACCGGAAACCACAGTATCACGCAACTCGCTTTTTTTTTTTCTATGGAGAGTACACCGTCAAATAAATCTCGTACTGGTGCTCGCCCTGTGGAGCTCCACCAGGCAGGTGCAGTGCCGGGCTCTGAGCCTCGACAGAGCCCACCCTCAGCTACTGGAGGACCCTCTAGACCGTCTTGTGGAGTCAGCAGACGGCGGAGGAGAACTACTGACCAAAACAAAACAGAAAAAGAGAAACCCAGAGTGCCACTTGTCATGATGCACTGGAATGCAGAGGGAGTGAACAGCAAGCAGGCTGGATACAGCAAAAAAACAGAGCTGGAAAACATCTTGTATGAGAAGCAAGTCAGTGTTTGCTGTATCCAAGAGACTCACTTGAAAGCAGATCAAACCTTTAAAATAAGGGGATATCAATGCTTCAGATCCGACAGAAAAGATAGACGAAAAGGAGGAGTACTTACTCTTGTAAGGAATAACATTCCTGCACACGAAAGGAAAACCTTCATGGATGGAGCAGAATATCAGCTGTTGCAGATAAAGGTAGACAAGATGGAAATAGAACTCCTGAACTATTACTGTCCGAACAACAAACCCCTGAGTCTCAGCTCTATACAGGTACCAGCCACCAACTTTATAGCAGTTGGAGACTTTAATAGCCACTCCCAGAGCTGGGGCTATAACCATCTGGATCACAGAGGTGAAGAGGTTGAAACTTGGCAAGATGATCACTCCCTAATCCTAGTCAATAATGCCACAGATACTCCTACCTTCTACTCCAGAGGATGGCACACAACTTCAACACCAGATCTTGCCTTCTCCACACCAGATATAGCTGGATCTATTAGTAGAGAAGTAGGAGACCAACTAGGGGGAAGCGACCATCGCCCAATCTTTCTTACTGTCCAGAGTGCAACTCTCAGTACAGGCCCAGCCATTACAAGATGGAACTACAAAAAAAGCCAACTGGGGTTTATTCAGGCATCAGGTGAACACGCTGCTGTCTACCCTCAAGGTACAGAACAGAGACATTAATGAAGTGGTAAAAGACTTCAACAGAAGCATACTACAAGCTGCAAAAGAAACCATTCCCAAAGGATGCCGGCGTAACTACATACCATACTGGTCCAGCACACTCCAAGAACGTCAGGAAGCTATGGACAGGGCTAGAAAGGACGCAGAGTCTCAGCCTTCACTTGAAACTCACAACAAATGGAAAAAGGCTGTAGCAGAGTTTCAGAGAACAAAGCTAGAAGAAAAACGGAAAAGCTGGAGAACTAAAACGGCATCGCTGAACCTTGAGAAAGACGGCAGGAAACTTTGGAGATTAGTCAAGTCTCTAAATGAAGAGAGTTCCTCACCTAGGCAGACTATCACATTGGATGAAGGTGGCAAACTTTTCAGAGGAAAACAAGCTGCAGACTTGTTTGCTAGAAGATACAGTTCAGAAAGCAACTTACCCATTAACAAAGATCATCAGAGAGAGATAAGAAAAGAAATACTGGCAACCATGGGACAGACAGATACTCCTGCCCCAATGAGGGAACCCATCACACTAGGAGAACTACAGAAGGCTATTTCCAAGCTTAAGTTTCAAAAGTCACCCGGCCCAGACAAAATCAGCAACGAAATGCTAGTAAATCTGAGCTCAGCAGCAAAGACAAAACTGCTTGAGATATTCAACCACAGCTGGTTGAAAGGAACGGTACCCCAAGTATGGAGAGAAGCCATCACAATACCCATACTAAAGAAAGGGAAATGTAAGACCGAGGCTGCAAGTTACCGGCCAATCAGTCTCACAAGCTGTGTTGGGAAGACTATGGAGCGAATAGTCAACCACAGATTGAAATGGTATTTAGAGTCTGAGCAGATCCTGGTGCCGGAACAAGCTGGATTTAGAGAATGCTACAGTATAGAAGACCAAGTTACTTACTTGTCTCAAGCAATAGAAGATGCCTTCCAGGAGAAGAAAAAGGTCCTAACGATCTGGGTCGACTTCAAGCAGGCCTTTGACAAGGTGTGGAAAGATGGCCTCATTGCAAAACTTAGGAGAAGTGGAATCCAAGGCAACATGATGAAATGGATCCAGTCATACTTGCATAACAGGAGAACTAGAGTCACTCTTGACGGTCTGCAGAGCAGAAAAGAGTTGCTCCATCAGGGGGTACCTCAAGGAGGAGTAATTTCCCCAACACTCTTCCTTGTTTACATCAATGACCTGGTGAAAGATCTCCCTGCAGGAGTTAAAGCTGCCTTATATGCAGATGACCTAGTACTCTGGTGCGCTGATGAAAATGTCACCACAGCAAATTATAGAATGCAGCGGGCAGCAGACATGCTAGTGTCATGGGCAGAGAAATGGCTTATCACAATAAACACAGACAAAACCTCCACAACACTGTTCTCCCTCGCCCCCAAGGACAAATCAGCTAACATACACCTAGGGACAACCGTGATCAAGGAAGAAAGCTACCCCACCTATCTTGGGGTGACATTTGACCAAAGGCTTACATGGAATAAGCATATTGAAAATGCAGAAGGAAAGGCCCGAAGACGACTAGGCATACTCAGAAAATTAGCAGGTACCAACTGGGGAGCAAATGAACGAAATCTAAAGAAGATTTATAATGGAGTAATAAGACCACACTTAGAGTTTAGCTCAGCAGCATGGTCATCAGCTGCTAACTCACATCTGCAGTCTTTGGACAAGGTGCAAAATCAAGCTCTCAGGCTCATTACAGGAGCCATGAAAACTACACCAATAACAGAGATGCAGAAGGTTGCTGGATTACAGACATTGTCCCATAGAAGAGACACAAAAACCATGATCCAGATGGAAAAGTACTACAGTATGCCAATGCACCCAATGAAGGCAAGACTAGATGATCTGGCATTGGGACGTCTAAAGCGTAGCAGCTTTGTGCATCGGGGAAAAAGACTTATAAGACAGCATCAAGAAGACCTATCCATGAAGACAACACCACTGAAGCCCACCCTATACCCTGTACCATGGGAGCAGGCCAGCAGTGCCCTCCAAATTAATACATCAGTCAGTGGTCTCACAAGTGGATATGAGTATAATGATCTGCAAAAACGAACTGCTACATTGAGTATGATCCAAGAAAGCTATCCCGATCAATCATGGATACATGCCTATACAGATGGATCAGCAACTAATGCTGTTAGGAATGGAGGTGCCGGTATCTTTATCTCATATCCTGACAACCACTATGAGACTAGGCACATTCCCACTGGTAAATTCTGTTCCAACTATACAGCTGAGGTTCAAGCTCTAGAGCAAGCTGCAAATATGATTTATAACACCAACTCTGACTGCCACCAGGTAGTCATCCTCACAGATGCACTGTCTGTCCTGCAAGCTCTCAAGGGTGGTAAACTCCCGCATCTGAGAAATGAACTAAACAAGGTAGCTGCCAAAAAGAGAACCATACTTCAGTGGGTACCATCTCATTGTGGTGTACCCGGAAATGAAAAAGCAGATAAACTTGCAAAAAAGGGAGGAGAATGTGAACAAGAAGATAATGAAGTCACATACTTTGAGAAAAAGAGAGCTATCCAGACTATCAGAAGAGAACAGAACCAACCCAAAGACGACTATCACACTCTCGACCGGCAGGGACAGATAACTATTTTTCGCCTCAGGACAGGACATAACAAACTGAATAGACACATGCACAAGCTACGATTGTCTGCTTCACCACTGTGCACATGTGGATTAAACGAACAAACTGCTGAGCATGTTCTACAGGACTGTCCTCTGTATGACCAGTTAAGAAAGATATACTGGCCCAATGACTCAACACTAAACTCAAAGCTATATGGAGTTAAAGAGGAACTTCAAACAACAGTCAAATTCATCATGAGAACTCGTCTGACGGTGTAATCATCAAAGATGCGATCGCAAGAAGAAGAAGAAGAATCAGTCATACAAGAGTGATGTCTTGGTATTTGTTGGATACTGTGATTGAAAATGTTTTCTTATTTCCTGATTTCTTAGATATCCCACATTATACTGTTGTCTATAGCTATATACTGTTGTAAATTTCTTGAGTTTTAATTTTGTTTTAGCCAACAGAAGATGGTGGTCTGATACCACATCTGCTCCTCTACATACTTTTACATCATGCAATGATGACCTAAACTTCTTACTTATGCATAAGTGATCAATCTGATTCTCAGTTCTGTGGTCTGGTGATATCCAAGTTGCTTTATGTATTCTTTTATGTGAAAATATGCTTCCTCCTATAGCTAGTTGATTTGAAACACAGAAGTTAGCTAATAGTTCCCCATTCTCGTTCATCATACCTAATCCATGCTTTCCCATGATTTTTTCACAGCCGGTGTTGTCTGTTCCTTTTTTCGCGTTTAGGTCCCCCATCAAAATTGTGATGTCCTTTCTTTTCTTTTTGTCCAAGACATTTTGTAGTCTGGTGTAAAAGTCTTCTTTCACAGATTCTTCTTCATCATTTGTTGGTGCATAACACTGGATGATGTTTATATTTACTTTCTTTTTGGCTGATTTAAACCTTGCTGTTATAATTCGGGATCCCATTGCTTCCCATTCTATAAGTGCCTTCTGTGCTTCCCTAGACAGCATTAGAGCCACCCCTTCACTGTGGTGGGCTCTTTCCTCCTCGTGTCCTGAGGACAACACCTTTTCTCCTGTGATCAATCTCCTCCTCTCTATGCCCTTCCTCCATGTCTCGCAGAGACCCAGGATATCAATCCTGTAATTTGTCATTTCTGCTGCTACCTGTGCAGTTTTCCCTTGTTTACGTATAATGCGAACATTCCAGGTGCCAATCCTGGAGATTTTCCTAGACGAAAAAAGGTTAGTCTGCAACCCAGACTCCTTTCGGCTTTCTCTGGGTTGCTTCATGCGCCTCATTTCCAGAGGACCTTCTTCTGTCTTGGGCGGCTGAGTTGATTTATATTCTGTATATATACAATACCAAGTACTCCAACAGCTGGAAGATGAAGCAGATACGGAAGACCACTGGCAACAAGTAAAAAATATATGGAATGAGACATGTGAAGAAGTACTGAGAAAAAGTGAACATCAGCACAAAGCATGGATAACAACAGAAACCATTAGCAAGATAGAAGACAGGAAAAACAAGAAAGCAGATTTAAACAGAAGCAAAACCAGAAGCTCCGAAGCCAAAGCTCATGAAGTGTACATAGAAGCAACCAAAGAAGAAACATCAAAAGAGACAAGAGGAAGTATATTGAAGAGTTGGCAAGAGAAGCAGAGGAAGCTGCAGCCAAAAGAAATATGAGGGACCTGTACAACAACACAAAGAAGCTAACAGGGAAATATAAGCAAGCAAACGGCCTCATAAAAGATAAGAATGGAAAATTGCTTAGCAATATACAAGGGGATTGACATAAGTCTTGGGCCTGACCATGAAGGACATGTCACAGAGAGCTGAAATTTTGTATAGTGTTTATTCCTTTTCAATATAGCCACTGTCTGAATTGACACACTTCTGCCATCTCTGCTTGACCTTGAAAAGACCTTGGGAGTAGAACACCCTATTTTTCAAACTAAACCAGTCATCACATGCCAGTATAACCTCTTCATCGCTGTCAAAATGATTTCCTATTAGCTGTTTTTTAAGATTTGGGAATAGAAAAAAGTCTGATGGAGCCAAATCTGGAGAATATGGTGGGTGTGAAAGAATTTCAATATTCAAATCGTTGGCTGCTAGCTGCACAAGCCGTGCTTTGTGAGAGGGCGCGTTGTCTTGAAGCAAAGGAAGATTTTGAGTGCGCGTTATCCCTCGTTTCCTGGTCACAACCTTTCTTAGTTTGGTGAGAAAATCTGCATAGTACTGTCCATTAACTGTGTTGCCACGAGGCAGATAATATTTCAAAAGGACACCTTTGCCATCCCAAAAAACAGTCAGCATCACTTTTCCTGCAGATTTCTGCGCTCTCGGCTTGACAGGTGTTGGGGAGCCCGGGGTTTTCCACTGCATGCTGGCAATTTTGGATTCGGAGTCTTAATGGTGTACCCAAGTCTCATCTACTGTCACCATGGTCTCCAAAAAATTTTTTGACTGACACTTTTTGAGCAACTGTTGACAGCAATTTACCCTCGTTTGCTTCTGTTCACATGTCAACAGTCGCGGAACCCAGCGTGCACACACTTTTCTCATGTTCAGTCTGTTGTGTAAAATTCTATAAACTGTTCTTTCATTTAGTTTTACTCTACTAGCTATCTCCACAATTGTCATTTTTCGATCCTGGTCAATGATTTTCTTCACTCTTGTTGCATTTTCATCGTTGCACTCTGAGGCTGGTCTACCAGATCTTGGCAGATCAGCAACATTTGAGCGGCCGCACTTAAACTGTTGACACCAGTTTTTTATCGAAGTATATGAAGGACAAGAATCACGAAACACTGGTTCCATCTCCCTGTGTATTTCTGTAGGTGTTTTTCCCTGAAACATCAGAAATTTTATCACAGCTCTGGCCTCCTTCTTTTCCACTGTTTTGTCAAATCTTTGGAGCAGCAGATCCGGTCAATAGGGTACATTGCGCCGTGCACCATAGCGGGAAAACCTATTGAAGAAACAAACGCGTACTTCACACATTCAGTGCAAATATGATGAACTTTAAATGTGCCAAGTTTCATCTTCCTCCTGTGACTCCTTCATGGTCAGGCCCAAGACTTATGTCAATCCCCTTTGTACAAGAACAAATGAAGAGATGGTAATCTGGAAAAATTTACAACAGAACAACAAAAAACTGGAACCTCACTGGCTGAAATTAAGAACAGTGGGCTGTGGGTTCGATATACCTTAAAAAGGAATTCAGAGGTGCAGTAATAAGGGGTAAGGATTGGGGTTTGGTTTAGGAATAATAAACCTAACAGTTGGTAACTTGCCTGGATGGCATTGAAGAACACATCCCACTGTTCTTCCTTTCAACCGGGAAACACAAATGAAACCGATGACTAGAATGGTCAAAATAAGAAGCCTATGATTATGACACGCTCTTCTTATTCCTTAGGTCTTTAGAAGTCAACAGATTCAAAGCCATTGCAGCAGTATTGACGCCATAGAGAAAATGAACAGTAAATAATCAAAATAGATGCATCATAACGTGCAAAAAGTTAATAACTGAGAACAAAACTAATGCTTCGAATTAGAGTCTGTACGCGAAGGTTCGGACCATTTATGTTTTTTCTATAAAGTGCACTGATTTTCAATGTGCAAGAAGAAAATATTAGGCTACAACACACATTTACACGTTTCGATATACAGTACAATAAGGATGTCAGAGCAACCTTAGTTACACCAAGAACTGTTACTGCTAGTTAAATTTAACAACAATGAAATTACCAAACAATGTCATTAAATTGAACAAACAAAATTGCCCCCCCCCCCCCCCTTTTCCGTTCTTGTCATCCCTAAAAATGTATGGGCAGCTCATCGTGTATTCTTCTAATAAACATAGACAATAAAGATTAACAACATTAAGAATGATATAATTATTTTATTTCATTCTTTTCGACCACACCTTAATTTGAACGTGGCAAGAAAAAAAGTGATTTGCCAGCCGAGAGCTGCTCATGTTTCTTAAAATGGTTCTATCTAACTAATTTAAACGAGCTTTTATTAGATATATCTCATATATGCCAGTGATCTGAAACTAATTTTAGATCTGGTAATATTATCACTAGTTCGCATGTGACACAAACACAAGCAGTTTTATGATTACTAAATTACTGGGTGTTTTACTACGACACACGTCGCGTAACTGGCATTGGTTACATGACTTTAAATCAGTGTTGCCAACTCAACTTTTTTCTTGGTTAATTGGGTGATAATGTCTCTCCAAGGCCTCTTGTCTCTAGTAATGTTTATCAATTATGTAGCTGACTTCTTCCCATTCCGTGATGACAACATTTCTAGTATCTTCCGTCTTTGTCGTTCTCTATCTCTTTTTCCTGTTGTCACAATTTATTCCAGCTTCTTCTCATTACATGCCAAAAAGAACGTGAATTGCTTCCTTCTAATGTGAGTAATAAGATGGTTTGCAACTGACTTCTTTCATGGCATCATCATTTCTCTTTTTAGCTGTACATGGTATTCATAAAACTCTCTGTATAACCATATATTTGTCGTCCTCGGTGCTGTTCGGGCTTGTACCTAGATATAGCGGTATTTTGACTTATTTATTTCGAAATTTTTACTGTTACCTACAAGTGACAAATCTAGCAACACGACGAAATGTTGTAAATTTTGAAGAAAAAAAATCCCCGGTAAATTAACTCAAATCCTGAGGTCCTTTCCTTCACTTTGTGTCTATTCAGTGTATGAGTATGTCCTTCTTATGTTTTCCGTAGCTATAGGCGTACATTATGCCTCCATTGGGCCGCCTCTGTTCATCACTTCTGGTAAAAACAATGAACTGATATTACAAAGGAAACTTAGCTAGTGGATTTCTGCCCACTGCATGCTATATGGAAAACGAAAGAGCAGAAAGGTTTGCTAAAGGAGGAAGTACAATTAATACTTCTTCTTTGATCCTTAGCCGCCGACCGTCAAAGCTGTCAGTGGCCATCACGCCTGGTGGCTTCTTGTAGGGCAGCAACAAATTGATTCCACTTTGCTCGGTCGGTGGCCGTCCTTCGTACAGTGCCCCAACTCTGGTTCATTCTTTGCAACTCAGCCTCCACAGTCCTCCGCCAAGTTGTTTTTGGTCGGCCTCTCTTTCGTTTTCCTTCAGGGCTCCATAGCATAGCAGTTCTTGTGATGGCATCGGGGTCTCTTCTGAGGACATGGCCAACCCAGCTCCAGCGTCTGCCAGCTATGATGGTGTGCATGTCCTCTTGCTTGCTCCGAGTAAGCAGATCTTGGTTGGTGATGGTATTCGGCCAAAAGATTCGGAGAATTTTTCTTAGGCAGGTTGTGTGAAAAGAGGACAATTTCGACATTTTTGTCTCTGTTACCCTCCAGCATTCCGCACTATAGAGAAGCACAGAAAGCACACAGCTCTGATATAATCTTAATTTTGTGCTTGTGCTGTACTGAGAGGACTTCCAGATGTTGTTTAGACTATAAAAGGCTGTTCTTGCTTTGTTCATTCTGTTGTTGATGTCTTTGCTTGCTCCGCCATCTGATGTTACTATGCATCATAGGTATGTGAAGGTGTCTGTCTGTTCCAGTTGTTGATTCCTTACTGTAAAATTAATCCTGGGTACAAGAAATCACACGAAGAGATTGGGAGCCGCGCTAGCGTTGTGGTTACCACACTGCGCTGGCGACCGGGTGACCCAGGATCAAACCCGGGCGAGGACATTTGAAGATTTTCGTCGACCGGGATTTGGACTGGATTAACTCGAGCCATGGCGAGTACATTTGAAGGAGTGTCGTTGACCAGGGACTGGCGACTCCTGTGCCGACCCAGCTCTCATGGGTACCTCCGAAATCGGCGAGTATCTGCCTGAATGGAGAGGGACACCTGTCTCTGTACACAAAAAAAAGGGATACTCACGTAAAATCAGTCTCAGGTTAGACATACTAACCTGAGATTTCGCCTCGAGTAATAGCGGGCGCACGGAAAGAAAAAAAAAACACGAAGAGATAAAAGTAATATTTTTTTTTAAAAAATAGCTTCAAAGAAAATGTCATAGAGAACGCCCACAGTTAAATACAACAGAAGCCCACTACTCCTTACCAGGAGAGATCAATCGATAATTTTCAGGCTGAGAGAACCGGCCACTCAATTGCCATCTATTTTTAAAAAAATTGAAATCGAACAACATGTGGGGAAGGCAAAGAAACAGTGCAGCATTTCCTCCAATAATACCAGCTCCATGAGAGGAGTAGATTGGCAGCTTGACCTCTGTCACAGGAGCAGTGACATAAGGGTCAAAATGACGTAAATTGAAGAATACTGGACCGACTGTGTAAGGAAAGGAGTACTCTCGAAGCGAATTGCGAGAAAAGAAAGAAATTGAGACCCCCACGTCATAGGGAACAACGATGACGCGACACAAAAAGATTATCAAGTGAAATTCCATCAAGATGCACGAAAAAGAAAAGAAGAACTCAGCTACGGTCTGGATATGGAACATCTGATCCAGAGAATGACAACCATTCGATAGGAAGATGGTAGTTTCCAATAAGAAGAAGGTTTCTGTAAAAGAAGTGAGTACCCCAGCGTTTTAATCCATACAGCAAGTCTACACAAACTTGAAATAAACGACATCGAATTGATAAGAGTCGTCAAGATGGAACCACCGGTTCACGTTCAAATTAGGAAGAATAGTTCAGAGAATAACGTGTGAATCTTCATGAAGAGTTGACTTGGTGGACCCTTAACATTCATTCCTTTGTGGGAAGAAAGGACGCGGTTAAGGATGCTGTGGAGAAAAGTGGTCATGAGAATAAGGACAAAGTGAGGTAGGAGATTTGTAAAACGGTTGAGCTGAAGGTTAAGGTCGAGCGGTCATATTTTAAGTTGACTTTCCTAGTGTAACGATAAGGTAGGAAGATAGTAACCTATAAAGAAATCGAATTGAGATGACAAATAAGTGATGTTTCTAAGGTATTAAGAAGTTCATTAAATTATTAGAGTTGATCGGAGTAAGACTTGTGTTTGTACTCGTTGAAAGAGCCCTTGAGTTCCAGTGACATTTGTTGTGCTACAGTGTTAAGTTGGTTAAATTAGTTACCCGAAGAAGGATCGTCGGAACTGGCGAATCTTTCCAAAACAAGGGACTATTAAGGGAAAATGATTCAGTGGACAAAGTGATAAAATTACGCATACGGGTATAAGAAAGGACTTAGGAAAATAACAAATCAAAAGTGAAGCCTAAAATATTGACGAAGTATCTCGTCCGTAAACAATATGACTCCACCCCCCCCCATCCCTGTCCAGCGTATTGCTCACCACTATACGATCCTAACTAACAAGAAAAAACAACGGCCTACTAAAGTTAACGCGAAGTACCATGAGAAATAAAATCTGGAGAGCAAGATAGTAACACCGCGCTGTGACATCAGCCCGGGGGTGGGTTTCTGACACCTCCACCAACCCAGTTGATGGAAAAAAATGTATGACGGCGAGAGAAATCTAAGACAGGCCGTCAACTTTATGAAAGATGTGGGTATTTGAGAGCAAACGAAGAAGAGGTAGAAGAATGCTTTCAATGACACTGGTCTTGACAATATCTTCTTGTAATTCGAGAATCAACTTGAAAGTAGTAAATTCGTGTTCTCTTCTGTGCGATATATGATACAACATGTGTGAAGCTGGACGTCAGCCATATCTTCATACTCGTGGTGATTCATGACTTTTTTATTTGACGTATGATACTGTCTGTGCATATGTAGTCTATAAGGATTCAATATTGAAGTGTCACCAGAATACAATTTAAAACATGCGCAAACGATTCTTAAATGTTTTAGTCGTTCCTCTTCTACTCTGTTATTTAGAGATTTGTCAGAGAGAACGCCATACTATCCTATTGGCTATCTTCCGCCTAGTCTTGTTCCAGTCTAGTCCTTGGTACTTCATAGATCGTCTAATGCTGTCCTCTGGGTCGTCCTGGAGGTCTGGATCCCTGGCTCTTGTTTTCCCATTTTGGTTGCGGTAGCCAATCTTCATACATGGCCAAACCAACGTAACTGGGACTGTTCCACGTGATCTTCAGGGATCAGACCTTTTTACAACGAAGTAACAATTTGTTAGCATTTCTTTTACTAGCTAAAGAAAATAAAAAGGGAGATGTCTTTCGATGAACGTTATTATTGGGGTCAAATAAGTGTTCCACGCTCATAAATTTCACACAGAGTGGAAAGAAAAGATAAAGCAGCGTTTGGCAACCACGATCTCGTCTGCCGTTAGACTATATGAGATGATATAGTAGATCTCTAAATGACGACGGAAACAAAAGAAAGAATGTTTAAGCTGGGGAACTTTCCGACAAGTTCTCTCCCTACAGGTGGTTAAAAGCGCCGTATCCCCAGAGTTACAGGTACTTGCTCCGTGTTCCCAGTGAAAACCCACGAGATAGCCTACTAAAGTTCACGGCAAAACCTCTAATACCCAAAGACCATTGTTCGTGTTGAAGAGCCACGTCTTCCTCGATGTTGCCCTGGTAACTGGGGTGCGAATCCCCAGGGTAAACACTACTGATCTAGATGAGCAAACCTCGATAACAAACCTGGTGCACCAACACCGTACCCATCCATCTATGGTTGGACAGGCGCCAGAACTGTACTGTATTGAACAGTTCTGAGAATTAGGAACCAATGTGCACTGCTCTCTGTCGACTGGAATCCAACTTTTGGTTACATGCCTAGAGTCCAAGAGAACTCGGCATAACAAGCAAGCGATTTGTAGGCTGGGAATGAGCACTGTGAACCCTATCTTGTTTACATACCTCAGGGAGATGCAGAAACACCCCACTTATCTTCTCAAGTGCTTAGACATTACATATCTGGCTTCTACCCTGGATGTGTAGGAAACCCACAGGCATCCCAGTACTATATTACCAAGAGGAGACAGGGGAAACCGCCATGCTCTAGCGCGAATTCCATAGTCAGGCTATAACTATAGGCGTCGTCCACATATGCCGTCACGCAGTGAGGGTGGGGGGGAGGGGTCTAAAACTTTGGGACGAAAGGGAATTTGCAAAAATGGGACGTTATACAAAAATACGAGTGATACTTGCTTCTTTCGTAAATGATGTCGTAACAAAATAGATTTTGTAACCTCAATCATCAAAGTCTACGTTTATCCGCAATAGTCAACAACTCCATGGAGGGAGTCATATATTAATATTACAATATCAGCTGAAATATAACATAATTGTTATAACCTTTATCTGTTTTTAACCTTTTTTTTTAAATTGGCTAGTAATAATTTTAAGGAGGAGCATTTTACTTTGCTGTGGGATAATGAAAACGAAGAGAAATCATTCATTGATAACAACTTCAGTTTAAAAAAATCTTGTATTTGTGTGGAATTTCTCGCAAGTTTAACATTATTTTATGAAACTGTAACATAATAAAGTATTGAAATTATTGATGTGGTTACTTTAAATTTAAATAATTTTTTTTATTTTATTGTTTAAAATTAAGGCACAATGAGCGACATTTAAAATAAATAGAGCAACGTTTGACCAGCTAATCAGGTACTGTAAAAGTCTGATTAATAAACACTATTTTACTTAAAAGGGTTTTATTTTGTCTGCCTTAGTTAACTAATTTACATTCGATTACATTCTTTCTGTTTAGTAGTACAAAAATGGGGTTAAACAAGAAAAAAAAAGGGGGTGGGGGAGGTTAAGACATTTGCGACGTCACATACTGGGGTTGGGGAGGGGTCCTGGGTTTTTTGTGACGAAGTGTGACAAGGGGGAGGGGGTGGTTAAAATAGCGAAAATTGCATGGCGTCATGTATGGACGGCCCCTTATCCCAAATACGCATTAAATCTGCACTGCATGACTATTCCCTTGTGGTGCAGCATGTTGAGAACCCAGACTGACTGCATGCAAGAGGATTCTACACTGGATGAATA
Organism: Oreohelix idahoensis; assembly: GCA_024509875.1. Lineage (NCBI taxonomy): Eukaryota > Metazoa > Mollusca > Gastropoda > Stylommatophora > Oreohelicidae > Oreohelix > Oreohelix idahoensis. The sequence continues at coordinate 285,691 of JAMPIV010003624.1, forward strand.
ACCGGTGAGGGGAGCTGAGAAGTGGCTGTGTGCAGGACGTGACTATTCCTCTACAGAGCCCAGAATCAGAGCACAGTTGCTTACTATCTGCTTATTTGGAGAGACCCTCTGGATGGCGGGGAATACACACTATGCCACCCCACATTTTCTCCCACTGCTAACTTAAAACCAGGTGCGAGAGTTCTCTAAATCCATGCCATGCCAGGATGAAATACTAAGGACTCTTAACTCAACTTGTTGCAGAATGTCAGAAAAGATACAGGAAATTGTGGCTGAAATTTCCCCTGCCAATTCTCGTGGAAGTACAATTTGTGAATAAAGTGTCATTTTGATTATTTTGGATCATTACTAAGCCTCTATTAGACTTACAATATAGAAGAAAAACTATGTATCGTTATTAATGATGAAGTTGATAAAACCTTAAAATACCTGTAGGCGTGTTATGTTATCTGTACATCGATTTCCTTAACCGCCTGTATAAATATATTGAAAAACGAATGCTAACCTTTCCTTTAGGAAGTGCCTTACTAATTTTTAAGAATTTCTCACCCGCATAAGCTAGTTTGGTTTAGTTTTTGGTTTGGTTTAACTCTTTAAGCCCCAAGAGCCACTATAATGGCTCAGGGTTTAGACCTATTTGGCCCTGGAGCCATTTAAGTGGCTTCGGATTTTTTGCTCCTGTCTAGAGCTCTGTTCCAATGTTAACAACCCAAAACGTCATTTCCAACAGGAAGTACTGAAGTACTTTCATTTTAAATAACTCGTATTTATGCATATGAATATTAAAAAATATTTTTTTTCCAAACAACAACAACAATAAAAAAAGCACTGTGGTGGCCGTTTTTGTTTGGGCCAAACCCTGCTTTTGGACTATCTTCATTGCACACGGACTACTCCATCAGTGCTCCGATCTCCTCCCTTAGATCACACAAGGAGGATCTCAGCACAGTGCACCGGCGTATATAGGAATCAAACATTCTATAAATATTTATGTTGTGGGTAGGTTTCTAATATTTAAGATTTCCAACTGCCGTGGGATTTTTAACGTGCACAACTTGCACACGGGACCTCCTATTTTTTTGCCCTTATCCGATAAGGCTAGGCATCTGATCTCACTACCCAGGAGACCAGGGGGGAGTATGACATCCTTAGGACCACTGGTTCTGAAAAATACTTTTTTCCATAAATTATTTTCCCCTCAACTGGGAATCGAACCCAGTAGGCCTACCTCTAGAACTCGAGGCGGACGCCATACCACTTAGCCACTCCGACCCCTACATAAGCTAACTAATGCAGGCTTTTAAAGAGGATATCACATGAATTTAAATTAAGTTTCTTCTACCTTACGTTAGAGTTGATATCCTCTGCGGAGAGGGGGAACCACATAAAATAGTGTAGGCTAATAAGTTGGTCAGTATAAACAAATCCACAGACAACATAATTCTCTACTCTAAGGAGCCTTTACAATTTTTATTGAATAATTATATATACAACTTACTGATCACGCTAAGGTACCATAAGGGGAAAAAATATTTCAAGGGTCCTTCACAATGAAAAGGTTGAAAAAGACGAACTATTTTTTTTTTTTTAAATTAATGAAGAAAAATATCCCGTTCAACCCCTGATGGGTTATAATTAGGATATATATTGTTTTCAATTCAAAATAATATGAACAACTGCCGATATGAGAAAGTGGCATCACATTTGCCAAATCATTGTAAATAGAGACAATCACAATTATGCTTATACGTTAAATAAAAATAATAATTAAAAAAAAAAGCAACAAAATCAAGAAGAAACTCTGAACAAGAATAATATTAAGGTGGAGGGGTGTAAAGGCCTGGTGGTTCCAGTTATATAACTGACTTTAACAGATATTTAATTGACTTTCATCTGTTAAGTCATATGCATTGTAAGAACAGCATCAGACCTTCACATTCCCAGCCACTATATATTAACATTTGTTCGTGTTAAATATTGTTTGACTATATTATGCAGTTCCCTAGGACTGTCTATTCTTAACACCTCTTCTATATTTATAGGTAAGTTTGATGCTTGCAAATAATTTAATATTGGTATTCTCATTTGTTCATACCTCTTACATTTTAACAAGAAATGTTCTATATTATTGTCTTGAAGACATCCTGCGCAGTAAGGTTCTTTTATTCTGAAATAGCCTTCTCCCAGCTGTAGTCTGAGAAGTTTCTTATTACTGGGAATTTTCAATTACCTAGATATCTGACATTTTCTTGTTGGAGCCTTGAACATCTTATATGCAAGTCTTCCTTTCAGATTTTTTATCCCACTCTGCTTTCCATTCACCTGTTATTAACTCTTAGTATACGAGCGGCCTTTTATGACTACCATTACAGATTTTGCAATAAATAATTTATTTATAAAGATAACATAAGTGTTATATATCAAAATGTGAAGAAATGAAACCCCTATATCATGCACGTAACTAAATTCTTCAGTGGTTTTAAACATGCATTCAGCAATAAATTTTCGCTATTGACGGGGATCGATCATCGGCCTCTCTAGAAGGCCGCTCGTATACTAAGAGTTAAGAACTAAAGACTCCCTGGACTGCATATAAAAGAAGGTACAGGGTGTTTATAAAGTCGCTGTGCAGTGAAATTTACGCCCGGCGAGACTACGTCACCAGAAATGTGGTTTTCAATTGGGGCTTGTTGTGTAATGCTGCACACGGGATTGTGGAACACAGAATATCATGACGTAAATTTGCATCATTCGTGACGTAATTTCTAAAATATTTTTCAAATTCACTGCACAGCGACTTTATAAACACCCTGTAGTTCTACAGGTGGGGTGACCAGCTCCCTTCCTCGCTGCCTTTGCCTTCCCTGACTCAAGAGAAGAGTCAGGTAACCATTTACAGCTGGGTAGACTGGAGCGTGACGCCACCAGGTTTCCGCCCTGAATCCAGTAACTTCGCAGCGACAGGAAAGCGCTCTATCCGCTTAACAAATCGGACGCTTAAAGAAAGAATGTGTAAGCCCACTGAAACTTCGGTCGGACTAGTTATCTCCATGACAGGTTACGAACTTCAAATAGCTTTAAATAATTTTTCGCTTTGGCAACACTGAAATAAGCTCCTGGTGGGCTACCTGGCACATATTTTCATCGATCCATTCATTACAGTGTTAGAGTATCAATGGTGAAAAAAAGAAGGATAAGGATTAGTTTTCAAGAGTTTTCCCTCCCCCCCCCGTTTGCCGTCGCAGGACTTAGACCATCCAGTATAACCATGAAGATTCTGAGCGTAGAATATATTTTCATTGTAAGTACTAATATTAAATTTGTTGTTATTAATCATCAGCCAAAGTTTGGAGTTAGTATTTCGTTATCATGAGTATGGTGAGTAGGATTGTGCCTGCCCTAATTAAATAGGCCTATCTGTACTTTCTTGTTACTCATAACTCAGACTAAAGTTTGAAGAATTGTATAATTACGCTCATGTCATTAATTATACACTGCTGTCCGGCCATATTTACATAAATGGTAACACGTGATAACATTCTTGAGATAGGCTACGTAATAATGTTTAGGCTAACGAGGTGTTTATCTTTTTTCTTTTTGAAAATAACGGAAAAGTACCACTCATAGACACTGGTCATGTCATTACTGCAGTTATTTATTAACATCTAGCCTACACAAAAAGACGGCAGCGGATGAAACAGCTACAATTGACAGATTATTTTTCAGTGTCCAAAATGTCATTGTCTTATTTTTGTTGATCAGCTTCACAGATATTGATGTTTTTACATTGATTCTTGTAAACATCTAATCAGAAATTGAGTTTGTTCCTGATCCATTAATTCTTGCGATCATCTCATACTGAAAATGAGTTTGTTCCTGGTAGGCCTACTTCATAAATGTTCACATTTCACACCAAAACAGTAAGGGAGCATATATTGGTTGATTTAAAAAAAAAAAAATCTTTGTATTCATTTGTTATTCAAATTTGGAGTGCACAGAATAAGCAAAAGAATTATTTTAGTATAGTAGCTATTATACAATTTTTATTTTGGCAGTGTCCTATACATTTAATTTTTCTTCAAGTTCCATGCCAACTAGCTGAGGTGATCATATCCCATCACAGCATCCTGTCCCATGTACTGTTTATCAGTTCTGTTGTTGACTTTTTTTCTATGATATGATGTTAAACCATCTTGCATCTTCGTTCTTTATCATCTCTTTGTTGTTTATTAGTTTTTTGGGTCCAGTTTGCCACTTGCAGTATTTTCAAATGCTCATCTTCACATGACATGCCCAAAAAGCAGACACAAATAGTGAAATGAAGAATCCAGAAGGCAAGAGAAGCTTTCAGTTAATTAGGAATGCATGGAAATCAAAAGATGTCAAGTCCAACACTTAATTTTTTTACTTAGAATGTCAAGAAAGTTATATTACATGGCTCTGAAACATAGAGAACAACTAAAGTGTACAACCAAGAAATTAGGCCCTACATGTTGTCATTAATAGGTGGTTGTGCAGAAAGTAAAGATTAAAATAGTTTGACAAGATCATCAATATGGAATTGATGTGAAAAAAAAACCATACAAATACCTGTAATACAGGAGGTTAGGAAAGAATGTTGGCTTGGATACATATTGAGGAAGCCAGCTGATACCATTTCAAGGGGGCCCTCATCCTGGAGCCCCCAAGGTAAAATAAATTAGGGGAGGCTCAAAAACCTAGAACTGGAGACAGATTATAAGGATGAAGAAGATATGGATACAACTTGAGCAGATGGTACAAGACAGGAGGGCTTGACATGAACTGACTGAAGACCTGTGCTTCATAGGAACTGAGGGGTAATGATGGTAATACTAATAATCAGTAGCATTTAGAACAGCTGTAAAAATCTCTTTATGATAGTTTACATATTCATATAGTACCTCGTGTATGTTGATAACTTACATAATGCACTGAAAACATTACAAATAATTTATCATTAACATTTTAACCCACATTTTGTTCTTGAAATGTCATTTCCAAGTTTTAAAACATTAAAAAAATATTTTTTTCCTCAGCTGATGGACTAGAATATTGGAACTGTAAATAGAGATTCATTGGTCTCAAGTATTTATGTGTATAAAGTGAAGTGTGTTGGCTTCATCTGTCAAAGACCGGACATGTTTATCTGAGTGGAAATATTAAGTTTTTGTGTGATTACTTCATTAATTAAATTGACACCCCAATGTTCACACTGGCTTTCAAAGCTACGGGAGATGGAGGATGATTTTAATGGCCAAAGTACCATATTCTGGTCCAACTTATTTAGTACGTTGGTACAGTTGTACCATTTGCTCAACAAGGGGGGGAAATGATGATAATAATATATGATCTCAATGCTTTAGACCCTCCCCATTATTTAAATGTCTTTGGGTTACAAATCATTTCACTTTAGTCCTATCACCTGACACTGTCAAGCCATGCCTCAGATTAGCCTTATTGGTTCATTTTCAGCAGTGTGATAGAAATAGTAAAAGCAGATTTTTAGTTCTGACACATGTGTGCTTCTGATCTTGTTTAACTGCTTCAGCATATGACAGAGTGAAATTAGTTGCATTGCAAAATGCCTAAGGTACAAGCCAATGGAGGCTCCAGGCAAAACTTTGCCACAAAAAAGCATCATGGAGGAAGCTATAGGGGATGTATTTCTGTGTTTTTAATGGCCTTTTTGGGCTTTATCTGTGGTGTATTATTAGTGAACTGGTGCAAAGTGAGTGTGATGTCTCACTGCAGAGCCCATGGCATGTGCTGCAAAGAAATTCGGTTCGGTCAGAGAGGGGAAAATATAGATGATTCATTAGAGGCTAGCACAGAGAATGAAAAGGTAGAAGGGAGGGATAATTTCATTTTTGTAGGAATTATGACAGCTAAAAAATTCATTGATAATCGTGGACTGGCATCACACAGGACTTGGGCTAGTAATATCAATGGGAAAGTGATGTTCTTCTCCAGTGAAGGTTCCACGTCAAGTTATGGAGTACCGGTAGTGGCTTTGTCAGATGTCGATGATCATTATCCTCCACAGAAGAAGTCCTTCATGATGTTGAAGTACATGTATGACCATTTCCTGGATAAATATGAGTGGTTTATGAGGGCAGATGATGATGTTTTCATCAAAGGCGATAAACTAGACGAATTCCTTCGTGGCATCAACAGCTCACAGCCTCTTTTTATTGGCCAAGCAGGGACGGGTAAAGCAGATGAGCTGGGAAAATTAGCACTTTCTGCTCACGAAAACTTTTGTATGGGTGGACCTGGCATGATATTCAGTCGTGAGACCTTGCGACGAATGGCACCACACATTAGCTACTGCCTCCGAAACCTTTACACCTCCCATGAAGATGTTGAAATTGGCCGATGTGTACGTAAATTTGCTGGAATCCAGTGTACTTGGTCGTATGAGGTAAGTAAATGTATTCTTTTTGGCATATGAAAAATTATAATCGACACAGAATCAAGACAGCAGGTAGACAGTAGCTGTAGCTGAAAATTTGCAGGAACTTATTGTTCTTGTTCTGTGAGTTGGGTACATTTTGTTGGTCATCATTTCTCTTCTCTCACTTGATCACGAGTGTCAACTTGCCTGAGGGATCTTCTTCTTCTTCTTCGTTCGCCCTGAAAAGGACGGTGGTTGCGTTGTGTCTGTTTACAACGTAGCTGTGATATCTGCACCTTTCGGTCGACACATCCGACTTCTGCACTGCATTTTTTAGGACCGGGTTTGCCTTCCCATTTCGATCCACACTCGCTCAGCCAGCCTGCACAGCTGCAGACTGTTTCCAGGACCATCACGTGGAGGTGGAGTGCGGTCTTGACCAGCTCTGGTTCGCTGGTCCTGACGCAGGCAGTCAAGCTATGAGTCGCTGACTGCGGTCTCTATTGCTGCGTCTTTCCCTGAGGGATCAGTAGTTGTATTCCTTCTTTTCTTTGCCTGCTCAGAGATTATACTGGGCATCTATTCTTTGTGCTATATTATGAATTACAATGAGTAGTGTGTTAGTTTGAACAGCATATGAAGTTTTACAATCGCTTGTTGGTACCCATGCAGTGAGAGAGAGAGAGAATGTTTTAATGGATTTGTGAAATAACGTGCATTGCTTCATTGCAGCAATGATGGTAATGCCTGCAATTCATAGAAATCTGGCAAAATAATGACATATATGGGTATTACATTTTTTGTCCTAATTTAATGAAAATAGGCATGTAAGTTATCAGTGTACTGATCGTTCAATATTGTTTATATATTCTGATAAAAGAACAAATCACCCACTTTGATAACAAAAGTCTTCTTTTATCAGTCAGTCAATCATCCCTTTTATTCACTCCTTATGGAGCACTGAGCCACCATAGCAGATGGCCTCCTTGTTGAAGCCCACACCAGAGCAAAAACCCATGCAGCGAAGCTTTCAGTAGCAACTAGTTTAACATGATGAGGTTGCCAGCCCAATACACAACCTCATATTAGTTGCCTTTCATGACATGCTTGAAGGAGTAGTAGTCCTTTTCGTTCTTTCTCACCTCAGGGACCCCCAGGAACTGCAAAGGGTGGTCCTCTACACGAGATTAGTAAAAGTATTCTATAATAATAAATAATAAATTCTTTAAGCGCCAAACACGGCGCATAAGGCAGAAACCAGTGCTCTCCAGGTTGTTCGTTGTGACGCCACTCCTCTTAGCTCTTGCACATTATTTAGGCCCAACGTTCTTCCTTCTCTTATTATTGTTCTTCTGAGTGTTTCTTTTGGTCTTCCTTTTTTTCCGCTTACCCTCAGGAACCCAAGTGAGCGCCTGTAGTGGTATTCTGTTGTTTTGCATTCGTAGGACATGACCGATATATGACCATCGTCTTTTCCTTATATAGTCGGAGACATATTTCTGCCTAGAGTCTTCTCTTATTTGTCGATTAGTCTTGAATTCTTTCCAACTGATGTTCATGAGTTTTCTAAGACATTTGTTCTCGAATGTATTCAGCTTGTATTCTATACGCATTGGTAAAAGTATTCTATGCGCATTGGTAAAAGTGTTCTATCTCATCTCATCTCTCATCTCATAATCGGAACCTCTTCTACCCCGTGAAACGAGGTGTAGAGGGTACCCAAGTGCGCAAGGCCCATGGGTGGACATGTAATCGAAGTGACTTGGCAAACAGGTGATTAGCCCATTGTGCCCGAACTTGCCCTCATGTGTACTCATATTCGCTATAAAACCTCCGAACTTTCGAGACGTCTTTCCAGCCAAAATGGACAAAGCCTCATATACCCGAAGGTTTCGAGGGATGTCCTTCCTCATCTGCACAAAGGCATTTATAGAGGAACTCTCAGGACCCGTAGGTCTGAGGAAAGGAGCAAATCTGAAGACAGGCACAGCAGTCTTTGGTACTGGGAGGTCTCCACTCAGAGTGGTGTACCACACACAGTCAGTAAAGACAAAGGTCGCCTGCGTATTCTATGCGTATTGGTAAAAGTATTCTATGCTCATTGGTAAAAGTATTGTATGCGCATTGGTAAAAGTATTCTATGCATATTAGTAAAAGTATTCTATGCGTATTGGTAAAAGTATTCTATGCGCATTGGTAAAAGTATTCTATGCGTATTGGTAAAAGTATTCTATGCGCATTGGTAAAAGTATTGTATGCACATTGGTAAAAGTATTCTATGCATATTAGTAAAAGTATTCTATGCGTATTGGTAAAAGTATTCTATGCGTATTAGTAAAAGTATTCTATGCGTATTGGTAAAAGTATTCTATACGCATTGGTAAAAGTATTCTATGCATATTGATAAAAGTATTCTATGCGTATTGGTAAAAGTATTCTATGCGCATTGGTAAAAGTATTCTATGCGTATTGGTAAAAGTATTCTATGCGCATTGGTAAAAGTATTCTATGCGCATTGGTAAAAGTATTCTATGCATATTAGTAAAAGTATTCTATGCGTATTGGTAAAAGTATTCTATGCGCATTGGTAAAAGTATTCTATGCATATTGGTAAAAGTATTCTATGCGCATTGGTAAAAGTATTGTATGCGCATTGGTAAAAGTATTCTATGCATATTAGTAAAAGTATTCTATGCGTATTGGTAAAAGTATTCTATGCGTATTAGTAAAAGTATTCTATGCGTATTAGTAAAAGTATTTTATGCGTATTGGTAAAAGTATTCTATGCACATTGGTAAAAGTATTCTATGCGCATTGGTAAAAGTATTCTATGCATATTAGTAAAAGTATTCTATGCGTATTGGTAAAAGTATTCTATGCGTATTAGTAAAAGTATTCTATGTGTATTAGTAAAAGTATTCTATGCATATTGGTAAAAGTATTCTATGCATATTGGTAAAAGTATTCTATGCATATTAGTAAAAGTATTCTATGCGTATTAGTAAAAATATTCTAGGCGTTTTAGTAAAAGTATTGTATGCATATTAATAAACGTATTCTATGCATATTAGTAAAAGTATTCTAGGCATATTAATAAACGTATTCTGGGCGTATTAGTAAAAATATTCTGAGCGTATTAGTAAAAGTATTCTATGCATCCCAATGTTTTCATGAAAGTAGTTTCTTATCTTTTGTGGCAATATCATGGAAACAATATAATATATACGGTAAATATTTTTTTTTAAATTGAACTGCACACATATTTGTTTGAATTGTTAGCTCTCTCATTGTTTTTAAATGTACCTTTCTGACTCTCAAATTGCAATACATTTTGTTTGTAATACGTGTTTTTGTCTTAGCTGTTCCACTCTTCTGTTTGGTTTATTACTAGTTCCTGTAGAGTGGAGTTGTTGGTAAGTGGATAAGTGTGTTTACTCACATGGCCAGGCAAACTGTGTCCTGTTCTTGAAAATCAATCAGCACCAGCAGATGTTACTGGCATATTTTTACATACCTACCCCAAGCAGGGAGTTTCGCTTACACCTTCACACACTTATTTTGTGCCTTCCTGCTGGATTTCAGGCATATAATTTTGGCAGAAAATGTCCATTTTTAAGCTTTATCACAGTTTCGTGCTTCCTGGCTCCACAGTTTCCATTTAGAACCTTTGACCAGATTCTCATTTTTACAGTTTGATTGTTATTAAAGCTAATTCTAATTAGTTTGGTGTTTGTATGAGGTTTTCCTCAGTCTTTTAAAAAAATGTTAAGCAGCATTTTTGTGTCTTGTTATCAGTTGAATTCTAATTCCACTTTTCTCACTGATTATTGTAAGTACATGCACACTTTTTACATACAGGATAAGGTATTTAGAGGGTCGGAAATATGAAACTATTTTTGTGTATATTTGCTTTTACTGCCTTTTCTGAGACAGTTTAAGGCAGTTCTCCCCTTGATTAATAATATATTTGAGAAAACTCCATCCCCTCCCCATCCATCAGTCCCATTTGAAAAATGAAAGTGCTCAAGGCAGACTTTTTAAAAGTTTGTCCGGTTCTTTTGTTTCGTTTGTTTTCAGCAAAGACCCCCCCCCCCCCCCCCCCCCCCAAAAAAAAAAACCGTTTCTCACCAGTGTGTGTTTATACATTTGTATTCAACAGAAGTTGACGGTTTCAGTTTAACTCTTGCCTATGTCCTTAATATAAAGGTGACACTGTGTTGTTAATGAGCGTTTGAATCACATTATTCGCGTTAGCAGTTGCTGTTTCTGTATTATTGCTAGTGGTTTAGATTTACTGATATTCAAGAGTTGATGCTGACTTGCACATTCCAGCCGTTTTTGTTGCTACTGTACTTCGTTATACTGTCCTAAAGTAAATAGTTGCTGTCTGGACATTGAAGAAATGATTATGCTGTAAGTGGGAAACAAAAGTTTTATTATTCGTAAAAGTTAGTACTGGAAATCATTAAGATCAGTGTTTCTGGCACAATGGGCTAATCACCTGTTTGCCAAGTCACTTCGATTACATGTCCTGCCCATGGGCCTTGTGCACTTGGGTACCCTCTACACCTCGTTTCACGGGGTAGAAGAGGTTCCGATTATGAGATGAGATGAGTTTCTGAACCTTTTAGATATCCTGCACCCCTTTACGGCACTTGAAGAAGCCTCGCACCCCTATAAAGTACCTTAAGAAGCCTCACAGCCCTTTACAGCATCTGAAAAGCCTCGCACCCCTGTAAAGTACCTTAAGAAGCCTCGCACCCCTTTACAGTATCCGAAGAAGCCTCGCACCCCAATAAAGTACCTTAAGAAGCCTCGCACCCCTGTAAAGTATCTTAAGAAGCCTCTCACCCCATTATAGCATCTTAAGAAACCTCGCACCCCTTAATCTTCTAGCTCGCAAAACATGCCAGAAATGCTAAAAAGAGATACAAGTTTATTTTGAGAAAATGTTATTTACAGAATGTGACTAAGGTTTGGTATCTAATTTACGTTGTCTATGTTCTATTTTGTACAAATACATCTGAGTTCTATGTATTATATATTGTTTATGATAATTCACGTTTTAAAATATATGGCATGTCTCAAACCCCCAGAAGGTGAGTCTCGCACCCCTTGTTAAGAAGCAGTATATAATATGCTATTAAGATTTTCACGGAACAAAACATTATGGTTATTTCAAGGCAACACTTGGTTTCGTCAGTACAATATTTTGTTTACTAAACTGTTGATAACTTGTTTTTCAGTATTTAGCTATTCCTGTTTTTATAGCTGACGCGCGGGTCGTGATTAGTGCAAACGATACCATACTAAATTATAATTATTAACTCTGGCAGTTGAGATTCTAACACGTCAGTTTTCCTCATGGGGTTCCTTTGGGAAATTATTCCTCCCCGTTTGGATCGGAGGCGATGGTTGTAAAAATGCCGACAGGCTTGCGATGAAGCCGACGGGAAAATCGCAAGCACCTGTAGCTACATGCTGCACCGGAAGTAGGATGTCAAGAGAAAAGAAATCTTTTAGCAGACGACTACCTGATCTTGCAGCCTTCATTCTCACCGCACAGTTATGTGTGAGAGAAACTTACATTTTGGAAGCTTGGCGGTGCCGGCTCCCAAGATTTATGTTTCTTTTATAGCGGTGACGTCAGGTTTTCATTTGTTTCAGGGTCTAGGTGCACGCGATGCAGCATACAAAGTTTCATAACACATAAGGAAGGGAAACCCGAGGATGTTCTCACTTCGAATAAAAAAATCGTTAAGTGTTTTGGCTTTTTCTTTCTTTAGTTTTCCGTTTAGTTTGCTTGTTTGTTTGTTGAGGCTATTCGTTATTGTTTTGTTTGGTAGTATGTATTGTTTCTAGAGTGCGGAACAGTGCTTAAAAAACACACAAGTCTGATAGTTTAAATTCTATCCAAACACTTACTCCGCAGGAAGAGCCGGTCACTAGGATTTTGGCGCCCTAGGCAAACAGCACATTTGGGCCGCCGTATGTGTTTATATATATATATATATATATATATATATATATATATATATATATATATATATATATATATATATATATATATATATATATATATATACCCTTCAAAAGAAGTTAAGGACCAGTAGGTGAAAATGACCCAAAAATAATAAAAATTAATTTCATAAGCAATTAATCTGACATTGATTTTTCTCGAACGACAAACATTCAACACGTGCTGCTTGGGCCACCAGCATACCGTGTGGCTAGTGTTCAGCACAGCAAGCACGCTGAAAAAATGCTGCTGAAACGCCAAAATGTGGGTGTTTTTAATGATGTCTGAGCATGAAAAAAATACCTGCTATTCCAAAAATGCGTGGTGCATGTGGGAGACTATAGTGTTGGTCTTGAGCTGTACTCACAAAATTGTCTTTATAAGCAACACAAGTGCTGCATAACCATTGCACAACAATATGCCTCAACGACGAAAGCTGAGTGTTGTGGATAAAGGAAGAGCCATTGCGTGGTTGCGGGAAGGTCTTACTGTCCGAAATGTCGCTCAAAGGCTTGCAGTATCTCATTCAGTTATTGCCAGACTGCAGCAGCGCTTTGCCCAGACTGGAATCGTCGAGGAACGGCAACGCACAGGTCGTCCTAGAGTCACTACACCTCGAGAAGATCGCTTAATTCAGAGGCAAGCACTGCAACGGAGAACTGCAAGTGCAAATGTTATCAGACAGTTCCTCAGAGATGCTACCAACACTGTAGTCAGTGACCAGACTATTCGGAATCGCCTTCACGATGCCAACCTTCGTGCTTGTCGTCCAGCCATTCGACCACACTTGACTGCTGCCCACGGAGCAGCTCGTTTAGCATGGTGTATGCAGCACGTGCAGTGGCGACGTGCACAGTGGGCTAACGTTATGTTCACGGATGAGTCCCGATTTGTCTTGGAGCCTACAGATGGACGAATCAGAGTATGGAGGCGTCGTGGTGAACGCTTTAGTGATGCTGCAGTCATCGAACGTAACCGATATGGTGCTGGATCAGTGATGATGTGGGGAAGCATTAGTTTACTCCACAGAACCCCCCTCTATCATGTGATTGGGAATCTGAATGGGGACCGCTACCGTGACGAGATTCTACAGCCTCTTGCCATCCTAGCCCTGCAATTTATTGGGCACAATGCAGTCCTTCAAGATGATAATGCAAGACCACACCGTTCTCGTGCAGTAAATGCTTTTCTGCAAGAAGCGGGTGTCAATAGAATGGATTGGCCTGCAAACAGTTCTGATTTGAATCCCATAGAACATCTTTGGGACGAGCTTGGGCGACGAGTTAAGCAACATCAGCCGTCTCCTGCAACTCTGCATGAACTGCTTCTGGTACTTCAGCATCAGTGGCAGGCAGTGTCCCAATGCTTCATTCGCAAGCTCATCATTTCCATGTGACAGCGGTGCCTTGAAAGTATCGCCAATAATAGAGGACACACACGCTACTGACAATGTTGACCTTTGGTGTTATTCTCATTAATTTTGAAAATGAGGGTTGTATTGATTGCTGTGCTGTCATTTTACACACGTTAAGGCAACCGTCATGAAAATAGTGTTGATTGTCACTGATAAGCTTGTCATGTTATATTTGAAGTGCTGTGTTTTTATTTTTCATTTTCATTTCACTTTGCACCCTTAATAAAAAATGGTCCTTAACTTCTTTTGAAGGGTATACATGCACACACACATAGGGGTCTGTGTACGTATGACGTCACGCAATTTCTAATGTTGTTTAACCCCTCCCCGGGAGCCGCGCTGGTGTAATGGTTACCACATTGCGCTGTCGATCAGGTGTTCAAGGTTCAAGCCCGGGCGTGTGCATTTGAAGGAGTGTCATCGACCGGGATTTTGACTGAAAAACCTGAACGGCTCCTGAGATAAACCCTCTGGATGGGAAGGAGCGAAGCTTCTGACCGGGTTGGAAGGAAAGTCCACATGCTCCCCAGCCTCGCAATGACATGTCATTGGGCCGAAGGGCTGAAAGCCCAAGTGGCGCTGGTTAAGAAAAAAAAAACCTCCCCCGTGTCACATTTCGTCTCAAAAACCCAGACACCCCTATTTACGTGACGTCACAGATCACGTACTCTTTCTCTCTCTCCCCCCCCCCCCCCCCCCCCCCCTTCTTTATTATTTCCTCCCTGTATTTTTTGTAATGCTGAAAAGAAACAGCGTAAGCGAATGTAAGTTAGTTAACTAGTCATCATCATCATCATGACCTTTCAACTCCCTAAGTTAGTTAACTAGTCATCATCATCATCATGACCTTTCAACTCCCTAAGTTAATTAACTAGTCATCATCATCATCATGACCTTTCAACTCCCTAAGGAGCATATGCTTTATGTCAAGTCTTCATGCCCCGTGCCATCAGCTCAATGTCTTTTCATATCTTCTTCATTCTCTTTCTGTCTGCCTGCAGTTCTCTTCTCCGTGTGTTTGTCTTCTGCTTCTCTTACACTGGCGGTTCCAGAACAAGGCATGCCTGGTAAAGCTATGAGCAAGTTGGCTCAATGTGTGTCCTATCTTCATCTCATGTCTTTTTTTTTCTGGCACTTGTGTGGTTCGTGTCATCAGATCTACATTAGTGATCTTGTCATACCATTACAATCCTTCTATTTTAGGCAGTCACCCATTTATGAGACCGTCCGTGATTAGGGCGCAGGCTTCTCGCGGCAAAGGTAGCGGTTTGGAAACAGTGGCGTCACGCTACCGTATACCTAGCTGTAAATGGATACCTGACTCTGCTCTTGGGTTAGGAAAGGTAAATGCAGCGAGGAAGGGATTTGGTTACCCCACCTCTCGAAGCTCAACATAGCTCTTGAAGCTCTAACACTTCACTCCCATACGGCATTATCTGCTGTATATCAACTTTAAAAATAACCCATTTATGAACGTCTGAAGCTTTTTTGTTCTCCATTTTCAGAGCGTACCATAGAACTGACTTGACATTTGAATTGGTTCTGATTTTTGTGTCGGACTTGACTTCTTGTGATCTCCACATATTTCCCAATCCAATGAAAGCTCCTCTATCTTCATGTGTGTATTCTTATGTTCCTATGATTGTCTGTTCTTACAGCTGTTTATACTGTAGCCAAGGTATATGTATGATTCTACATCTTGTAGAGGTGTTTCTTTAAGTGCAGTATTGTTATCGTTTTTTGCATTTACTCTGATCATCTTTGTTTTCTGCCAGTTTATTTTCAGACCCACTAACTGTGACCTCTCATCAAGTATTTGCATTTTATCTTGCATCTGATTACGGTTATGTACAGAAGAGCCAGTTCGTTGGCAACATTGTTAATTGTGCGTTAATTACTTGCTTAGTCATTCCTCTTCTCTGCCCTGGAGTGTAGAGGTTTGCCAAAGAGAGCGCCATAATATCCTTCTGGCCTGGTTCCAGTCTAGTCCTCGGTCCTTCAGAGATTGTCAGATGTTGTCCCTTCAGTGGATTCTGGGTCGTCCTGGAGGTGTCGATCCCGGGCTGTTAGTTTCCCATGCTTGTCGGGGTAGCCGATCAGTTTCCCATGCTTGTCGGGGTAGCCGATCTTCTCCCATTCTGCAGACGTGGCCAAACCATCGTAGTTGGGAATGTTCTGCTTAGGTCTGCAGGGGCTAGTTTTTGAGGCCTTGCCGCATCGTTAGGTTGCGGACCATGTCTCTTGTTGTTACTTCAACCACATTACTCAGATACCTCATTTCTGAGGTTTAGATTTGACTTTTGTGGGTTGTAGTCATTGCCCATGACTCGCGTCCATAAGTCAAGACTGGAGCATTGGTGGAGCAGTATACAGCCATCTTTGTAATCTTGCCAACTTCTCTTTAACTGAGGAATCCTCTGTTTATGGCCTGAACAAGTCTTACAGCTACTGCTCTTCGGGTAGCCAACTCTTCTTTGATGCCTCCCTTCCAGTCTATGACAACTCCAAGGTATTTAAAGTGGTTGACCTGCTCCAGGACCTGTTCTCCCAGCATAATCTGATTCTTTCTTCCCTCTCGTGATATCACCATGGTGTTTGTTTTGGAGCTGCTGATGCCCACCCCTCTCTTCTCCAGCTCTTCCTTTCAGACTTGCATTTTGGATTGAAGAGGTGCCTCTGATTTAGCAATTAGGGCAACATCATCGGCAGATGCCAACTCTGAAATACAAACCTGTCTCATCTTCCAGTACCCCACTGAATACTTTCTTGTCCTCTCCTTACATGCTTTGATGATATCCTCCATGAGGAGTATGAAAAAGATAAGGTGACAGACTATCACCCTGTCTCACACCAGTAGATGTCCTGAACTCTTCTGACTTATGATTTGCCTTCCTTACATAATTTAACTAGTACAGACAAAAAATATATTACGCAAAATAATGTTTAGTTAATTAGGCTTTTACAAAGATCTTCCCTTTCATGTGCTGCGTCCTAGCACGAGACAGGGACCAGTGTTTGCAGTACTAGACTAAAAGCATTTGCATTTTATTCCACCACCCATCCACATTCACACACAGTTGATTCAACTTGCTAAACGTTTGTGTCTTTATCTCATCAGGCTGTTGTTGGGACAGTGATGCTTGTTACTGTTTTTTTTAAATCTAATTTTACACAGTATAGTTTATTTGGTCCGCTTTTTGTTTTTTTAAGGTGTGTATTATATTATTTAAAATAAGAAATATATAATTAATAATAAATTAAACCTGTTAAATGCTATAATAAATATCCGATTTTTCAGCTGAGATCATAACATTAATGGAAGCCGTCCAAGAAGGAGTTGTTAACTATTGCGGATGAAAGTTAACTGGCGAATAAAAATAGGAACATCGTTTATTAAAGAAGCGAGCGTGACGTCACATTTTCCCAACCCCACCGAAACCCCCCCCCCCCCCTCCCCCCCCCCCCCCCCCACACCCCACCCCCCACCCCCCCCCCCCCACCCCCCCCCCCCCCCCCCCCCCCCCTAACTTCACACATCATCACAAAATATTGACCTCTCTCTTTCTCTGTCTGTCTGTCTGTCTGTCTGTCTGTCTCTCTCTCTCTCTCTCTCTCTCTCTCTCTCTCTCTCTCTCTCTTCGTGACGTCATATGTGAACTACCCCCCATACACGTGTTTATTTACAATAGTGTAGAATTGCCACATAAACGAACATTTGTTCTCGGCATTGCTTTTTTTCGTTAGACTAATTCTTTAGTTCACTCGATTATATATATATAAAAAAAAATTTGCAACCATAGGCGACCACTGTTTTGTCTAATGTTTAAACCGCCCTTGTCCACATTCTTCAAAGTTCATTATTATTATTATTGGCGCCAACCGACCGTCAGATGTCCAGGTCCCAAATTCTTGTCATCACCAGAGACACAGGTATACACGTTCGCTGCTAGGTCACATAAATTATTTAAAGTAGCTGGAACTTAAGACTCCAAAGTGTTCCCACTTGTGGATATTGGTCACATGTGCAGCGCTAACGTTCTCAACTAACAGTCTTCCATGTTCAAACTGCATTCAGGCATATAGAAGATGATTGAAAAGTCGCACCTTATTTATTAAACTGTTATTTCTTGACTGCTATCCAACTAATTTATATGAAACTAACGTCAAAATAAAGACAAGTTACTGCCATTTTAATACATAAATTGCCGTTTCACATTAGCATTTCAGCTCGACGAATGAGATCCGTTCTGTTCAACACGTGATTTCATAGCGGGCAACAATTTTTGCTGTCTCTTGTAACATCAGTTTATTGACTGTTTTATTTGTTATGTTTTTGTTTTGTTTCTGGGCTTAAATAAAAAAAGAAAACTTATTTGTTGTTGTTATTGCACTCCGGGCACACCCATAGGCAAATGTCGAAGGGTATGGATGCTAATTGTTCCTGTTGTGCGCTGGTTGTATACACGCCGGATGCATCCTCTCATACGTCCATCCTTGCTGGTCTTACGTTTGGTGCCAGAGTCCATTAATCTTAGCCTTGATGCAGTGTCGTTCTCTAATAGGCGATCATTAATTGCCGTCAGTATCTCGACCTTCAAGACAAGACTTGAGATAGCCTCATCTGCCATGACAAGGTTGAATGTGATCTGGAAAAGTAACATCAGTTTTCCTGTGAAGATCAAATTATACAAATCACTTGTATTATCTATTCTCTTGTATGGGTGTGAGGGCTGGACACTCACTGCAGATACGGAGCGAAGGATTCAGGCTTTCGAGCATAAATGTTATAGAAGAATTTTGCGCATTTGCTATAAAGAGCACAAAACAAATGTCTATGTTAGAGAGAAGATAAACACCTATGTAGGCCTCCAAGAACCACTTTTGTCAATAGTGAAACGTCGAAAGCTTGCCTGGTTTGGGCATGTAACTCGTCATGACTCCCTTTCGAAAACGATCCTTCAGGGAACAGTCGAAGGTAAACGGAGAAGAGGAAGGCAGAGAAAATCCTGGGCTGATAACATCAAAGAATGGGCAGGACACGGTTTTTCCACACTTGTACTCATTGCTGAGGATAGAGAGCAGTGGAGGACCCTGTCTGCTGATGCTTCCACCATGGCACCCCTACGACCCATGACGGGTTACGGGCTGAGATGAGATGATGATCTCGACCTTATCCATATCCAGTGTACCTTCTATGGGTGCTCTTGAAACGAGTATGTCAGCTCTTTCATTGTATCGAAAACCTGGATGACCAGGACAGTAGATCCACCAGTTCCTTCAGATTCGGGGCTTCTATGGAGGTTTTCCATTCATGCCGGAGCCATCTACTTTGGACCTTCGGTAGCATGGACTGTGAGTCTGATACAATAACTATCCTGGTTAATGAAGTTTCAGACAGCCAGCCACCTTAGGGTTGCAGTAGCTGCCTCTACCTCCATTCTCATGTAAGACCCACCATGTTCAGCGGCGATTCTGCCCTTTAGTCTGTTAGAAAAGCCCCACCCTGATTTCTCACCACGGATTACAGACCCTTTACTATACACAGTGGCATCTTTATCCCCCAGCGTGATCAGTTATCAAACGTATTTGTCAGATTGTAGTTACAAGCAAGGATATAAACACTTAAAGATAGGAAGTGATTTAAAAAAAAAAACCATCCTGTATATCAGGGTTTTCTTAACTTGTGGTCCTGTGACCTCCGAACTTTGGGGGGGGGGAGGAGGGGGTGGTGTAGCTTTGGGGGGGGGGGGGTGGGGGGGGGGGGGGGGGGGGTAGCCGGGGGGGGGGGGAGGGCTCCCCCTCCATTTTCACCAAAATATTTATTCGAAAAATTATCATAGATCTTTGCATTTAACGATCTATGTTCTTGTTATAGATTGTTTTTGTATACCAGTAAGACTATATGTAAGCGTAACGATTTCTTGTGATAAAATGCATTATTTGTATGCAAAAATTTTAATTATGCGTCTATGTACACTTTTTCTAAGAAGAAGTCCGTAGCCTTCACTGGACAATCAGAGGGGTTCATGGCACAAGACAGGCAAAGAAGCCTTGCTGTATGTAGAAAATCAGTGTTAGCGGATTCCAGATGCGACACACGTGTCTAGACTTGCATTGAGACAGGTTGCATCACAGTACGATATGCTTGTCCTGTGACATTTTGCCAGCTGTATTTTTTTCAGGTACACAGAGAATTATTCGTTGTAGCAACATTTTTACATCATTGTAACATGAGCAGGATTGGCAAGTCAGCAGTTTTCATGTTGGCGTGTTTGTTCGCGCTTGCGTTTCTCACGCTTTACATTTGTTGCCAATAATCCTTGCATGTGAGTGGAGGGAACTTTAACTCTGATCTAAAGTGGTCTGCTTATGGGCCTTTTCAAATACACGTATAGGCTTAAAATGGTGGTCTTGGAAAAGTAGCGGACTAAGTCAAGAACTTAATGCATTAAAATAATGTGGTCTACCTTTATGTATTTTTTTTTTCATCTTTAAGTACATTACTCAGCAATACTATATACTGCAGACTTGCAAGGTCTGTCACGATTGGGTCTTCGGCAGGTTCAGAACAGTGGTCTACTTCGTGAAAAGCAAGGCCACGGCCTCCATGTACATCCTTCTTCTTTCGATCTCCGGAGATTGGAGTTTTCACTCTTTACCCTTTTGTATTTGAGGGTGAGTTCTCGGGCTTTCTTGCAAACCTAGAGGGCTTCCCCAACTCAGGAGGCTCAACATTGGAATGGTAAAACATACCAGACCCACTAATTGGCGGATGATACAATGTCACGAGTAGGATGGACCTCTACGCTAGAGGCATCGACAGCGGCTATGCTTTCCATTTCGGCTCGTATTATTTTCATTAAAAAATATATTTAGCTTAGCTCTCATTTCCTGTTTTTTCTTGTTCGTGTGTTTCAAAGACCTTGAGGTTGTAAGGTAGGCAGTTTTTGTGTCCGTTGTCCTAGTAAAGGTAAAGGTGGTCCAATAGCAGGTACTGCGGTAGGGGAGTGAAGTGTTAGAGACTTCACTATACTAGGTCCAGCATTGAGAGGTGGGGTGACCAGTTCCCTTCCTCGCTGCATTTACCCCTCCCTTAATCAAGAGCAAAGCCAGGTACCCATTTACAGCTGGTAGAGCGGGACGATTCCTTGAATTGAACCCGGTACCTTTGCCACGAAAGACCAGCCCTCTAACTACTCTGCCAGTCGGACGGTCGTTGACCTAGTAAATAACCATAAATATTTATGTTACGATCACTTGTGAGAAACAAAGAAGTAGAAAGCTAGACTTAAGAAAAGTAACAGAAGTGATAGGCTTACCGGGAAATCTAACCCAGGACCACCAGAACGGTGCCACCGCCTTGCTACGGGAGTGAATCGTGACTAACCAAACTGCCAACTCAGCACCACAAAAATAGGGCTTCGTGGACAGTGGTCATTGTCACAACTATGGAATGCAGGACCGGGGAACGACCCAGACTAAATTATAGACGCAATCACTTCTATAACTTTCCACTTCACCAGTATAGGCCAGGTAAGACAAGACGAATGATGTAATAATGTATTTAGTCAATTATAGAAGAATAAGAACAGTACAGGTACTGAGGTAGGTTTTTATGGTAACACTTATTGTTTGTTTCTATAGTACTGCCATGGACCTGGCGTCATGACTCATTAATATTAAAGAATGTCCGCGTGTGCCCTTCATTTGATGTATTTTGAGGAGCGAAGGATAAAGCCATTACACAACGCCCCATCGTATTCGTTAGAAGCGATTAAAGCATGTTAAGATAGATATCTACATACCTCCGTAATAAATTAGATCACAGGTTGCCAGTTGGCATGTCGCGACATTTCCATGTCTTCTTTGTACGAAATACCGGGGCATCGATATAATATTAACACCGTGTTTTTCCCCGGAGGTTGCTAATGAGGCGAAGAAAGAATAGAACTGTGCTCCGTCAGGCGACAAATATGAGGTTGTGCATGAGACTGGCAACCTCAACATGCACAACAAAGTGCTACAGAACCACCACTGCAAGAGCATGTGAATGTTTGGGGTACGCTTCCTACAAGGGGACCAGCTGCTGTGGTTTGGTAAGGTGTTTCACCAGTATTGTGTAATCGCATGTGTTTGGTAAGGTGTTTCACCAGTATTGTGTAATCGCATGTGTTTGGTAAGGTGTTTCACCAGTATTGTGCAATCGTATGTGTTTGGTAAGGTGTTTCACCAGTATTGTGAAATCGCATGTGTTTGGTAAGGTGTTTCACCAGTATTGTGAAATCGCATGTGTTTGGTAAGGTGTTTCACCATTCAAGAAAAAGGGGGGGGCGGGGGGGGCGGGGGGGGGGGTGGGGGGGGGGGTGGGTGGGGGGGCGGGGGGGGCGGGGGGGGGGGGGGGGGGGGGGGGGGGGGGTTCGGAACCTTTGAACGTAGTGGTTACATTGAACACGTACAAAGAATTTCGTCTATCAGAAAGAGGTGTCAGGAAAGCAGTATACGAATTTTGAAAGGAAACTGGTTAGCCGAAAATTCAGTTGACGCGCAAAGATCTGTTGTTAACTAGTCATGTAATTTGCCAGTTTTGCTGGCTTACACCTCAGGACTAGAGCGCCAAGACGTCAACTGGAGTGGGAAAAGGCACCCAAGCAATGCGGATTATTGTACAGAAGAAAAATAATAACGTGGAAAGCTTGGTATAACATGAAATTAACAATGTATTCTTCTTTCCCTCCAATCCCCGGGATTTCCAATTGAGGTTCAATGATACAATCAGAACCAATTAGACTCGAGGGCAGGATTATCCTGAAAGCTACAAAAGTTGAAAAGATCAGTGACGTACAAGAGGCGGATTATGTGCAGATAATACTGCACCATTGTGAGTTCAAGCTGGGCAGGCGTAAGAGTGGAATACACTCTTTTATTTAATTTGATACATTATTTCTAGACAGCTTTAGGCATGTCAGAAGGAGAGTTCGTATATTAAAAGATTATTAAAAACGGTAGGGTTGCAAATAAATTTAACTCTGCCATAAGGGTGCCTATAGAGTGGCACAACCCTGACACACACAGACAGCTAGATAATACTGACAGGCGTGAGTCAGTATTGTATTGACACTCTCAAACAAGGTTCTTTTTTTTTTTTAAATCAGGCTGAAACTGAATGAACATGAGTTGTCAGAAGATAAGAATCCCATATACCGTAAACTTGACACTGACTTAGGCATATTAAACAACATTAAGTGCGAAAACAGGGAACTCGGAAATGCAGCAATATTACGGGAAGAAGTGGAAGAGGCTATATGTTCGATGAAAGGAGGGAAGTCACCGGGTGTGGATAATATCCCAGCAGAGCTCTTGAAATATGGAGGACCAGATATAGTAAAAATCATGACAACAATTTGCCAGAAGATATGGAGTACAAAAAAATGGCCAAAAGAATGGACACAGTCATTAGTAATACCGCTTCCAAAGAAAGGAAATCTAAAAATGTGCAAGAACTACAGAACCATTAGCCTTATTAGTCATCCAAGTAAGGTGATGTTAAGGATACTTTTGAACAGAATAAAACAGAAATCAGAAGAAATCTTGTCAGAGGAACAGGCTGGCTTTAGACCAAAAAGAAGTACCTCAGAACAAATCTTCAATATTAGATTACTTATCGAAAAACATCTCCAACATCAACACGATTTATACCATAACTTCATCGATTTCACAAAAGCCTTCGATCGAGTCTGGCATGAAGGCTTATGGCAAGTAATGAGAAAATTCAATTTTGATACCAACATCATAGATATCATTGAAGCACTATACAAGGACGCAAGCAGTGCTGTTTTTGCAAGCAACGACATTGGAGAATTTTTCAAAACAACTGTAGGAGTTCGGCAGGGATGTATCTGTCCCCAGTGCTCTTTAATATTTATCTAGAACATATTATGCAGGAGGCTCTCTACGATTATAAATCAACCATATCGATTGGAGGCCGACCTCTGTGCAACCTACGTTTTGCTGATGATATTGATCTGATAGCTGGATCAGAATCAGAACTTCAAGACCTTACCTCTAGACTGGAGAAAGTAACAAGAACGTATGGGATGGAAATTAATATAGAAAAAAGCAAGATATTGGTGAATAGCCATAAGAAACATGTTCCGACCAACATTACGTTAAATGGGCAAACGTTAGAAGAAGTTAACACCTTTAAATATCTCGGGTCCACTATATGCAGTGATGGAAGATCAATTAAAGAAATCAAGACAAGACTTTGAGATGGCCCTGACAGAAGAGACTACGTGGTACTATAACAGGCTGACATGATATGACCTTTGTAGACTTTAGCGAAGCTGCTTTGCACGAAAAGCTATAAGAACTCGCTCCTATTTTAACATACCTTGCATAGACAAACGGAGTGCTCCTAACGATAAGCAGTACATTCTCACCATGAAGGAGATTAAGATTCCATGAGTTGATTGACAGCATACCGGAAGTGGTGGAAAAGGGAAGAACACACGAGGGGCGTTCAGAAAGTAATGCACCACATCGTTTTTCTCAGGAGCTGTTTATTCAAAAAGCATGAAATTTATACACAATATACATGGATATGTCATGTAAACATCGGTATTATTCAAAATAATCCCCATCAACTTGTACGGCTTTATGCCAGCGCGAAACAAGTGCATGTATTCCTAGCCCGTACCAGATTTTGTCTTGATCATGTAGCCATTTCTTCGCTGCATGAATCACTCCTTCATCATCTTCAAACCTTGTCCCACGGAGTGCATCTTTAAGTGGACCAAATAGATGAAAATCAGAGGGTGCCAAATCGGGACTATAGGGTGGATGGGGTAGTACAGTCCAACCCAATTTGGTGATTGCTTCCCGTGTTGCCAGACTTGTGTGAGGGCGTGCATTGTCGTGAAGGAGAAGCAGGTCTGCTGGATTCTTGTGCGGCCGAACTCTGCGAAAACGTTGATTGAGTTTTTTCCATGTCTTAATGTAAGCTTGCGAATTGATTGTCTCTCCTCTTGGCATAACGTCCACAAGAATCACACCTTCAATGTCCCAAAAGACAGTGATCATGACCTTTCCAGCTGAAGGAATTGTCTTGAATTTCTTTCTTCTTGGTGATTGCGGATGATGCCACTCCATTGACTGTCTTTTTGTCTCAGGTTCAAAATGATGTGCCCAGGTTTCGTCACCTGTAACGATCTTAGCCAAAAAGTTCTCTCCATCAGCATTGAAAGGCTCCAACAATTCAGAAGAAATTGCTTTCCTTTGCAATCGGTGGTCATTTGTGAGACTTCGAGGAACCCATCTTGCGCAAACCTTAGAAAATCCGAGAGTTTTTATAATTGCATTTGCACTACCAATGCTTACTGACCGCTGTAAGGCCAATTGTTGAGTAGTGATTCGCCTATCAGTAAGAATAATGCCCTCAGCGCATTTCAACATTTCTGCGTTGGTGGCTGTGGCAGGACGTCCATAGCGCGGCCGATCAAGCAGCTCCGTATCTCCACTTCCTGATTCTTTGATTCTCTGAACCCAGCGACTGACTGTACTCCTGTCGACTGCAAAACTTCCTTACACATCACATAGACGCTTGTGAATATTTACAACAGTTTCCTTCTCTGCAACGAGAAATTCAATCACAATTCGCTGTTTATAACGCAAGTTGCTAACACGCTCCATTTCAACGGTTTAGGGCAGCCGTATTATTTGGCCGGTTGCGGTGCAATTTAGTGCACACAATTGGCACATGCCATATTTGAAGAGTGCAAAATTTCATGCTTCTATCTTCATTATTAGCTGAGAAAAACGATGTGGTGCATTACTTTCTGAACGCCCCTCGTAGCTAGAGAAAACAATTATAAGACGTGCCTAACCACAGAATTGACCCCACGTGTGTGTTCGCGCGCCGACGGATCAACAACCATGGCTTTAATTAAACGAGGCAGCATAAACACAAAACTAAGGAATGGAGAGCAAATTAATTTATCAAATTGTGGAACGTTTTCAAACAACTTCAAAACAGGCAGAATCTCTGACAGCAGCAGTGATAAAAATCGTGGAAAAATTGACTAATGCCGAAACCAACGTAGTTTTTTCCTTACAGATTCCCTGTATATAGTTTTACTCACATATTCCCTTCATATAGTTTTCCTCACAGATTCCCTGTATATAGTTTTCCTCACAGATCCCAATCAGTCCTACAGAACCAGTAAAAACAATGAACTAGACATTTTGAAGCATTCATGAAAATCAGCCATAAATTTAACAAAGAAAATGTACATTGGAGTCCTGCCCACTGCAGAGTATATATATATATATATATATATATATATATATATATATATATATATATATATATATATATATATATATATATATATATATATATATATATATATATATAGTTTTTTTTACAACAGTGATACACATACAAATGAATTGAGTAATTTGACACTAATAAGTGGAACGCTGCTCGGCTACACGTTGAATCTTTTGTAAAATGAACATTTGACATTTGTTTAAGTATTTGAAATATTCTGATTCTGTAAAGTTAGCTGCTGTTGGCATATTTTAGTGGCAATTTCAATACGTTTTTTTTTTTTTTTAAAATAAAGTTTTGACGAGGCGCGTCCCGTTCAACCTAGTCGGTTATATTAGGGCGCATGTCCAAATATAAAAGACCCCTAGGTCTGAGATTACCATTTCAAAACGTGTGACAGCATTAATTAAAGCAGAGATAACTAGAAAGAAGACAACTCTAACGATTATGGATTACACATTTAATATTTTAGAATTGTATTGGCTTAGTATTTACCAGGCAACGATGCGCTAGAGTTCAGAGTTTGTTTGTTTTTGAATGGCGATTGCACTGTGGTATAACCGACGGACTTCTGTCTAGACTGAAAGGTTCTTGTCTCGGCACAAGTAGGTAAACTCTTCAAATAAAAAATCCGGAAGAGTTGAATGCTTAAATGTCGCAAAATATTGATGGCACAATAGTATTATTAATAATTTTTAGTTAAAGTAGGTTAAATACAGTATATGGAAATTGTTTCCGAATATGAACAGGTCGAACTGAGTTATTAAGTTAATATAACATGACAACAGAGATCATGAAGTTAAGGTTTTGAGAACACGGCAACATTAATCTATTTTTTTTTTTGGCAAACACCAAGCAGTACAGTAGTAAACTATCGCAGGTCATTTATATTACCACCTCTGATTTATACTATAGGTTTCGTCTGCGGATTACCTCATATTGTTGTCACAGTCATCACCCTCGAGTCTTGGCGATAATTTCTCCCCCAATATGTCGATTCCTGTCTTCTTCTTCTTTGATCCTTAGCCGCTGACCGTCAAAGCAGTCAGTGGCCATCACGCCTAGTGGCGTCTTGTAGGGCAACAACAAATTGATTCCACTTTGCTCGGTCGGTGGCCATCCTTCGTACAGTGCCCCAACTCTGGTTCATTCTTTGCATCTCAGCCTCCACAGTCCTCCGCTAGGTTGTTTTTGGTCGGCCTCTCTTTCGTTTTCCTTCAGGGGTCCAAAGCATAGCTGTTCTTGTGATGGCATCGGGGTCTCTTCTGAGGACATGGCCAACCCAGCTCCAGCGTCTGCCAGCTATGATGGTGTGCATGTCCTCTTGCTTGCTACGAGTAAGCAGATCTTGGTTAGTTCATCATAATTTCTGCTGCTGACTTTTCTCATGCCATAAATCCTAGTTCTTTTCTCTGACTTTTGCTGTCTCTTTTTTTTCCGGCGGGGTAAACTACTTCTTCTTCATACACTCTCAGACGTCTGCTTGAATATGTTCAAAGAAAGCAGTGGTCAGCGTGAGGCTATTTACATCTCTATAGTGTTTTTCCAGGAATGGTACTGGAGACGGCCATATGTACTTTCTCGGTGCCTCATATATTGGGCATCTTCGAAGCGGATGTTCAGCAGTCATTTTATCAGCCTTGGATCATCCTGATACAAGCATAACTTTCGAAGTGGCAACGAGTTTCATCAGAATCCGATACAGAAACACGGGAAAGCAGGGCATCCAGGCCATTACCAGTTCAGCAGAAGAGAACAAGTGGTAATCTTTAGACTACGCACGGGCTACACCAGATTGGGATACCATCTATTCAACAGGCTAAAGATAGGAACTACCGTTGAGTGTAACTGTGGCACCGCTAGCTGAACATCTTCTGCAAAAGTGCCTAAAGTATAAGGAACAGAGAAGGCACTGTTGGCCGTTGCTGTGGGCGGGGTAAACGAAAATAGGTAATACGTCTTACTAGGACAAAGAAAATTGCCTACCTTACGGACACACTGCCGTCGTCAGGACGAACGAGCGAAAACAGGAAGGAAAAAAAGCGAGAAATAAGTTTAAAAAAAAAAAAAAAAAAAACACACACCTGTGAGTTCCAGTGAGTTTCTCGGCTTTTTTCCCAGTTGTTATTAAAATTTTTTCTAGTGTCCATTATTCATTATCTCATCACATGTTCAGTGACGGTTCACTACCTTCTCCTTTTTTGTTATACAGTCATGCGCCGCATAACGTCCGAATGCAAGGGTCAATGCAAGGCTTTAAGGATTTAAACACATTACATTAGCTGAAATACAGTACTGTATGTGTACAGTATCTTGACTATTTAGTCAATACAAGTACAATACAGTATCCCATATAACTTTGCTAAGTATAAAGTATGGTGTTCGCACAACGTCCAAATCGCATAACGTCCTATTTCACAGAACGTATCGTGGACGTTAAGCGGCGCATGACTGTATTTCATTGTTCTTTTCTCGGAAATTCGACATTCGTTATCTTAGCAGTCAGTTGAGAAGAGACTAGATCTGGCGGTACAGTGCATTACTATCTTGCTTGACGTACCCGTCGCCTTCGTTTGTTTATCTATTTACAGTTTTGGGGGAACATACAAATAGTAGGATAACCATGTGGTACCATCCCCTAATCAGTGGGAGATCCCACGCTGAACACTCGTGACCCATATATTGTGACGTAGCACTCCTCGCTGACTCTTCCGACTGCGGCACTAGTTTACGTAAAGCAAACAATGAAAATGGGTGAGGCGGTAACCGATTTTGAGGTATGTTCTCGTGGGCTGCGGTTAGAAGAAGGTTGTTAATAAATATTTTATCTGCGTGGGAGAATGTGGCCATTATCTCATTTCCGCTAATTTGACCTAGCCATTAATGCAAGTGGGATAAAATATATTTATGTGACATAACAGCGTTGGGCGTGCTATTTCTGTCATGTTAGTCTAGTCATTCGGTGGGCAAGGGTTTATAGACGTCAATCATCCCAATCTCACGGTAGCATATGCAGTGCTGGGGAACTCATCATATAAAAAATACTACAGAAACCACTACAGCAAAAGCATATGAATGCTTTGGTTGAGGCTTCCTGCAAGGAGGCCTGCTTCAATTGGTAGCTTCATGCTCCATCTAGGACAGGGTTTCTAAACCTGTGGTCCACGCACCCCTTGACTGTCCATGAATGGATTCTAGGTGGGATAGGTGGAGACCTATGTACATAACTTTAAATTTAAAATGTAGAGTTTTTTTTTTATCATGCTTGTATGTAAATGTTTTCCAAGAAGGAGTCTATAGCCTTCATCGGACATGCATAGAGTCTATAGAATTCATCGGACATTCATAGGGTCTGTAGCCTTCATTGGACATTCATAGGATACATTGCCTTCATCGGACATTCATAGATCTATAACCTTCATCGGGCATTCATAGGGTCTAGAGCCTTCATCGGACATTCATAGGGTCTATAGTCTTCATCGGACATTCGTAGGGTCTATAATCTATAGTCTTCATCGGGCAGTCATGGGGCCCATTGCCTTCATAGGATCTTCATAGGGTCTATAGTCTTCATCGAACAGTCATGGGGTCTATAGTAGGTTGACTTATTGTTTTTTAAAAAAGAGGAAATTTTCAGATTTTTTACTCAAAAGGAGGACACTTTTTTTATAGAAAAGGAGGATACTTTTTTAAGAAAAGGAGGACACTTTTTAAGAAAAGGGGGACATAAAAGAGGACACTTTAAGAAAAGGAGGGCATAAATTAGGACACTTTTTAAGAAACGGAGACATAAAGGGGGGCACTTTTTAAGAAAAGGAGGACATAAAGGCGGACACTTTTTAAGACAGGGGGACATAAAAGAGGACACATTAATTGAATACATTTACATAAAGAGTCACGATAAACTATATTGAAATACTTCAACGCAATAAAAATAAATTTTAAAAATCTTCATAAAATGCATGTTTTAATAATTTTTCCATCAAGCATTATTTTTTTCAACATCACTAAATATTCATTCTTTGACATTGTACTTTTCACTAGACATTATTTTTCCCTGTAAGTCTGAATTTCCAAGTAAATACTCATGAGACTCTGTACAAGAAATATTCTTATAATTGTACTGAGCTTGTAATATTCCTTTAATACATTCAACAGTGAATCGGTATCTGTCCTTTGTCCATGTGGTGGCGATTTTGAGAAGGACATATTGGATGGAATGGAAGAATAAAAGATAATATTAATCTTTATGATAGTCCACTAGTTTGAAGAAACTGCCTCTCCTTGGGAAATAGTCTACTAGAAATCCCTAATGCAAAGAGAATTCTGGCAACTAACAGGATATTTTCTGGACTATAAATTCTTTCTCAGGAATCCTACAAAAGTACAGAAGGTCGAGAAAGGAGATTTAGTGTCCAACCACATTAACTAAAATATCTGACTATTCCTATTGCTGTTTTCCTCCTGGCATCAATTTAGTCCTCGGCCCTTCAATGATGTGTTCTAATGTTGTCCTCCCAGCGGACTCTGGGTCATCCTGGGGGTCTGGATACCTGGCTCTTTGTTTCCCATGCTTGTCGTGGTAGCCGATCTTCTTCCATTCTGCAGACATGGCCAAACCATCTTAGTTGGGACTGTTCTACTTGGGTCTGCAGGGGGTGGGATTTTAGGCCTTGACGTACCGTCTGGTTGCGGACCATGTCTCTTCTTGTTACTTCAACCACCTTCCTCAGATACCTCATTTCAGAGATTTGGATCTGGCTTTTGTGGGTTGTAGTCATTGCCCAAGACTCGCATCCATATGTCAAGACTGGGACATAGGTGGAGCCATCTTCGTTTTCTTACTAACCTCTCTCTTGCTGAGGAATCCTCGATTTATGGCCTGAAAAAGTCTCCCAGCTGCTGCTTTTCGAGTTGCCAACTCTTCTTTGATGCCTCCCTTTCGGTCTATAATAGCTCCGAGGTATTTAAAATGGTCGACCTGCTCCAGGACCTGTTCTCTCAGCTTAATCTGATGTCTTCTTTCTTCTCGTGATATCACCATGGATTTTGTTTTAGAGCTGCTTATGACCATCCCTCTCTTCTCCAGCTCTTCCTTCCAAACTTGCAGGTTGGATTGGAGATGTGCCTCTGATCTAGCAATCAGGGCAACATCATCAGCAAATGCCAGCTCTGAAATACAGACCTGTCTCATCTTCCAGTACCCCACTGAATACTTTCTTGTTCTCTCCTTACATGCCTTGATGACATCGTCCATGAGGAGTATGAAAAGACAAGTTGACAGGATATCACCTGGTCCTGAACTCTTCTGACTTTTGGTTTAATTTCTGCAAGACTCGTAGAAGCTCTGTATAGCATGAAACAACAGATTCTGTTATGTTAAATTTATAAAAAAAGATATTGATTCTCACATCTTCACATTTACATATATATGTAAAAAAAATTTGCTGTACTGTTTAGAGAAAAAAAACAACTACTATGTCATAATCTGGACCACGAGATATCTTCTATTGTTGTATTGCTGGTGGGGTTTATACTCTACTCACCCAGGACTTTAGTAGCTGCGGAGGTGATGTTTGTTCTGCCTCTCTTGGTTTGTCCCAGCACTTAGGTAGCATAAACAGGTCAATTGATTCAGAGGGTGGCAGAGTTTGCTACCCTGGACTCAGTGCACATCACAGATATGGAGGGAGTACGTCAACCCTGCTGAATACCTCTTCTGCTTATGGGACTATTACTCAGGTTTGAGCCCTCTGGTATGGGATGTTTGGTAAGGAATGGGTTACTGGTTCATAGGATATGGTTGGTAGGGGTAAACTGGGTTTTGGTATGGTCACCTGGTTTGTACCCTCAACTCATAGCCTGGTTTTGTAGGGTAACCTGGTTGGTAGGGGTAACTTTTGGTACCGTGGACTCATAACCTGGTTTGTACCCTGGACCCGTAACCTGGTTGGACTGGAGGATTAAACAATTGAAGTCCCAGTAGTGGTTTTACAGACAATCTTCCTATGTTGATGGATCTTCAGAAAACAAATTAAACCAATCAAACAAAACTTCCTAACAAAGTGTTTATATAGTATCGATTACACCTACTAACCCACTATTGGGCCCTATATGAAATAGTTGGAAAAAAAAATTCTGGTTTTTTGTGTCCCATGTTTGTGGAAGTCATTTTGCCCAATGGGTACTTGCCATTGATGCAACAAATCACCATTAAGGATTGGGAACACTTTAAGATGCCATTAGCCAACATATAATCTTTTAACCGATGTATTTTAAGTCTAAACAACATCGTATTTCTACCCCCCCCCCTTTTTTACTCCTACCTACGATTTAATATTTAAACCTCAAGACAACAAAATTAGGTGAAAACTTCATGAAGTAAGTTACGTTAGGAATTCTAATACAGAAAATGCCACACATACAATGATAACATATAGTTTAC
The DNA here is from genome assembly GCA_024509875.1 of Oreohelix idahoensis. Classification (NCBI taxonomy): domain Eukaryota; kingdom Metazoa; phylum Mollusca; class Gastropoda; order Stylommatophora; family Oreohelicidae; genus Oreohelix; species Oreohelix idahoensis. Next base: position 318,312 of record JAMPIV010003624.1, read on the forward strand.
TGAAAAAAAAAAATCTTCTTCTCGTGACTCAATCACAGCACCACACTCATGTTGCTTCACATGAAATATGAAACAGATTGAAGATGTTTATTGAGCAACAAGTGAGCTGCTTACACGTTCTCACAGAACAGTTCCTGGGAGTAACCCCTTCATCCAGGAAGTTTGCATCTCCCTTTGTTTGACGAGAATTGGGGCTGTGGCCAACATTGCTAGGTTCTGACATCAAAAGAAGTACATTTGCTGTTTGCCCTCCTCTTCTTTTTATCCCACTCAAGCTGTGTCTCAGTGCTTTCCATGGCCTTCACCCCTTTATTAATTTTCACTTTTTCCTGCTTTTAGTGAGACACAAAGCAATCTGCAACTTGAAATCAACATAATGGTAGTCTGTCCCTTTCTTCTCCAATACCATCCTTAACACCCATCTGAACAATAACTGTTTATCCAAGCTTGTCAAACCACAGAAACATCCAGGAAATGAAACAATACTCTGTGGTACCATTTCTTGGATCTAATAGGTAAAACGATAGAGTGCCAGCCAGGAGGTCCAGCAAATCTAACCCACCCATGAACATGTTATATTCTTATTCACAGCTGCAGGGCATAGAAATGTGTATATACCCTTCTGCTTTTTCCTGTCCCATCTTCTGACTACATACACATCTGTATCAACTGCTGCATAGGTGCTTAGCAGTGTTGCTTTATTTGCTCATACCATTTTTGATAGCTTCCAATGTGGCTTTCCGTTTGTATGCTGTCATGTACAAAACAACAGAGGACCCCTCTTCCTGTTCGTTTCAGTTTCTTATCGAACACAGATTACAATTATCAACAAAAAAGTTTCCAAGACAGCCAATGCCTTGTTTTTTCAGAGGGCATGCCAGCAATGCTGGCGAATTACACCAGTTGTCAAAAATATACTTTATGCCACACAATTTTTAGGGATAATTTGAAGAAGTCTCAAGCACAGACTTAAGCTTGAATGCTCCTAAAATCAGGTTGGCCAGGACACACGTCAATTTTTCCAGTGTAAAATTCAAATCATGAATCAAAACCAGAAATGCCTTGAACAACGAAGACTTTATAGCCCCACTATTTATGGTTTCTTGGTTGTAACAGAACGCAGAGATGATTGACCTTTGAATGGGAAAACTTGCTTCATCAATGCTCAGCCTTTCTGCTCACTTTCAGAGCGTCAAACTAAAGGTCTTAATTTGAACATTTTTTCTCCTTCATTGTCTTGCTGCTTTTGTTGTCCATTGCAAGTGAATGTTACTTTTGATTTCTTTAAACCCTCATTTGTTCGTCAAAGTATCAGCAACACTTCCATAGCGCGTTGTAAGTCCCCAGTACAAATTTACAACTGGGCATTCTAACAATACTCATCATAAACGCAATAATCCAAAAACTTGTTTTCCAGTTCTGGCCTGGCTCCAATCTGAGAGGCTTCATGATGTTTTTCTTGAGACAAAAAAAAAATATTATTGCCCCTGTACTCATTGACCATATGTGCGCCATTGTAATCATCATCATGATCTCGGAAGTATTCTAGTATGGTTTCTGAGGTAACTGATACGTGTGCCGAATCACCAGAGAAGGGCGGAGCTTCAGAAGGATACTATCTGAGGCTTCACGGTGACTCCATAGCATCCGACGACGATAAACAGTTTACATCTGTGTCCTCCAGGGCTCTGATGCAGATGTTCTGAAAAAAAAAAAAAAAAACAAAGATATTAATATCTGGCAACAAAAAACAATCATTTATTGGTATACTGGTGTACAATGTTATTTAATTCTGATAATTAGTAATAAATATAAAAAAATTATCTAATCCACATTATGGTATAAAAGCGTTCCACAAGTAAGAGTCTCCGTCAGCCGATATTTTAGTAACCTGTGATGGACTAGGCTGAAACTGTAGAACATAGGTTGTACACTGATTGGACCAGCTAACAACTGCAGTCTGAATAACAAAGTGGCCACAAATTAAAAAAAAAACATCAATTAAATTCAACAAAAGCCTGAATCGGTTGTGTCCGAGGAGGGCCGGTTTGCCTCGTGTTATCCAGGATGTCTTCAGCCTCACTGTCTGACAGCTCACTATCGCTAGAAGCCTCAGGTATTGGTCTATAGATTGTAGTCTTTTGGCTGTAAAACTTTTGAGGATCCAATGTGTTTAACTGTAAAAAAAAATGAAAAAAAAAATGACAACATAAACATTATTTAATTCAAAAAGTTTATTCATCACAAAATTGTTTAATCTCATCTGATGATACATTATGTTTTGTGATAATACTGGCAATTTTAGTGGTTATCATGTGTAGTTTAGTTCTCTAAAAGTCAAGTCTAGATGAAGTAAATATGTTTTTTTATTCATTTACAATATTATTAGTAAATTTATACTGGTAATTCTACTATTTACATTGACCTTTTTAAGATGCATAAAATTGCAAATAACAACTTTTTTTTACATGATAAAGTTCAAACAATAAAAATGAGAATAAAATACTAAAGTTGTTGATTACAGAGAAATACAACATTAAATATATCATTTATTAGGTAAAAAAGCAACTGTTGCCAATTGGCAACATGAAGTGGTTTTTATTCCTTAATCGACTTTTGTTGCCAAATGGCAACATACCTAAAATGTAAAATAAGAGTAACTTATTTTATTTATTTATAACTATTAAAGCATTTGTTACAAAGATAAGTGGTTTAAGTACTCAACATAATTTTTTATAACAACCGTTTTCATAAGGAATTTTAAAAAATAATGTGAAGTAAACTCACCTCTCAATTCGATCTTGCACACCAGCTACCATGCCTTGACAAAAGAGTGCGTGAAAAAAAAGTATTTCTCCGACAAATGAGTTACCCGGTAATTTAAAATTGGGAATGTTTCTAGAACACAATAAAACAAAAAAATTATTAATTTGAACGCCGGATAGTGAAATAGATGACTTTAAACGGTATGTTGCCAAATGGCAACAAGGCCCAATAGAGGGTTAACTGACATTATAGAGTATCTGGAGTTCTCAACCTCTATCTGGCTGTCTGCTTATTTACAGCAGTGGTTTGCTCCATATGGGCAGTGAGTTTCACAAACTGTGATGTTAGGGACTGTGGTCACTAAATGTTTGAGAACCACTGGTTCACATTGTGCCCGTAGAGCAATATATTCATTTTGGGGTCATTGTCACCAATGGTTTGAGAACCACTGGGTTATAGTTCCCATGCTGTAGTAAAGCCCTTTGGGTGTCATGACTGCCAAAGTCTGAGAATCACTGATTTACCTTTTTGCCACTTGAGCAGTAAATCATTTTGAGTGTAGTCATGATCTCAAGGGCTTGAAAACCGCTGGCTTACATTTTGTCAGTCAAGTGGGAAATTCATTAAATAGCTAAATAATTGTAAACATTCTTAAAGTTCTGGTTCCTGACAAAAATATCATTCATATAACTGATAATAGAATAGTTATTCAATCATCAAACATGATAAATGCATAGAAGTGCATTAAAAACATATAAAGAATATTCCATGATAAAAAAAACATTAATGTCCAATATGAGACACAGGGATAAGAAGTGTGATTGAGAACACCTTTATCAAGTTTGTAGACTTGACAAAGAACAATGGAACATATAAGAAATAGAAAGTACAAGGACCACACTATGATACTTTCTGTTCTGCTTAGTTCAGTAATACAAATTCCAAAGTAACAATAAAATTATACATGAACTATTTAACCCTATCTTATTTCTGCTATGATGTGAGAAGAAGATCAGTGATTAGTTATGACTTCAGCAAACTCATGCATTAGAAATAATTGAGTAGCATGTATATAGTGAAATAACATTTATTGTCACTGAAATGAAAATACATTTAAAAGGTTAACTATTAGATCACTTACTCGCTCATGGATTCACTTCGGATTTAGTGGTACCGCCTCCGTTGAGAAACACTGATCTAGGTGAATCCACCTAGGAGTGGCAAAGCTGATGGATACCTTCTATCAAATCTGAACGGATGTCAACATGGCCAGATTTCACCAAATTTCGATTTTTTTCGCATTAAAAAAAAATAAACTTCGATTTTTTTTCCTTCTTTTTCTATTTTTTTTTAAAAAGCCGGACAAATCCAATTTTTTTAAAAGCCGACCGACGCTAAATTTTGATGTTGACAATCGGACAAAATAGTTTTATTTTCACCCTATAGTCTATAGCAGTGTTTCTCAACGGGGGCGGTACCGCCCCCTGGGGGCGTTTTCAAGATGTCTGGGGGCGTTCTGATGGGTCGCAACGATTGGTGGTCCCTAGTTCCATTCAGGGGGGCGTTGTGTACATTTTTACAAGAATCAATATGAAACAATTACAAAAGATATTCCCCTTCGCATAGCTTGTAACACGACAGTTTTTATTTGCCCTGCATCCCATGGAGTGTTTCAAGGATTCCAAACGCAAAATTTTAGTATCTGGGATGTTACCATTGTCAGGAGACAGTAGAGTTTTTGGATTCAATCAAAGAAGAATTTAGCATCGAAAGAGAAGTATTGCGAAACGATGTGGCCTATCTTTCAGATATATTTGAAAAGTTAAATGAGGTTCTTCTTAAGCTACAAGGAAATGAGATCAGTCTGATTAAAGTGAAAGGAATTACCATGGGGTTCATCAACAAATTGACATTATATAAAAATAATCTTAGTCGCCGAGAACTTTCTCATTTTCCATGTTTACTGCAGTTAGGTGGGGACAGGCTTAAAGATTCAGATTTAGAGGTTTATTGCACTCATTTGGACGCTATTAAAAATGATATGAGCATACGATTTAAAGACTTGCAAGAACTAATAATACCGGATTGGGTGATTAATCCGTTTGAATCAGACGTGGAACAAGTTAGTCAGCATTTACAAGAAGAATTAATTGAGCTACAAAATGACTTCGAGGCAAAAGCACGATTCAGTCACACATATTACGAAAAATGTTGGATCCAGCAGAGGCTTGCGTATCCCGTTCTTTGGTGGGAAACTAAATTGCTAATTACAGCATTCCTAACATGCCAAGAAGGATTCGCTTCTATGTTTGGTCCTCAGTCCATGTCATTAGTAATTTTTCCAGATCTGATATAGGTTCCTCTTGCATTTTCGTAAGCTTTGTAGCTTTCAGTGGAGCCGATCCTTTAACAGCTTGGAGAATTTTTTCTTTGTTCTTAAGGATCGTCGTGACTGTCGAGTGCGACATGCCCAAATCATGAGCTATAGCATTCACTGGTTTTCCACCTTCGTGATGCTTAATTACCTTTTGTTTCACTTCCAAATTGATACTTTTCTTTTGTCTTTTGCTGCTGCTATCACTAGAACTGGTTTTGCTGCGTTTGGGAGCCATGATGCACTTCACGGTAATGTATTTTCGAAAGTTCACATTAAAATAACGATAGTAAGTACAGTACAGTACATACATAGGCCAGTAACATAGGCGTTTATTATGACTATCAAGACATATGTACTGTATTATAGGTTATATATGTACTGTGTCATTATACGCCTGGGAGATGGCGGTAGACCTACCTGGACGAGGGGCATATCCAGAGAGTATCAGAAAATCGCGGAGACGGCCGGATATAGTGCTTCATTCTTCAGCAACGCTTCAGGTCATACTGATTGAACTGACCGTGCCATTTGAATCCAGATTAGACGAGCAACATTCATTCAAAGCGGCCAAGTATAGCGATCTGGCCGCGGATCTGAGTCACGATGGGTTCACTGCAAGGGTCATGGCTGTTGAAGTGGGCGCAAGAGGGCTTGTGGCTGCATCAGTGTATGATTTGTTGGTGCTGAGGGGACAGTCGAGAACAAGGGCAATGAAGAGGCTTAGTGAAACTGCCGAAAAGCATCATGTTGGCTGTGGAACAACCGCAATGGGCAATGGAAATTATGACAATAAACGCTGCGGTACAGAAAACACCAAAATTGTTCTAAGTCCACAATACGCTGTTTTTTTTGATGTATTAGCGAAAGGGCTGTGACTCAGGGGCAACAGGCGGTGTATACTATAAGGGGTGTCAGGAACAGAATTGCAGTGGCTAGACTCGTCGGCTTCGCGCTGGTATCTCAGTGTGTGTCCTTAATTGTGTTGTGCGACGGAACGAACGGAATAATTTGTCTTCTCTTTGTTACTTTCACAATTGCCTCCACGGCTGGCGGAGTTGTGGATTTTAAAGTTGCTACCATAAGTGAAATGGGTTCATTTTCGATACAAGACAACAGGAGGCTGAGACGCTTGGGAGTCATGACCCAAGTGGGCCCGCCCCCCTTAGAGTGTAAAGGAGTAATCGGGCCGAAACACTTGTCGGACGGGGGGACTACTTCTGATGATCAGATTGCTTCCTGTTGTATCGCTCTGTAAAGAGTTTCCTGGCATCGCAATCGCTTTGTACTGTATACAAGAGACATGAGATACACGTGTTGCGTGCGGGAAGCAGGGTTGCCAGATCGAAATTTTAATGTAAAGCCAAACAATACTAGAAAAAAGCCAAACAAATTTTAATATGTATTCATACTCACATAACATGAAAAGCTCCAGATCCAGGTCATTACTATCCTCCCCACTGAAATGAGTGGAACATACGGCATAAACCTTGTCCGATGTGAAGTGTTTTAGCATGTCTGGAGATGCAGTGAAGTCTTTGCAACATTTGCTTGAAAGCAATAGTTCTGCCCTGATTCTCACAATTGCATCAAGAAGATTCAGCTGCATTCTGTTTATTGCCTTCGTTTTAACGGAAGATACAAGAGAAAATATCCTCTCAACTACAGCATTGCTGACAGGGTTATTAGGCAAGTAAGGGCAAAGGTGGCGAGCTCTTTAAATGCCTGATGCTGAAGTACACCAATCCAAAACTGTTCAGTGTCTACAGGGAGTCCATCTTTCTTAAATGGAGCTTCTTCTTTCCAATCGACAAAAGGCATTTGTCTGTATTGTTCTTCAATTTTGCTGACGTTGTTTCCTGCATGGTGTATAAAGGGTAACTCGGAAAACATAGGCCTTGAAATTTGATTTAAAATTATCACAGGGCTCAATTTTGATAAACTTTCAAATGTATCTCTCGCCAACGGAAGCCTACATGTAACTCGTCTGAGAGCTTTTTCTAGCATAGACATACATCTTTCTTTGACATTTTTAATTTCTAGATCAGCCTCAGCACTGTTGTTCTGCGTAGGAACTTATTACATGCTGTTAAGAATTTGACACAAAAATCAACTTGATGAATATTTTTTTTCTGTCTTTTGGCATCATACAGTCTGTTCTGAAGACTCTTCTGATGTAAGAATATTTGTTGGTACAATTCATGAGGATCAGCTTTGGTTTGCTGAAAAAGGCTGTTCAGTCTTTCAAATTCCTGCATAAGAGGTGTTGCAAACTCAAAGAACACGTAGTTTTTGTAGTCTGACAACATTTCCTTTAGAAGTCTTGCTTTGAATTGTGTATCAAACTGTGATTGGGCTAGTTCAGCAGAAGTGAAATAAGCCTTTAGCTCTTCCCAGTTCATCAAAATATTAAACCTAACCTTTCCACGCACAAGCCACCGCGTAAATGAAGGTTTTTCAAAGGGAAGGGGGGCAGTTCGGGTTGGCTCAAATTCTATAGCTGTTTTTATCACTGTAAACAATTCTTTGTATGCTTCTCGTCTTAATTCACTATGGCGAAACCAATTGGGTATTTCTGACAGTAAAAATCCAATATTTGACGGTAGCTTGGATACTGCATATTGAATGCACAGTGCCAGCGAATGACAGATACATTTGAGTTGCAGACAGAAAGGAGATACAGCTTTTAGTCTAGACCACACAGAGTTGTTGCACCCAACCATGTTTGATGCACCATCCGTTGCAAAACCAATGCAATTTGCAAGACTATGACCACATCTTTTTATTTCCTCGTCAATCAAATTGAATATATTTTCTCCTGTAGCCTCTTGCACCGGAATTAAACCTATAAATCCAGTTACAATTTCCTTTCTCCTATCACAAAAAAATCTAACTAACATACACAAGTGTTTTTGTGTTGAAATGTCAGTAGATTCATCTATAATGATGGCATATTTCTTGTTCTGAAAGTCATCAATTAGATCAGTTTTCAGTGCAGGCGAAATGATGTTTTTGATTAAGCATGCACATTTACTTCTATGTAACTTTATGTGCTCCAGTGTACTCCCATGCCCATGTGCTATTGTGATTTCACTCAGGTGGTCAACTGTACGTATCGCACAATGGCAGGTCATGCTTACAGCAGTTTGCAGCTCTACTCCTTAACTTTATCCGTATCTTGCCTAGGAGTCTTTCTTACATTAAGTTGCGTCTGGCCTTGTAATGGAATTCTCCGCTTGTGTTTCTCCGATTTTTCATGATTTGAGAGGTTGCTAATTCTTGGTAAAATGTAGCGGTGGCACAATTTACAATAAGCTGCCTCCGATCCATCAGCAGCCTTTTGGACCCATACAAATGTTTCTTCCCATTTGCTTTTGTACTTACAATTGCTATCGTAAGAAGCTTTCCATTTATTTGACAACATGGCCATGACTGTTGATAATAAATGATTTATAAAAACAGCCGAAGGTGTCACAGTTTCACCACAAAATGTTATTACATATAGAAAGTACACTTCACTGCAGATTAGCATGATTATAAATCACATCCAAACACTTCGGAGGTCCAATCAGACAAACTGGAGCGACGGTCCCCGGTTGGCTATTTTATTTATCTTTTGCCTTCTTCTGGCGAGGCGCGTGCCTTTCAACCTATTTGGTTATATCAGAGCGCCTTTATTTGGTTATATCAGAGCCCCAGTTGGCGCCTTCTTGCCCAGATTCTTGGCGGCAGAAATATTGCCAAATGTAACTGACCGAAAAAACATTTATCTTAAAGGAAAGTGATTTCGAAAAAGGATGGTTTGTAATTTTCGTGCAGATAATTTTAGCATGTAAAAAAACCAGGAAAAAGCCAAATGAATTTTCTAACGTGCCAATCAAATTTTTAAAAAGCCAGATGATGCGTGATGCCATATGATGATGGATGGCATCCGCATGTCTGGTTTTGTGTAGTGTGTAGATGTGTTCAGTCAAAACAATGTTCATGCAACAGTAACAGGGCAATCCACATAGGACGTCAGTAAACTCACGACGTACAAAGTCAATGAGTCTTGAAACAGCCGTTGACGTTTTTCTTCATTATTTATTGTGGACGCCACAGTGACAAAATGGTTACGCAAATGTGTAGGCACATCAAACAGTCATTATCACAGCAACATTCAATACAGCAATAAACGGTAGACAGCATTACAATGATGAGTCAGATGCATGTTATATTTCAAAGTGCTGTAAATGTAGTCAGATGAACAACTCCATCCTTTTCTATAACAGCCAGGAGATAACCAGATGTATGAGATCAGTTCACTCTCCTTAGTTTGACTTCAGCAAGACAGACACGTCTGCCGAAGTATAAATAATGTCCTCAAAAAATATCCTCTAGATAATAAAGGTTTTCTAAACCTAGTTCATTTAACAAAGTAGCAAGTAATGGTCCTTGGTACCTGCATCAACCGATGCAGTACAATGCAGCGACATGTGAGCTAGGAAAACATCTCGTGACGACGACTTTCGCAGACAGGCTATGAATCGAAATCGCTCACGACCCAAAATCGATAGAGTTAATGAAAAAGTCAATTTACCTTGCTTCATGAAATACACAGAAATATCACGCCTCCCGACATGTGGGAAAACACTAGAGGTATTATCTCGACTAAACGAAATATCCATAAGAGGACTACACATCCCTGACAGAACAAAAAAATAGCGGAGATCCCCTCTTCAACGAGGCATCTCTTTCGCCATTCCAAATCGCTCACTCCCACTAGTGGTGGGCGGAAACCGATCGACAAAACAACAAGACAAGTCATGCGCAGTCCAGCGCAAAAATGACCACAGCTCAAAAGTTAACTGCATTCGATACTAACGCGAGAAGACAAATGCTTACCGAGAAAAGTGACTATAGATTTCAAGCAGTTGTTGCCCTTGCGTTATAAAACAGATATTGAAATAAAACGATGTTGCGAGAATTTATCACGCAACATATCACCACCTCCTCCCGATAAAAAAAAAATGTGGAACATATTTTTTTTTTCAATATCAAAGAGCAAGCGATAAGCGGCTCAAAACGCACGAATTATGCGCTGATAATTAATTAAATTGCCAAACAATAGGCTAATTATAGAGTGTCTGTTGAGGATATACCTCAACAGAAAAATAAATATGTCTCAAAAAATATTCACATCGGGGAGGTGTCACCAACACACATCACGTTAGCATGTAAACACAATATACGTATGCAAGTTACTATAATCATCATTAAACAGCATACTCTAATATTGTCTTTAAAAATGGATGTACAAATCTGATAGGAAAATTTAAATAGTACATTCTTTGACATGTAATGACATAAGTACATAGCAAAGTTAAACTACATGACGATCCAGGACATATGCTCTGGTATTCCGAGGGTAAGTACACAATCTAAAACTCGTAAGGTAAGTCCTCAGCTCAACAATGACATTCTGAGAAAGTACAAGCAATATAATGCTAATTAATAACTAATATGCTTCATAAGGTACAATACATTATTAATAATTGTGGCTGTTTAGTAAACTAACGGCCCTTATATTAACTACTCAGTCCTCCTCTATCATTTTAAAAAACGAACAGAAGAAGATGACAACAAAGCACGATAGTGTGTACATATAAAGTAAGTACAGATGTGCTAATCTATTGTAGAAATATAGGTGTGTTATGACTCTGTAATATATAGAAATATAGGACAGAAGTATTAGTTGGAGTCATGTGGGCATCTAGACAAAATGTCAGCCATCACATTATCCGCACCACGGATAGCTCGTACCGTGAAGTGAAAAGGTTGAAGAGCTATAGCATATCGAGTGGATCTCGAACTCTTCAAATTCTTAGACTGAATAGCTGTAAGAGCTTTCTGATCAGTCTCTAGAATGAAATGTGCGCCCAGGAGGAATCTTTGTAGCTTTAGAATTGACCAAACCATCGCTAACAACTCACGGTCTAAAACCGAGTAGTTCCTCTCTGCCGCATTTAGTTTTCTAGAAATGTACATAACAGGATGCAGAGTATTTGCATATTCTTGCATCAGTGCTGCTCCAATCCCAGTGGATGAAGCATCACTCCGAAGAACAAAAGTCCTATCAAGAGTAGGTAATCTTAAGATGGGAGGAGAAGAAAATATATTCTTGATTTGGTCTAGTGAAGATTGGCATTCTTCAGACCAACGGACCAGATTAGGCGAACCTTTCTTCAACAATGTTGAGAGAGGTGCCATGATCGAAGATAAATTTGGAATAAATCTCCCATAAAATTGAATTAAACCTAAGAGACTCCTAACTTGTTTCTTCGTTTTAGGAACAGAGATGTTCAGTATTTTGGAAGTATTGTGTGGTCTTCTGTCTTCAAGAGACCATGACCAACACGATGACCCAGGAAAGAGATTTCACCAAAACCACAAAAGCTTTAGAAGGTTTTGCTGTCAAATTATTCTCACGTAGAGTGGACAGTAAGTCATATAACCCTAAATAGTGATCTTCCCAGGTATCACTGAAGAGACAGATGTCATCTAAGTATGCGATGACATCCGAACGATGTGACAGAATTCGACGCATCATGCGAACGAAAGTGGCAGGGCGTTTCATGAGACCAAAAGGCATAACATTCCATTGAAATAGACCCCTAGGTGTAGAAAAAAAGCAGTAAGAGGTTTGGCATGCTCTGCTAAAGGCACTTGCCAATAACCTTTAGACAAGTCAAGTTTAGTGAAGAATCTAGAATTAGAAAGTCTAATCAGTAGATCTTCTAACAAAGGCATCGGTTCAGCGTCGAACTTTGTGACCTGATTCAATTTGCGATAATCAACGCAAATTCGTATGTTCTTATCCTTCTTCCGGACAATAACCATGGAAGAAGAATATGGTGAAGTCGATGGTTCAATTATATTTAATTGAATCATTTCATCCAATTCCTTTTCCACTTGCGACTGAAAGTGTATAGGAATAGGATACGGCCTAACCCTAATTGGATTATTGTCGGTAAGAATTATGTCATGTTCTATAACATCTGTGTGTCCAGGAATGTCAGTGAGAACATCCTGAAATGTTTGTAACATCGACGAGACTTGTCGATGTTCGTCACCAGAAAGATTAGGAGAAACAGAAACGTTTTTCCAAGATTCCGTGGAATGTAATGGAACCACTGGAAGGGGAAGGTTGACATCAGAGAAGGTAGCTTCCTCATCCTGAATGACAGACAGGGATGAATAATGACCGTGAGGTGCAGGAGCATCATCCGTTGCCTGGAAAATAGGCAGCAAATAGTCCGGACGTTCGTGAAATTCCGAAAGCATGTTTTTATGTGGAAAGTTTTTATGCTTTCCATCAATATCGACCACATAGTCAACATCGGAAATCCGAGAGACTATTGCATACGGACCTTTCCATGCAATAAGAAGTCTATTTTCCCTACTGGGGAGTAGGACGAATGCTTTGTCACCTGGACAAAGTTGTCGTAGACATCTATTCTTGTTAGCAAACTGCCTTGCCTTCTCTTTAGCAATTTCTGATGAAGCAGTTGCTAGCTTACATGCCTCAATGATCTTTTGTCTAAGAGCAATGACATACTCATATGAGGATTGAGTTTCATCGCTAATATCATCGGCAGTGATGAGATCGTGTAATAAAGACATAGGGCCGCGTGGACGCGCGCCAAAGACAAGTTCGAAGGGAGAAAATCCTGTGTGTTCATTAGGGACTTCTCTATAGGCAAAGAGAGCCGCGGGTAAAACCCTGTCCCAATCTTGAGGATGATCTTCAGTTATCTTACCAAGCAAAGTCTTGAGCGTTCTATTCAGACGCGCAACTAACCCATTAGACATAGGATGGTAGATACTACTGAGAGATCGTTCAATATGTAAGGTAGACATTACCTGTGACATAGTGTCAGATATGAGTTGAGTGCCATGGTCTGACAATATTTCTCTGGGGAACCCCAAGCGAGAAAATATCAACCAAAGAGCATCTGCGATATCTGTAGTAGATATGCTCTTAAGAGGAATAGCCTCTGGCCAACGTGTGCACATATCGACACATGTAAGGATAAACTGAATGTCCTCTGGCCGACTTGACCTTAAAAGGGCCAATAATATCTATGGCCATTTTCTGAAACGGCCGAATAGGAATGTCAGCAGCCTGGATAGGCGCAGCATGTCGTGGTCCTCTAGATTTGACCTCCTGACATACCTTGCATGATCGGCAGTAAATACGAATGTCCTTATTGACAAAAGGCCAAAAGAAAGCCGCAAGGACTCTCGACTTCGTACGGGCAAAACCCATATGTCCAGCACATTGCGAGTCATGAGCATGTTGTAATATTTGGACTCTCATGCTCTTGGGAACAAGAATTTGCGAATGTGCCGACGTAGTCGAATCTTGTACCATACGTACAAGTACGCCGTTTCTCATTGCAATCCAAGATTTTCTATTTGTATCCTGATTCGGATCACCTTTCTTCGCAAGAACGAAGAATTTTTTAAAGAAGGATCTTCTTCTTGCAATTTTATGAAAGAGTCACGAGTAATTACTAAGTGACTATCTTGGCTATCAACTTCATTATCACTATTCAGTGAAGTTTCGGGTGTTTGTAGAGCTTGTGCTCTTGTAACTACTGCATTTGTAGCTTGCATGTTATTATCTTCCCAAGCAGCAATCTGCTGTGGGGTACACTCCCTAACTCCGTGAATACGACCAATAATAAGGTCCGCAATAGGATTAGGTAAGAGACAAGAAGTGGGTGACCACAACTCAAAGTAGTTATGGTACCCGGTTCGAATAAAGTACTGCATTGGGGGCATTTGTTTGCTCTCTCAAAGTCAAAAGCAGAACTAGTGACAGCGTCAAAGTTTTTACTATCAACAACATGATTACAGGCTCCCTCAGTTTCCTGTTGTACAGCATTAGCCTGCTGATATCTCTTTTTTTTTTGTGTTGAGATCTACCCCGACTATTATTACCTCTGAAGTTATCAGAGTTATTATTATCTCTGCAGTTATTATTGTCTCTATTGTAATTGTTATACTGGTTCGAATTCCAGTTTCCACGATTACTATCATGTTCACATTGATGCGAACATCTATTTGTTTGGTTCTGAGGTCTTCGGCAGGAATAACCTCTATTACCATATCCTCTTTTGAAATGCTTATAATTATTAGGGTGATAGTAACGACCACTATCAGGTTGTCTCCAATTCTTCGAAGAAGAATCACCATGAAATTGGTTTCCATGATTTTGACAGAAATTACCGCTGCCCTTTCTATCAAAATTTTGTTGGGATCTACGAGCAAAGTTTTGACCATACGGAGCTGCCGAAGCAACTGGTAAACCTTCTTTCACCTTAGAGTTACCCATGGTTATGTGTGGGTGCGCAGTTACGTATTGGCAACAGAAATCTTCCATTTCTTTTATTGTTTTAGGTTTACGTTCATGAAGGAAAGCAAGGAAAGACTCATTGACAGACGACATGACTTTGTCTCTAAGTATTAAGTCCATAAGTCCTTCATAAGTTTTTTCCGTCTTAGATAGTTCAACCCATCGTGAGAAAGTAATGCGTATTCTTGCAATAAACTCGGAGAATTCAACTCCATTTTCAGGTAACATGTTTTTAAATTGTAGACGATAGCCGTCTTCGTTAAGCTGATATTTCTTTAACAAAGCGGCCCTGACAACCTCATAATTGCTCTTGTCAGGTTCATCCACCATATTTAATATACTTAGAGCTTTACCTGTCAGTATCCCTGATAACTGATAAACATATTTTGCTTTGTCTATGTTATGAGCTGTACATGCTTGTTCAAATCTGTCCAGATAGAACATTATGTCATCACTGGAAGGACTAAATGTTGGTAACTTAATCTTAAAAGTATCATTATTAGCCTTCCCAGAAGATGAACCCTTGTTTGAATCATTACCATTACTCATGCTCGTCAATTTCAATTTTCTCCAACTCTAAAGCTAAGAGTTTTTCTTCATGTTCCATTTTTGCTTTCCTCTCATCAGACTCTCTTTGTAACTTCCTTTCTTCAGCTTGAGCCTGCATTTGAAGTCTTTCATTTTCAGCTTCTTTTTCAAGTCTTTTATTTTCAGCTTCTTTTTCAAGTCTTTTATTTTCAGCTTCTTTTTCAAGTCTTTTATTCTCAGCCTCTTTTTCAAGTCTTTTATTCTCAGCCTCTTTTTGAAGTCTTTCAGCTTCTAGCTGTAGCTGGAGTTTTCTCTCCTCAGCTTCTGATTCCCTTTTTTGTTTTTCCATTTCCATTTGGAATCTCTTTTCATCCACCTGCATCTGCAGTTTCTTTTGTTCAGCTTCCATATGCAGTTTCTTTTGTTCAGCTTCCATTGCTTTATCATATCGAGCAGTTGCAAATTCTTCTAACTTATCACCAGTCTTCCCAAGCAATTTACCCTGCTCAATAAAGTGCTCAAATGTAGACATGTTGTCTAACATATGAGTCCAAAACCTGAAATAATTAACTAATTTATTTCAAACCTAAGTGTAACAAGTCTTAATTAAGCACTTGTATATTCACATCACATTATATTATCCCAGTCTCTGTGGGAAACAAGTCTCCAATCAAAGAACTTGTATATGAAATATCAGCACTCAAATCTTGATCATAAGTGCACTTCTCATTCAATAGTGCACGACACTATTCATCATTCATTTATCATCAGTATAGTAGTAACAGTGCATTAGCATAGCCCATTAACTAATTACTATAACTGTAAACAATGACTATGTAAACACATGCAGAATGTAAACATTGAAAATGTAAACAATACAAACAATGTAAACAATAACAATGTAAACAATAACAAAGATCAGCAACAATACAAAAACTTTCGCAGAAATCAACTAAAAATAAAGCAGAAATTAATGAAATATCACAAAAAATGTGACGATATCTGCGATAGAATTAAACAAAATACATGACACCACAGTATATAAACAAAAATGTTGTATGAAACTAAATTATAGACAAGAGTAGGCTAACAAATACAAACAAATCACAACAAAACTAAAGAATGTGAAATAATAACGAAAACAATATTAAAACATGTCATCACAGCTAACATAAATAGCAACAGAAGTCGCTTAGCAAATTCCAGTATCGGAAATTTGCAAACCCTACAGAAAACGCTCACAATAGACGACCTCTATGACGTGGCATAATCTAACGGAGACACCACCCAACCGAGAACCCGCTGAAATATAAACATATAAATATACAAATAACATATAGACATATAATATATAGAATGAGATGATACACAGAAGACTCAGCAGAAGTATAAGGGCACAGTTTACATACAAACAGGCCACTTAACTTAAAGGCTTCCAATCGTAGAACAGCAGAAAAACGGATGTCAATCAACGTCCTAAAGAGCGAAGCTCCAACGATGATGGCACATCTGAACTGCTTCCACTGCTAACACGATGGTACAAGAGCTTCTGAAATACTGTGTGTTGAGTTGTTTCGGCACTTGACCTTCTAATCCAAAAGTAAGTTGATGGAAATCGGTACTTGGCCTTCTTCAGAAAACAACCCGTTTCAACCGGCACTTGACCTTCTCAAAAAACGACAGCACTGGAACCTTGACAGCAGCAACTTGCTTGACTTGCGTAAAAGATAACAGCAGTCCGAGTTATCCGGCAACATGTAACAACGCCGGGTACTGTCAAATTCTTGTTTCCGTCAAAAAGTTGAAATTTTGACTTTTACCGGGCAACGCCGAGTACTTTGAAAATTTTGAAGATGTTGACTGTATTGAAGAATGTTAATTTCTTGAAGGATGCTGATGAATTCTTGTTGAAAATGAAGTGGGTAAGGGACCCCGTGTTTGCTAGTACCAGAATCAAACCAGCTTATGGCCACCAAATGATGTGTTCAGTCAAAACAATGTTCATGCAACAATAACAGGGCAATCCACATAGGACGTCAGTAAACTCACGACGTATAAAGTCAATGAGTCTTGAAACAGCCGTTGACGTTTTTCTTCATTATTTATTGTGGACGCCACAGTGACAAAATGGTTACGCAAATGTGTAGGCACATCAAACAGTCATTATCACAGCAACATTCAATACAGCAATAAACGGTAGACAGCATTACAATGATGAGTCAGATGCATGTTATATTTCAAAGTGCTGTAAATGTAGTCAGGTGAACAACTCCATCCTTTTCTATAACAGCCAGGAGATAACCAGATGTATGAGATCAGTTCACTCTCCTTAGTTTGACTTCAGCAAGACAGACACGTCTGCCGAAGTATAAATAATGTCCTCAAAATATCCTCTAGATAATAAAGGTTTTCTAAACCTAGTTCATTTAACAAAGTAGCAAGTAATGGTCCTTGGTACCTGCATCAACCGATGCAGTACAATGCAGCGACATGTGAGCTGGGAAAAAACATCTCGTGACGACGACTTTCGGAGACAGGCTATGAATCGAAATCGCTCACGACCCAAAATCGATAGAGTTAATGAAAAAGTCAATTTACCTTGCTTTCATGAAATACACAGAAATATCACGCCTCCCGACATGTGGGAAACACTAGAGGTATTATCTCGAATAAACGAAATATCCATAAGAGGACTACACATCCCTGACAGAACAAAAAAAAGCGGAGATCCCCTCTTCAACGAGGCATCTCTTTCGCCATTCCAAATCGCTCACTCCCACTAGTGGTGGGCGGAAACCGATCGACCAAACAACAAGACAAGTCATGCGCAGTCCAGCGCAAAAATGACCACAGCTCAAAAGTTAACTGCATTCGATACTAACGCGAGAAGACAAATGCTTCGATGTTGCTAAAAATTTATCACGCAACACCAGATTTCTGAAATCTGGCGTTAAAAAAGCCAATATGGCAACCCTGGCGGGAAGCTGTTACGTCCGCTTCGTCCTCTTCTCCGATCGGGATTTCTGAACTCTATTATAACCTTATGGAACCACGGACGTATATCCGGTCGGACGTTGTCCGAACGGACGTTATGCGGCGCGTGACTGTACTTGTCAGAGTGCGAAAAAACATTGATGCAGTTTGCAGGGTAAAAGCACGAGTAACAACCGAGTCTGTTCGAACAAATTTATCTCTGCAACTTATTAACAGTAAGGTAAAAGATAATATTTAGTGGTGATTCCTTGCTCTAGAAGTTTTTTGTTGGAGGTTTGCTGTAGTTTGTTTTGACGGGGATGTTAGTAACCACCCGATTCACAAGACTTCAACCCCACAACACAATCGTGTTAAATTTGTCCTCCTGATATGTGCTTTTTCCTTCATGCGAGACCTGGGAAGGAGGGGGAAGGGTCGGCGAGCAATGAAGTGCCTTCATTTTCTTCTGGGACTTTCTTCATTATTTTTTATCCGTTATGATATTAAATTCTCCTTTTTTATTATTACCTTCTTATAATTTTTCAGTTTTCGCGAAACTCATATTCATTCATTGTCCGTTTGTCCCCCTTCACGACATCATCTCCTCACCTCTGTCTCACCTTCTCACACACAAACCCCCCCCCCCCACACGACCAGTTGTTTTTTTATTCACTTACGATATAGCATATGTTGAAAGGCGTTGTCCAACTCATCATCTAAAAAACCCAGCAGAAATACATTATCGTTTGTGTGCAGGGCAAGATGTACAGATCACTGAAATATGGTATTTCGTGGGCATTTTAAAGTTGAATTAGTAATCTGGTTTTCTCTCTCTCTCTCTCTCTCTCTCTCTCTCTCTCTCTCTCTCTCTCTCTCACACACACACACACATATATATATATATATATATATATATATATATATATATATATATATATATATATATATAAACAGGCCAATAATTACTGACCAGAAGAACCGGTGACCTATTGTCTCCGCTGTTTTTAGTTTTTGCAGTGTCAGGCTGCACTGTACGCAGCGTCCGAGCAGTGTCTAGTTTACTTCACTCGAAAGGTTACAGGGAACCCACCATAGCTACTTTCCCACGGTGACTTTGGTTTACATGTGCAGACTCTCTGTTTTTAGTTTGGAAGGGACAGTTGCAAAGGAAGAGTGGAACAGAAGCAAAGTTTTCGTCAGGAAAACCAATGTTAAATTGTCTTGTATGAGGTTTATCATTGTCTTACTGAAATTATATGTTAATTATTATTGAGCTCATTCATTTTGTGTTTTTGTCCTGACGGAGCCAGTACTGATGTTAACCTCTTTGGCGAGCAGACGCCTGCAACATTCACGTGCTCATGCAGCAGTGCTTTCTGTAGCGATGTTGTATGTGTGATGAGGTTGCCCGTCTCCATACACAACCTCTTAGTAGTCGTCTTGTACAACATGTCAGAGGGAGCAGTAACTCTGTTCTATCTTTGATTATCGGAGACCCCGCCCCCCCCCCCCCCCCCCCCCCCACCCCACCCCCCCCCCCCCCCCCCCCCCCCCCCCCCCCCCCCCCACCCCCCCCCCCCCCCCCCCCCCCCCCCCCCCACCCCCCCCCCCCCCCCCCCCCGACCCGCCCCCCCCCCCCCCCCCCCCCCCCCCCCCCCCCCCCCCCCCCCCCCCCCCCCCCCCCACCCCCCCCCCCCCCCGCCCCCCCCCCAGGAATTACACGAGACTATTCTTAGGTACCGTATCCTGTAATTGTAGGCTTGCATGAATTGTAGGCCTAACCCTCGCTGCTATGAATACAAACTGGTGTGAAGTTTCTAACGTCTGTTCGTCATCATTAAATAAAAACGGAAGAATACGGTTGGACTAGAGCCTGGCTTCTTAAACTGTGTCCACGAACCCATTGGTAGTACATGCGTGAATTCTAGAAGGTTCATGGGCAGTACATAATTTTAAATGGTCTTTTATATTTGGACATGCGCCCTAATATAACTGAAGGACAATGTATCTAGGTTCAACGGAGCGTGCTTCGTCAAAGCGAGGCGCAAAAAAAATAATAATATAAAACATTTTTTAATTAGGCGTTTATATACTTTTTTTTAGGGAGTCGGAGTGGCTAAGAGGTATGGCGTCCACCTCGAATTCTAGAGGTACCAGGTTCAATTCTCAGTAGGAAAAGGGTAAAGGATCCCGTTACACGCCCATTGAGGCATATTGGGAATACGGTGTTAGGCCCGTATTTTCTTGACCATCGGCACACTAGGGATGATGTGGTCAGCATCACGCCGGCCGCCTTAACCTTCCCAGAGTTATTCTGGTACCCAATTCCTGAAGCTGCGTCGATCGCGGAGCCGTTTGCGGTCTATAAAATCCCACCTCAACGGGGGATCGAACCAAGGACCACCAAGCTAGGAAGCCAGCGCACTAACCACTGCGTTACCGCGGCTCCGATTCTCAGTAGAGGGAATATAATTTTTGGAAATATTTTTTCAGTAGTTATAGAATAACTGTTATCTTAATTTAATATTTATAGAAAATCTGTTATCTCGCATTAAGACAATAATTGATGAACAACTTTGAATTCGATACCAGACATTGATCGAAGGCTTATCCTTTATTATCCTGTGGAGTTATGTTATACGTGTAATTTAAATTGTATAGCGACAACCCGGTTTTGTTTACGTACTAATAACCCAAGTGTAAAATTTACAGTAAATAAATAAATATTACACACATAAAGGTATGTTTCAGTTTACAGCAAGTCTCAGTATTATACTTTGCTGCTGTAAGTGTTAATGCAGACACATATAATGATAGGCTGCTTAGATTGTCTGTACAAGACCGTTGTAACCTTGGTTTATAAATATAATTTTTATTAACAGAGATTGAGTTGTAATTTTTTAAATGATTCCTTCCCTTCCCCATTGTCAGTACTTTTTTTTTTTCAAAACGTGCTCAAAATAATAATTAAAGGTGTATAAACAAAGTGTAGTCAGCGACTTTAGTTTTTTTTTTTTTTTGGGGGGGTCTTACTTTGAGACTGTTTTTACATTAAGGGGCTGGAAAAAGTAGAGTGCATTACCGGGACCCAGGAGTGGAGAAAAGAGTAGTAGCACTGTAACCTACCACCATGTCATATCAGGCAACTAAAGAGTGTTGGGCATGGGGC
Organism: Oreohelix idahoensis; assembly: GCA_024509875.1. NCBI lineage: Eukaryota > Metazoa > Mollusca > Gastropoda > Stylommatophora > Oreohelicidae > Oreohelix > Oreohelix idahoensis. The sequence continues at coordinate 339,522 of JAMPIV010003624.1, forward strand.
TGGCTAAACCCTCATTTATAGAAACTTTAACCAAGATTGACATCACCAACATTGACAAGTAAGCAGAGGCCATCAAAGTAGACATCTTTTCTTCTGTAGAGATGTTATATAAATAGTTGATAAAGTCTTGAAGAGAGAACACATACCAGCAAATCGGAAAGGCGAGACATCTGGTTAAGTTACCAAAGAAGGGAAAGTGCAAAACATAGAGGAATACTGTTAATATCAGTGCCGGAGAAATTTATTAATATATTATCACTCTTGACAGATTAATAGAGGCCATGGGCAGACAGTTGAAAGATGAAACTATAGATGTTCGATAAAACAGATCATTTACAGACCAGATAGCCATACTGTTCATAATAGTTGAACAACGCTTGGAATTAAACTCGCCACTGTACGGTGGATTTGTGGACTATGAAAAGACATTCGGCAGTTTAGACAGTCACTTTTGGTACAGATGAGGCATTATTGAGTCCCCCTGAAGATCATTAACTTAATAATGAAGAAATGACATGCAGAGTTGTTCATGAAGAATAACTCACAGAGCAGTTTAAGATAAGAAAAAGATTGTATCACCATTTCTCATCCTATTGGGTTATGAAAAAATCCACCTCAGCCAACATTAAATGGAGTCCAGTGGACTCTGACTTACCGGCTTGAAGATCTAGATTTTGTCGAGAACATGGCACTTATGTCCCACAACCCTATATCAGATCCAAGAGCACCTAGGCCATATAAAAAATGATGCCTGTCACCAGCTATCTAGGTCATCATTTTCCGCTTACACACTGGTGTCACAAGAGGGTTGATTGTTAAAGAAATTATAAAGTATCCTGGACACAAAGTTGTATCAGGTGATACCAGGATAGTGCCAGATAAGAAACTGGTCTTACACGTAATACCCCCTTCTCTGAAAAGAGTAAGGGTGTATGGACATCAAAGGTAGGATCAAGCTGTATAAGTTCCTAGAGAAGATGGTAATGTATTACTCTAAGTTCCTACTTGCTCCTCTCAAGATCCTCCTCTGTTTATTTTATTAGCTCTGCTAGGGGTATTAACTAACTATTTTACCAACAAGAACTGTAACTTAACTTAAATAATTTAAGCAAACCTGCTGGTAAATATTTACAATTTATTTTTACAGGTTTTTCTTTTCTGTTTGAAAATCTTTCAGGAAACTCAAAATTTAATTACAACAGTAAATAAATAAAACATTTGAAATTTGTTCACAAGTATCAGAAGTCTCTAAATTTGTAGAAAGTTCTTCTCTCTTGGTTGAACTCACTCTAATTGTATTATATTTATATCTTAAGACCCATCTGATCTCACAGTTAATAAATGATTGTTTATACTGGCTATAACCGTGCCCAAACAGATGTCATCATTAGATACTACTGTCTTGAATAGTGGTTTTGACTGGGATACTCTGAACAGTAGCCTTCTTTGGCCACTTATCTGGTAAATTGAAGCCTGTCACACTTCTGACATGGAAGGAAAAGTCACATGAGATTCCTCCAGGCAGTGGATACTTGGTGGCTGTCCCTATGAACAACAAGGGCGCTCGCACCACTAGTTCCTGCAGTAGTTGCTGACTCTTTAAAGTGTACTTGGATGACAGGATATAACCTGAAACATATTTGATTAACCACTATACTGTCTATCATTATCCCTCTAGTACAGATGTAGGGGATGAGAGACAGTTTTCAGACAATGTGCTAGCAGACGCACAGGACGTATTATATCAGTAATAACCCAATCCAGTTCACTGTGAATACAATTTTATCCAAATCCTTAGTTAGAGCCATTTGTCCATGATTCGCCTCCATATAATTATTAGGTTTTGTGTAACATACTAAGTAATATATCAATCAATACAGTAAAGTAATTCCTTTCATCCTTTCCAATGTTCCTGGTGTGTGGTCCATTCCTTCAAGAAATAATTCTTTAAATACTTTTCTAAAACTAAGGACACACTTTCGTTACCATTCTCAATTTATTTGAATCAACACTGGCTTGGTTTTGGTTCTAGAAATTACACAGTAGTTTCATAACACAACTACACACTGCCTAACGCACAATTTAATTAATATATATATGTCCCTAAGGCAGTCTAATGTCGATTCGACATTATTCTGGCAACTCCTGCGACGTGGCTGGTACCAAACTGTATCGGCTACTGTCGTTCCTTTGGATCTACCAGCTGTGTGGAGAGGGGGAACATGCTGCATGGGCAACAGCTTGATCTCCATATAACTGTGCCCAAGCTCGCGCCCTGGAGAGGACAATCCAGCTTCACCCTATAGGTGTCGGCAAAACACTGGAATAAGAGACTTGTTGTTCGCTGATGATGCTGCAGTCGTCACTCAAAGCCAACAGGAGCTTCAGAACTTGATGAATCGTTTCACTGAAGCATGCAAGGACTTTGGCCTCACAATAAGTCTAAAGAAAACGAATGTGCTGAGTCAGGATGCGGGTGCTGCACCAGTTATCACTATCGATAACTATGAATTGGCAGTGGTGCATCACTTCACATACCTAGGGTCTACCATCAATGACAAACTCTCACTGGATACAGAAATCGACAGCCGCATTGGCAAAGCTGCAGCTACCTTTGCCCGCCTCACATCGCGTGTTTGGGGAAACTCTAAACTCACAATGAAGACCAAAGCTGCGGTATATAATGCCTGCGTCACCAGCACACTCCTATATGGCAGCGAGACCTGGACGACCTATGCTAAGCAGGAAAGAAGGCTCAATACCTTCCATTTACGGTGTCTACGCCGCATCCTCGGCATCTCGTGGAAAGATAAAGTGACTAATGTCGAGGTGTTGTCACGTGCTGGCCTTCAAAGTATGTATACGCTGCTTAGACAGCGCAGACTTCGCTGGCTTGGTCATGTTTGCCGCATGGAAGATGGTCGCATCCCAAAAGATATCTTCTACGGACAACTAGCAGATGGCAGGAGAACAGTTGGGCGACCACTGCTGAGGTTCAAAGATGTGTGCAAGAGAGATATGAGGGCACTGGACATGGATCCAGCAACATGGGAGGATGAAGCTGCCGATCGCTCTGAGACCGAACTGGCGCTTCTCGCTGTATTTTGAAATTTTTATTATGGCCTGCTTCTATATACAGGCCAAGGCCGTACGACAGAGGGAGCTTACTGCTAAAGTGTGTTTGCTTTCCGAAAATGTATGCATAATCTGTCTACGTGTGCAAATCTGGAAAACTAAGATTTCAATTATCTTTCTTATTCCTGAGCCGATTTCCTTCATCTTAGGCTTAAAATACGCCCTGATTTAGTTTTAATCTATCTAGATAATGGTCTTTTATTATCATACTACCATCTTTTCCTAGGCGTATCCTAAACAGCAAAATTTTCGACTTTCCCAATGTCTCGATGCATTCCACTCGAGATTTCTCCATTCGTATAATACTATTCGTGGAAGTCTTTACGCCTAGCTATAAATTAACATTCATATTGTTAAATTACTAACCTCTCCCAGGTGGTACTTCGCTCCTAATGCTGCCGTTTAATGCCATCATCAACTGTTTTGCACAGATTTGAGATCGCCATTGTTAGGCTAGTACGTTTGTAAACACTATACATGAAGGTGCGATTCTATTGGTCCGTCAAGGATATACTGTCATAAAGTATGGCGCACTGTTTGGTCAGAATGACGTTTTGTGAATTCGACTTCATGACAACTGGAGACAACCGGTTGAGGTACCATCTATACCACATTTACAGGATTTGTTCAGCAGATTGAGGTGTCATCTATACCACAAGTACAAAATTGGTACAATAGATTTATGCACCTGTGGCACCAGCCACGCGACAGCCGAACATCTGCTGCATTCCTGCCCAACATACAGCAGTGAACGAGTATCATATGGCAACAAGCTACTTCTCTCCACGAAAAACTGTTTGGAGATGTCGGGAACCTTGAACTTACTACTGCCTTAATTAGAGTTATTAATGTAGAAGTCTGAGGGCGAACGAGGAAGAACAATAAAACGACAGAATGAAAATACTTATGAGAAGTAACAGCGTATGGGTCTGAATATACGCAGAGAGAAGGCAAAGATAGTGAGAACAAAAGTAGGAAACGATAAAAAGATTACACTTGACTCCTACAAGATGTAGAATCAAACATGCATCTTGGCAACAATATGAAAAAGGTAAGAGAAGCTTTCAACGCATTGGAAATTATGTACGAGAAACTAGCAACAACCCGCCAAAATTGGCAGGTTTTTAATTATAGTGTTTTGTTTCTGTTACACGTATTACATTGCTGCTTCTTCTATAATCTCGCTTGCTCGCGGTGAATGAAGCGATCGTCTCTTCCTTTTGGCTATCTTATCATTTTGATCCATAATAATAAGTCTGCAATACTTTAAATTAAAATTTTGTCTTGAAGAAACAATCAGAAACTTACATTTTAAGATTATTTTTAAGAAAAATGATGAGTTAAATCCGTTTCCCGAATGAAACTGGACAGAAGAGTATCTTGATTGTCTGCTGATTTAACGCCATCACACTTTTTCTATTTCCGGGAGAGTACATATAAGGGGAAACAATACAATGTTATTGTCTAACTTTCAACCACAGTTGCACTCCCCTTAGATGTGCTTGAAAGTTAATGCACTCTCTCGAAAATAGAAAAAGTGCGGAAACGACGGTGTGCAAAGTGTGACAGACCGAAGTATTTACGGCGGTAATTATGTATTTTGATGATCATAAGAAATCAATTTCAACTCAACAGTCATAATTTTCAGCTGAAATGTCAAGGCAGTCCTGATGTCTAGAACCACACAAGTGTAGTGGAACAAGAGATAAGAAGCCTATTGTTTTCATCTGGTCAATTTTAATGCGCTGTTTTTAAATCTGCAAACCGTTTTTCTCTATCAGGTCGGGATCTCTAGAAATACGCAATTGAAGTTTTTTAACAACGCATATAGTATTACAACATCATTCGTACAAGAAGTATAACAGTTATCTAGGCTTGAATTTCTTTGCAGTCGACTTTCGTCCGTGAATGGCATGTGGTACATTGCGATGAAGCATCCAACAATAATCGGCAAACATGGTCACACTCCACCGTCCTTGATAACGTGACTCCATTAAGGCGATATCTTGATGGAATCGTTCTCCATGTTCATCGCTGACTTCGCCAAGGTTGTCAGGGAAAAAGTCAAGATGCGAATCGAGCAAATGGATTTTGAGGGACATGTTACAGCCCATAATTCTGTATGCATCTATGCACTGCTTAACAATATGCACATAGTCGACAGATTTGTGATTTCCCAGAAAGTTATCGACGATCGATTTGAATGCCATCCATGCGTGAAGTTCACTACCATGTAACAAGTTCTCGAACTGTTTGTCTGCAATAACTTTCCTAACCTGAGGTCCTACAAAGATACCTTCCTTTATCTTTGCATCGCTAACTTGCGGAAACTTTTCTCGAAGATAAGTAAAAGTTTTGCTCGTTTTATCTAACGCTTTTACGAAATTCTTCATGAGCCCCAACTTTATATGTAACTGTGGTAAAAATGATGCTGTCTGTGTTAACTAATGGCTCGTGTTTTACATTTTTATGCCCGAGCTGCATACGATCCCTGATAGGCCACACCTTTCTTGCATGATGTTCCTGTCTGTTGCAGCTTTTCCCATTCACATAGGAAGCATCACAATTTAGTATACCTAGTCTGCATGTCCGTGAGAACTGCAATGACCTTTAGGTCTCCACAAATCCGCCATTGGTAGTCATTGTACTTTATTTTTGCCAAAAGTATAGCCATATTGTCATAAGTTTCTTTCATATGAACAGAGTAAGCGACTGGAATTGATGAAAATAAATTTCCATCATGCAATAACACGGCTTTTAGACTAGTCTTGGAAGAGTCGATGAAAAGTCGACATTCGTTGACTATGTGCTCATGACCGAGGTGCACCATTAGACCGTTTACATCTTTGCAATAGCAAATGTCATCATCCATCTCAAAGTATTGAACAAGTTCTCTGTGTCTATGACGAAATTTAGATATCGGAGTATTGGGCGCTAAAAGATTCCATTCTTTGAGTCGCGAACCGAGTAATTCCGCTTGTAATTTTGGTAAGAGCGAGATCACGTATTAGATCTGAAAGTTCTGAATGGTTAATTAAGTGAACACCATCATTCACCGGTATATATAATCCGAGTCAGAATTAGTTTCTAAAGCAGGTAAACTATCACTTTCTGATGGTTCATTCACGTCCAACGGATATTGTTCTGGTGGAACTGGGATCGGACACGTGATTTGATCATGAGGCACTGGTTTCGAAACCGATTCAATATTTGGATAAACCACAGACTTTCTAATTTTAAAAGTGAAACCATGGATATATGTCAAACAGAAGTAACAATCAGTAGCGTGATTTGTCGGTTCACGCCATATTACTGGCACTCCAAAAGTCATCGACTTATGCTTCGGCGATTTTCGTAACTAACCTGCCAATGTATTTGAACAAGTCGAACAAACTGCATTTGGCTTCCAAGATTTATTTGCATCATCAACTTTTGAATCGAAATAAAGATCATATGCTTTCTTTAGTAATGGTGTAAAGTTTTTCTGGTGAACACGATCAGTAAAATATCCGCACACGTAACAGAACAGATCAGTCGAATTTCTACAACTTCTAGAAGCCATATTTCGCTCAGAATTATTTCAAAATACAGTAAGTATTTGAAAAATAGCGTAACATATGTCATGCATCTTTTAGCAGTATAAAAAGTAGAATTATTTTGCATTTTATTAATTTTTAATAAGTTATATAGTAAAAATGAAACGGAGCAAATAACGGTTTCCCAAAAATATATTTATTCACAAATATCTTAAGAACCCGACGTGATAGAGATAAACGGATTTCAGATTTGAAATCAGCGCAAGAAACTGACCTAAGAACACTTATTCTTATATAAGAAAGAAAAATGTTGTTTGTCAGTGTAACATTACAAGATAGTCCTTGATTTGGAACCCCCATCGTAAGAGTGGTAGATAGAAATAAAAAAAACACATGGATAATGGAATTGGAGACGGACATGAAAGGATAAAGGAGACATGGAAAGACCTTGAACGGATGGCACAACATAAGAGTGCTTGAAAGTTGTGCTCTCTTGCGCGCTGAAAGATGAGTGGAGAGAAGTCAGGTGATTGACGTTTTAGGTTGGTGTTTGTTTCTAATCCACAGATAAGATTTGTTCCCACTCGTTTCATCATCAGAGCAGAATAAGTTGCTTCACTCTTGTCATGAAAAACAAAATATATATATATATATTTTAAAAAAATGCAACGTCTAGTCTACATCCGCTTCAGTAACGTCTGTTGCGCAAAAAACGAAGAACCCCCCCGCCCTGTTCGCCGCATCTGGAGTTGACTGACATTCTATGAGGAACTGATTGGACCCCGGTGTTAATTTATGCTCCGCTTCCACTTTGTAATTTTTTTAAAAAGTGTTTCAGCGCAGCATGTCTTCTCAGTCCAGATTTCGAAAAAGAGGCTTAACAACAAACCGCTGAAATTCCACGCGTAACAGAAATACGAGACCAAAAACACATGAAGATGAGAACTGGAGCAGATATGAAGGGGAGGAAAAACACATTGAACGGATGGCACAGGACAAGAAGTTGCACTAACCACTGTGCTACTGCGGCTCCCACGTGTTATATGCTTCTAAAATATATCATGTAGTTCACTAGGGAGACCTATTCTCAACATGTGTCTACAAAAAATACATATAAGGTGCTTATCTGTAAATGGTGTATTAGTGGGATCCTTTCCTCTTCCCACCTCTTACAGTTAACATGTTCAATGACCTGTTGCCACACCCTTTCTCGTGGTACGTCTTCTGCCCAATATATGTTACTCCACATGTTTCACGACATAGCCTTTTTCCTCTTTCAGTGCGAGCTTTATATGACTGCCCAAAAAGTTTAGCCAACGCTATTTCTCGCAGTTTATCGTCTAATTGCATCTTACTACATTAAGCCGAAAACATTCGTATCAAAGGCTTCAAGCATTAACAAAAAGGGGGACATAACCATTCTCTATAGTTTCATCCATGCTGGACAGTACTTAAATAAAAATGTATAAGGGGAGGTCATACATACTGAAAAGATAGGGGGGGGAGGGGGGGGGGGGGGGTGAGGGGGGGGGGGGGGGGGTGAGGGGGGGGGGGGGGGGGGGCGGGGAGACAAAACGCGGCAAAGAGTTTGTTGAAATCATTCATCATGAAATGAACAACAACTGGAATTTGTTTTTCCGTTAATTTAAAAAAAATAAAATTGGTTTCTTTGGTCTATTTCAAAATGTAATTGTCCTTACAAACATTTTTCCCGGCTCCAAATATACTGTAAGTTATGAATTGAATGCCTTTGTTGCGTCGTGTTGTGATTGTATCATACGTTTGTTTGTATCTTAAGTTGTGAATGAAGCGTTTTTGTTGCGTCGTGTTATGTTTCTATCTTAAGTTGTGAAATGGGCGTCTGTGTTTCGACGTGCTAATTTTCCATCTTAAGTTGTGAACTGAGTGCTTTTGTTGCAGCGTGTATCTTATGAAGTTGTGAATTAAGTGTTTTTGTTGTGTTTGTACCCTAAGTTGTGAAATGAGCGTCTTTAGTGAGACATGCTGTGTTTATATCTTACGTTTGTTTGTGTCTTAAGTTGTGAATTAAGTGTCTTTGTTGTGTTTGTATTGTTGTGTCTGTATCCTAAGATGTGAAATGAGCGTCTCTGTTGCGACGTGTATCTTTCTCCATTTCAAGAAATACTCATCAACAATAATGGCAGGTTGTACTGTTCACTGTTAATACCACGCCCTACAAATATCGCGTGTATTGAAGGTCGTCTATTCTCGTTACCATAACAGATAGGTGTCGCTGTTTACTTCATCGATCGACATAAACAGATATTTGTCGCTGTTTACTTCATCTATCGACATAAACAGGTACGTGTCACTGTTTACGTCATCTATCGACATAAACAGGTACGTGTCTATGTTTACTTCATCTATCGACATAAACAGGTACGTGCCTAATGTTTTACTTCGTTCTATCGACATAACAGATAGGGTGAACTGTTTACTTCATCTATCGACATAAACAGGTACGTGTCACTGTTTACGTCATCTATCGACATAAACAGGTACGTGTCTATGTTTACTTCATCTATCGACATAAACAGGTACGTGCCTATGTTTACTTCATCTATCGACATAAACAGGTACGTGTCACTGTTTACTTCATCTATCGACATAAACAGATACGTGTCACTGTTTACTTCATCTATCGACATAAACAGGTACGTTTCTATGTTTACTTCATCTATCGACATAAACAGATACGTGTCACTGTTTACGTCATCTATGGACATAAACAGGTACGTGTCTATGTTTACTTCATCTATCGACATAAACAGATACGTGTCACTGTTTACTTCATCTATCGACATAAACAGGTACGTGTCACTGTTTACGTCATCTATCGACATAAACAGGTACGTTTCTATGTTTACTTCATCTATCGACATAAACAGATACGTGTCACTGTTTACTTCATCTATCGACATAAACAGGTACGTGTTACTGTTTACTTCATCTATCGATATAAACAGGTATGTGTCACTGTTTACTTCATCTATCGACATAACAGGTACGCGTCACTGTTTATTTCATTTATAGACATAAACAGGTTCGTTTCACTGTTTACTTCATCTATCGACATAAACAGGTACGTATCACTGTTTACTTTATCTATCGACATAAACAGGTATGTGTCACTGTTTACTTCATCTATCGACATAAACAGATACGTGTCACTGTTTACTTCATCTATCGACATAAACAGGTATGTGTCACTGTTTACGTCATCTATCGACATAAACAGGTACGTCTCACTGTTTACTTCATCTATCGACATAAACAGATCGGTTGCAGGTGCTCGTAAGAAACAAATAAGTAAATAACCAGACAACAAAAAAGTAACAATTACCACTACACAGGGCCGGATTAAGCCAAGAAGGGCCTCTAGGCTTTTAGGCCCCCTTTCCCCCCCCCCCCCCCCTTTTTCACCTAACAGGCAATAATTTTAATATTTTTTTCAAGCCTTTTAGCATGGTGATGGTATATACTAGTATTAATTATGATTTTGCCGTGTGCATTATGTCATTTAAGCTACTTTTGTTTTTAACCGTCTTTTTAAAACGTTATGAATGCGATTGCAAAGTGAAAACATTTTCTATGTATCCATAAATCTATACATTTCTTTTTTCTTTTCTTTTTTAAACTTATGCACGGTCCCATAAGAGCTCCGGGCCCTAGGCTTCAGCCTACTTAGCCTAATGAATAATCCGGCCCTGCCACTACCCACGAAACATAATTTCTGTGGTGCTGATCTGGCAGTGTGTTTAGTCACGATTCAGTCCTGCAGCGAGGCATTGGCGCCGTTTAGATTGGTCCTGGGTTCGATTTCAAGGTAAGCCTATCGCTTCTGTTTCTTTTCTGTTGTGCATGGGATTGTAAATTTCATGTATAACAAAGTGCCACTGCTGCACTGCGAGGAGGGACATGCGCAGTGGGGGCTCCATGCCAGCAAAATGGGAAATAATTGAACGGAGTAAACAGGGAAATAATTGAGCGGGTCAAAAAGGGAAATAATTGAACGAATACTGTTAATGTCATAATCAAACACATGAACGGTCTTTTTCAACAATCGTTTCATAAAAAGCGACGCAAAACAAAAAATCTTTCAGCGTACTGTAACTCAGCAACCAATAAAACTGCCGAAAATTTAAATTGGTGAAAAAAAAAAAAACTATTTTAAAAGGTCTCAATAAAGACATATACTAGATTTCATACGCGAGTTTTCAAATACCGGTGAAATCGGCAAATAAAACCAAGACCCGTGAGAAGACAAGTAACAAAGGGTCCAATAATAGATCAATACAAGAAACTGCTATCCCAGACACCGTAGCCCAACCCAACTCAGCAGATCCAAGTCAGACAACCACCCCAACACAGGACCTAGAAGACAACACAAACTACACATCACCGACCAAATCAACTACCAGACTCATAATAGACCTACAAGACGGTGAAAATACTTGGTACAACAACCTAGAAAGACACTAGGACCAATTTGACAATGGTATGTAACATATTCCACAATGTCATTACAAACATATCCTTTTTTTTATTCATTCCATATTAGACGTGTAAAATGGCAGATGAACTTTTGATAATTAGTGGAAATGTTAGCGGACTTCGCTCAAAACTACATCACATCATAACACTTATACATAAATACAAGCCAGACTTTATACTTTTGCAGGAAACAAACAGACGAACATGCATTACAAATCACATCCCAGTTAAGACTACGACATTCCTGTTTTAGTTTAGCCATACACAACACAGGTTCAGGAACAGCTATACTACAAACGTCAGACAGATGGAAAATACTTAGAACAAACCGAGACAGTGAGGACATACACGGTAGTGAATATACACGCTCCAGCAAACTACAATCACCAACCACAATTTTACGAAAACTTAGACAACTTGCTCACTCAGTCATACAGAAGACTTACTATTATATTAGGAGGCGATTTTAACTGTGTTTTGACAGAAATTGACGTGGTTGGTGGAGTAGTTAGTACACAGATAAGGAGAGCAAACAGATAAGCACACCAACTAGACATGATACAAACCATAATGGATACGCACAGTTTATTAGATGCCTACAGACACGCACACCCCCACAGTATTGAAACAACGCATGCACATACAGCACACAACAGAGCTGCACGATTAGACAGAATCTATGTGCCGTCAACACACCACATAATTCAAGCAAAACACTTGCCAAAAGCTCTCAATTTCACAGATCACAAAACAGTACTCGCAGCCATTAACATTACACAAGCAAGCACGCATTCCAAACGTTCCCCACACTGGAAATTCAACAACACTTTGCTCCAAAACAAAACATACGTAGAGCACATGACCAAACTAATTCTTACATACACTAGCGACATACTAATAGAAAATATTCAAGAACACTGGGAAACATTCAAAAGCACCATACGCGAACGAACACAGCTAATGTCATCCATCATACACAGACACCGCATACGACAAGAGACATTGATAGAGAAAGCTATCCAACTAACAAAGCAAACAGACAAAAAAACTCTCACTCCATTCTTATGCTACAAAATGAACTAGAACAATACCACAAGTTTTAAGGAGCCCAGTTACGGACAAAACTCAACACAATCACACAAGAGATTCCCAGCAAACAATACATGGCAATAGAACAAAATATACAACGCTGCAGACAGATAGGGCAAATAGTGGATTTAGAAGGGACCACACAGACAGAAACACATCACATAGTGCAGGCTTTCGAAATTTACTACAGGAAACTGTAAACAGAAGAAAATGTTCAACCACATATTCAGGATAGGTCTCACGGCAGAATTTTACCAACACTTCTTTCCTACCTTAGGGCCTCTTTTACTACAAGTATACAACAATGCCTTTGAGAATAAGGAACTCCCACCAAGCCTAAACATGTCTTACATCACTCTAATACCAAAACAAACTCCGACAAAACACTCCTTAAAAACGACAGATCAATATCACTCTTAATCGTAGATTATAACATTTTAACAAAAGCTCTAACAAACAAACTCAAACCATTCATGGCGACCCTCATACACGAAGATACACAGTGTATCGTCCAACACAGAAACATCCATCAACACACACATTTCATAAGAGACATAATTACCTACACACACCAGAAGAATTGTCAGTCTTCAGTTGTTTCCCTTGACCAAGGTCAGACAGGGATGCCCTCTCTCTCCTTTATTGTATGTTCTTGCATTAGAACCACTACTAGAGAACATTAGAAAAGACAGCTCTATTAAGGGCTCTTTCATACAAGGGAAAGGTGAACAAAAGTTGCTCGCCTATGCAGACGACACCATCTTTTTCCGACCAAACGAAAAGTCTATAGAAAATATCCTCAACACATTTACAGACTTCAGCAAAGGTAGCGGAGCAAAAGTAAACGTTCAAAAATTAACAATAATGGGCATATGCAAATGGAAGAACAAAGCAGACTTTCCCTTTGGGCTAACACCAACAAACAACATCAAAATTTATGGCATAACCTTCCCCCCACACCCAAATCGCACACACACAGACACATGGAAGAATCTAACATCCAAAATACGAGACATGCTGCACAGATACAAATACAAAACCACAACGATTTTCGGACGAAGTGTAATTGTAAATACATACATTTTCCCTAAGTTACTTTATATTGCCACAGTTTTCGACCCCCCAAAACAGACTATCACAGATTTAAACAAACATCAGAACATTCGTCTTTGGTCGCACAATATACAGCGTTAAACACAAGACACTTATACAAGAAAAGAAACACGGAGGGATTGCCCTTCAAGACATAGAAACAAAGATCCAGGCACTCAGAATTAAACACATAGGCAGCATCATCAAACACCCAGAACGACACACACTCGCTTATTATTACATGGGACTCAGACTTTCCAAACTGAGACCACTGAACAATGCAATCCCCCATCACTTCGGCCCTATGCCCTCATTTTATAAGACATGCATACAAGCCATTCACGGACATGAAAAATTAATTCACCAGAAAACAAATGCAATATATAAACATTTAGTTAAACTCCAAGCACCACCATTACACCTAAGAATTAAAAGAGGACAGAAATATGGTATAAAAAATTCTCCGAAACCTTTACTAACTTGCACAACCCAAAAATCACTGCTAAAGCAAGAGGGTCACTTTTAGACTAATATACAACATGACACCCACAACAAAACGAGAAGCACACAGATCCACCAAAATAACAAAATGTCTGCTATGTAGGAAAAGCATCCAAGAAACAGAAGATCATTTGTTTTTTGAATGCAGTACAATCACACCTACATTGAAACTACTGCAGAAAATCATCGATTTACAAACACAACAAAAATCAGATATCTACAAAGCAATCATATTAAACATAATTCCAAAAACATCAAATAACACACACACATTGATCTTGATTATTTTATCAGAATTTCGATATCAGATTTGGTGTTTTCGGAATTTTGCCATGTTTAGTTATCGTATTTTCAACGCTGGTTCATTTCTGCACATTTTTCGCCAGAAATTTTTATCAATCGCCCCTGAAATGGTACCTCTTCCTTAACTAGGCAGCCTTGATTCGTAAAACGACTCTTTCTTTCCCCAACGGCTCTCCCTCCGTCACATGGAGTAATATGAACCGTATGCCAGTAAGCACAGGAAAAACAAAATCTATGTTGATTAGCACCAGACAGAAACTTCTAAACTTCACCAAAAAGATCGCACAGCTACACGCGGAGTCAATACGCATTGATCATGTAACAGAACACAAAGTTCTAGGCTTGACGATTGACCAGCACTTGACGTGGACCTCGCACGTACGGAATTTAACGAAACACTTAGCTCAAAAGACATACCAGCTGGCCAAAATAAAACACTTCTTAGACGCAGACACTAGACTATTGTTCTACACCTCACATATACAGACACATTTAGATTACTGCTCTACACTATGGGATGGTTGCCCTGCTTCCACCTCAAAGAGACTGCACTCCCTTCATAAAAGAGCAGTACGTCTGATCACCGATAATCGCACGATACTCTACACGCAAGGACACGAAAAGAGCCCAAAATACTGTCCCTAAAAAAAGTCTCCTCTACAAAAAAAGCCAAGTTGACTCCCGCAATTCTATCAAACAATGCCCCGCCGTACCTACGATCATTGTTTCAAACCAGTAGAAGAGAGGGACTACAATTACATCAGTTACGTCTTCCCAAACCTAGGATCGACCTGTTCAAAAAGAGTCTAGCCTACTATGGAGCCTACTTGTGGAACAGCCTTCCACACCACATAAAAAACCAACATACACAATACTCATTCAACAAAGCAGAGAGAAGCCTGCCTTTAAATTATTATTATTTTATTTTCTATGTATTATTATTATTATTATTTTTAAATTTTTAATGCATGTGTACATGTGTAGTTTATTTATTTTATTATTATTTTAAAACAGATGATGCAGAAGTAAGCGTTTTTATAGGATAATTGTTTTTTTGGGGGGAGCCGCGCTGGTGTAATGGTTACCACACTGCGCTAGCGATCAGGTGTTCAAGCCCGGGCGCGGGCATTTGTAGGAGTGTCATCGACCGGGATTTTGACTGAATAACCTGAACTGCTCCTGAGATAAACCCTCTGTGGATAGTAAGGAGCAAAGCTCCTGACAGGGTTGGAAGGAAAGTCCACAGGCGCCCCAGCCTCGCAATGACATGTCATTGGGCCGAAGGGCTGAAAGCCCAAGTGCCGCTGGTTAAGAAAAAAAAAAGGATAATTTTGCTCAAGTCAACAGCAGACCGTGTGGTCTTCGGTCAGAATACGTGGGTGTCCACAATAAACAAACAAACAAACACACACACACACACACACACACACACACACACACACACACACACACACACACACACACACACAAATGTTCTAAAGAAACGTTAATGCTGACGCTGGCCGTTCGCGCCAGTTTCTAAATCTATGGAGCGCTGTGGCACGTTGATGATTTACGAGCAAAGGTGTCCGGCACCTGTAATTACGGGGACTCGGACAGTCACGACCGCCAGCATTGAAAGTCAGCAAATAGCGGTCGCTGAATTAGTGGCAGTGGAAAATCGTTTTAAGTGTTGTAGTGGTTTTGATGGTATTGTATGGATGTGATGTTACCTAGTGTAATGTATGAGGTCAGCTGTGAAGGCTCTTGAGATAAATGTAGATGTGAATTACAGAAGGCCCTTCTTACTACCACTTACGACCTCAAACATATCTCTTTTACTATTATGAATGTAGCTACGTTAAAAAGTCTAGGGTACTGAAATGTAATGTGTTGTAGTAGAATATACAAACACACACAGATAATTAATAAGTCTAATAATATTAATAAATTCTATAACACACTGAACTAACTCAGACTGTTTTAGTTTAAATATTAAAATTTTGTTTAAATTTATTTGTTCTGAACCAATGTTTTATTTTGGTCAGAACATATGAAATGTTATGGAGTTATAAATGGAATGCATAATATATGGCATAATAAAATGGAATGTGTGTACATAAGTATTTTATAAGACTGGTTAATATTAATTATATTTATAGTGTCTCTGGGAAACTATTACTGGATGTGCAGTTGGGGTGGTGTCATCACACCCACTCTGTGACTAGAACAAGCTTTGTCCATTTTCTTATAAACTTTAATAAATGTTATCTTTCCCAAAATTCAGTATATTTGTGCTGGAAATATATTTATAAATCTCTAGGAGTATGGTGAATCCTCAGCAGGCCACTAATCACTCATCTTGTCTGCGAAGATCTGATGCTGGATTCAGGTGGCCCACTCCTCTCGGTAGCTAGAATACAATGGTAGACTGCACCGACACACTGTTTGGCTGCACACACATCTGCTTGTGTAACCTTGATTACTTATGTGGCACTACATTAGTGCCACAACAGAAACTCACAATTCTGAAACAAAATTTGTGCGCTGTGTCAGTAATCTATTTACTGCACCACTCTTACACACAGCACAACACATCAACAATACACAGAATGGGTCAGATCTCTCTGACCACACAGCACATCTTACCCAGTTGTTTTCATATAGTACTAGTTCTCCAAGACTGCATTGCATCTGAGATATGTTCAATAGTTTCCTTTTATTCAATAAGATAGGTGATATGTTCCCACTGATCTCAATAATAGATCCGCCTTCCATAGTCTTAGTTAGGTAAAAAAAAAAAGGTAAAGGAACCCGTTACACGCCCATTGAGGCATATTGGGAATATGGTGTTAGGCCCATATTATCTTGACCGTCGGCACACGAGGGGTGATGTGGTCGGCATCACGCCGGCCGCCTTAACCTTCCCAGAGTAGCTCTGGTACCCATTTGGGGCTGGGTCGACCCAGGAGCCGTTTGTGGCCTAAAAATTTTTCCGCCTCATCTGGGGATCGAACCATAGACCACTGCGCTAGGAAGCCAGTGCACTAAAGTCTTAGTTAGGCGTCCATATTTTTTGTTTGTCTCTAGACCCTGAACTTGGGCTGGGGACCTAGAGCGAACACTTACTTGTCGTAATCATTTTATATGATATGGCAGTATCAATCACTCGAAATATTAAAATGTACAAAATAAATACTTTCATTCTTACCAGAATTCAGAATTGAGAACACAGTTATTTGCTAGCAAAACTCAGCTGAGCTGCTGGCTATATGATGGCGTCCCACTAAATGTATGTAATATCTTCTGGGAAAAACACCACAGGCAATAACCAACTGTGTCCCTGGACAGAATTGTATCAAATGGCAAAAATGCGCATCTCTGTCCTGCCAATATGATTACATTTGACCAATCACAGACTTCCCCCCTAACTTTTTCAAATCTACACCCAAAAGTCAAATTTCAGTCAGATCTCAGTCAAGTATGTATTATTGTCTGTTGGTCCGTCTGTCTCTACTTGGTTTTTCACAAAAACGCACTTGGTTCTACATGCAATACCCTACACAAATCTGCCTCCTAAGTTATTTTTAGCCACAATTCTCCACCTTCCCCCTCTCTTTCATTACAGCGGGATTTTTGCATTTGCGTGTCTCAAGGACGAAAATTTGAAACTTTAGTGAAAGTTTGAACAGTACAGTCGCTAGTCTGATATGAACAACACAGTCTTTTGTCAATATCTTCCTTGTTATCTATCCGTCTGTATAATTTAAAGAGTATTAGTTCTCTGCTTAAGATGGGCTATCAAACTAGCTAGGTTTTATATTCATAACTCTATTATTAAGAAAAAACATATTTTTTCTCAAGGGTATTTTTTTGAAATTTGTTCGCGAACCTTCTCTACGGCGTTTGCCGCTGAATTCAAATAAAACGACCAAGTATCGAAAAACGTCCAAGAAATGACTGTTTCGAATAAGAGCTAAGGTCTTTTTTTGTCCGTTTCCTTACATTGTGTCAACTAGTGACGTGAATTTTTTTCTTTTACTACCAATTGCGTCTTTTTGCCGTTCTATATTCAAACACGTGTTCAGTCATATTTTTCCTTTTTTGATCTCCGTTTCCCTTCCGTCTACAAAGGGTAAACCGTTTCGTCTGCACGTCTAACTGGTTAGTTTGAATGGCAGTAGGAAATGCGGGCATGGGCGAGCATGTCTCCTAGTATCTTACGCATTATTTTTATCCCTACATTTTATCTTTATATTTGGAGATATTTTAACGTTGTATCACGGTAAATTCATCACAAGTGTGCATAATTGTGTATGTGTGAGAGCGATGGGTACTTTATTTTCCACTGGGAATATTTTACAAACCGGGAAAATCCTATCCTTTATCATTATTGAGGCCAAATTTAATTTTGCTCTATTCATCTTGAGAAATTGAATAAGTAATCATAATAACATATGGGTGCAAGTATAAATGTGTATGTGAACGAATATATACAGTAGTATTTGCGTGTATGTGTGCCAATGAAAGTGTAAGTTTGAGTATTTATATGTATTATGCAATGTACTCTCCTTGTATTTCATTTTACTAAATGGACATGGTTTTGTATAATTGAAAGAAAAAAATACATCGTAAGTACTCAACAACAACAAAAAAAATTCCTTCCCTTGTTAATCAACACTATCTTTTTAAAAAAAAAATGAAAGGTGCAATGAAGCGTGCTTGTAACTGTGTGTATGTAAGCGTGCCTGAGTGTGTATAAATGTATATTTATATTTAATTAAATGTTCAATTTTTATTTTCTCCTTTATGAAATGTGAATAAAGTTTGTTGTGACCGGTCACACACAGGGCCCACTATCTCACTCTCAGGCGCAAACTGTAGGCAACGACACACATGATGTTTAAGATTTCTGTTTCCTTAGAAAATAATCAAACACGTGGTACTTAATTTTAGTTCAGCTAAATCGTAGGTGTTTCAGAATCTGATTTATGGTGTCAAGATCCAAGGTCTGGCTCGGACAACATCCCTTTCCGGCTCGGCTGTGAAATCGAATCTGAATGAATGGAAGGATGATTGTTTTTCATTCAGTACAAAGCAAGGCGACCACGATTGGGGAAATAAAATGGAATCGGAAAGAGAAAGTCAGTGTTACTTTATAAAGCAAAACGGGAAAGACGGGTTTTAATTGTATCTTCACCGAAACATTTTGGTGGAAATTTTGTCTATTCAGTTCTTCCTCTCTATTTCACTCCTCTCCCCCCCCCCCCCCCCACCCCCCCGCCCCCTCAGCTCTCACTGTTATCACAATAAAAACGAGTGTGCATTATAATTTCAAGAACAAAGTAGTATGGTTCCTTTATCCCTTTTCCCCGTCTCCCTTTAATCAATACTATCATTATACCTTTTCAAAACAACAAGGGCCTTAAACATGGGTCAACACAGTGACCAACAGTCCAAAATAAAATAAAAAATGTAATCTCTCGGATAAAATGATGGAGGTGGAACAGGGAAAAAAACCCTCATTACGAAAGACAGGATACTTGTGGTGCAGAGATAGAGATGTTCAGAATTCTTGCAGTTTCTTTCTCTTCTTCATTGACCTTTAGCTCTCTGTTGAGCTAAAATATAATCCGCACCTTCTTGTCCTGTGCCATCCGTTCAATGTTTTTTTCCTCCCCTTCATATCTGCTCCAGTTCTCGGCTTCATGTGTTTTTGGTCTCGTATTTCTCTTACGCGTGGAATTTCAGCGGTTTGTTGTTAAGCCTCTTTTTCGAAATCTGGACTGAGAAGACATGCTGCGCTGAAATACTTTAAAAAAAAATTACAAAGTGGAAGCGGAGCATAAATTAACACCGGGGTCCAATCAGTTCCTCATATAATGTCAGTCAACTCCAGATGCGGCGAACGGGGGGGGGGGGGGGGGTTCTCCGTTTTTTGCGCAACAGACGTTACTGAAGCGGATGTAGACTAGACGTTGCAATTGGGCACGCAGGCCCGTCTGACATTCTGCCCTTCCTCTCTCTCTCATCATGTATACTAATATCCTTTCATCCTCACATTTACTTTAAGCATTATTAAGGCATTTATCATTATAAAAGTAATATTACATTTGCAATAATCATCATAATTAAAGTGTTTTTAAAATAAAATTAAAATAATAAAAAAAAACCCAAAAAATTAATAATAATAATAAATTTGAAAAAAAAAAATAAATAAATAAATTAAAAAAATAATAATATAAAAATTAAAAAAGTAATAAAATTAAAAAAAAAACACAACAAAAAACAATAACAACAAGACATAAGAGTCGAATTCTTCGTACTGTAAATTAGTGATCTGAGACATATTCAGAGGTATGTTATGAGAACTTGTAAAATGTTCATACGGTGTTCAACTGAATGACTCAGGGACTTTTTTTTTTTTTTTAGGTTCATCAAGATGAGGTGGGTAAACAGTTACTTTCCTCGTTGTCTTTGCGTCCCAAACTCAAGACCAGAATCAGACAAGATCGATAGTTAGATAGACATATATGAAAGCAATTAATTTGCCAAGGGTTGAAAATCGGACACAGTCCCCTCTTGCATTCTTCCATCCTCTTGCTCATCTTTTATTACTGTTACTCAAACATTCTCCAGCGTACTGAAAGTATTAATTTAGGGCAGTGCAACATTACAAGGAAGTTCAACAGCATACATTAACATTACCTGATCATAAAATTAAGAATATAAATTATTAAGAATATAATATTAAGAATAAGTATATTGTAATGAAAACTAGATCATCAGAGCCTCCATACAGTAGATAAAAGTACAACACAGTCAGTTAGGGTGGCATATAATCAGCACTCATAAAGTATTTGAACAGTATACGATTGTGTGAGTAAGGACTGTGCGTGTTTTTCAGGTCATTTGGAAGACAAGAGTGAAGCAACTTATTCTGCTCTGATGATGAAACGAGTGGGAACAAATCTTATCTGTGGATTAGACACAAACACCAACCTAAAACGTCAATCACCTGACTTCTCTCCACTCATCTTTCAGCGCGCAAGACAGCACAACTTTCAAGCACTCTTATGTTGTGCCATCCGTTCAAGGTCTTTCCATGTCTCCTTTATCCTTTCATGTCCGTCTCCAATTCCATTATCCATGTGTTTTTTTATTTCTATCTACCACTCTTACGATGGGGGTTCCAAATCAAGGACTGTCTTGTAATGTTATCAATAGGCTTTGTAGCAAAGTTGATTTTGCTGGGGAGGTTATGATGGTATCCTAAAAAGAATGAAAAGGTGTCTGCTATAACCGTGTGAGGTCAAGCACATGTAGGTCTCTGACTCTATAGATGATGATGATGAATTATGTGCAGAGAACCTAACGCTACCTCCCTAGGTCTCACACGGTCAGTCTTCTGGCTCTAGTGTATGGTGTATGGTGTACCTAGTGTCTAGGGGAGAAATGAATGATGGTACACAACAATCAAACACTTTAAGTTTCTATTAAAGAAGTTAATAACTAGCAGTTAAGTTTTTCTTTGAACAAATATTTACAATTTATTTTGCCTGTCCATTCATAGCTTGTGGACAGGTCTTTGAAAATAAGTACAAGATAGTTTACAGAATAGAACAATTAAAAATGTTGGGACAATCTACCCAATAACTAAAAGTTATTATGTAGTTATAAATGTCCTTCCTGTATGAAATATTAAATCAGTTCACTTTAGTTATCTAATTTATAAATGTCCTTCCTGGATGAAATATTACAGAGTTCACTTCAGTTATCTACCGGGAGAGTCACTGTATATGAGGGCTGTAGTTCATCCTATCCCCATAAAATTCCTGTGTAATATTTTGAAACACAAGAAAATGTCAGAGATGCTCCAGATGTTTTACTCTTCACCCGGGAGTCCTTGTTGTAAGATAATTCAATGGGTAGTTGCAGAAATTTCAAGTTCAACACTCGCCAAAGCTCCTACTAGATATTCGACAGCATATAAGTCTGGTTGGAGACTGATTGGCGTTTATAAGCACTCAGCAGGTTTCCTGTCACCAGCCGGCAACAGGAACATAGACTCTCTGCAACAAAAGGACACCCTGGCCTTTTATCTCTGATCAATTATTCTAACATTTAATTTCCTACGTGGGTATGGGGTCAGCCTCGCGTGCCTTACAAATGCACTCGCCCCGAATTGTACAGGACTCCCACCTGGTTGTGACCACACCTCAAGTCCTTATAGTAGATACGCCACTGTACGTTCACATACTTTTCCTCCATACAATAATGTGGAGTAACCACATTTCCTGTGATATGATCTTCTCTTCTTTTCTTTTCACTTATATTTGCTTCAGGCATGTTAAACAGTGTTCATTGAACACAGAGGCTTGCTAAACTATTTTAATACAATAATATGTCAACATAATCATAACAACATACATCAGTTAGACACCGTTTAATGTGAGGACTCAACAATGTCTGCTTCCGACATGTCCTTCACCTTTTCCCCAATAGCAGTATCTAACTTTGTAGTTGGACCAAACATATTAAATTTCATAAAATATCCTTACCACAATCAAGAAATATATAAACAAATGACGCTGATTTGGTGAAGAAATGGCCTCAGCTTCCTCCGAACTGCACAGACTGTGAATTTATTCTTGATTTAAGTTTAAAATTAACACAGCTGTTTTTCAGCGTATCTGTATACAAATTTAGTTCAACTGGCAATGAATAATCAAAGCCTTTTGCTAATATCTACCAGCACTAGCCAAATCGTAACGTTCTACTACTTGAATTCAAATCTCTATTTGTGTGATTTTATATTTTATTATAATGCACGTTAGGATTTTATATTTATTTTTTACCGTATTTTTATATTCCATTACATATATTTTTTATTCACCCAAGCGATATTATTTATGATTATTAATAGTTATAAATGATAAGCTTGAGTTAGTTTTAATTTTGTAGTGATATATAAAGTATAACTCACTATTAAATTTATATTTTTAAAGTATTTTTAAGATGTGGGGGGCTCTACATTAAGACATTATCAAGGGGCAGGAGGAGTTGGTTATTTTAAATTTTATATTTGGTAGGGCTGATCATCTTGTGTTGTTTGGGAATGTTTTAAAGATGTTGGGGTGAGGTGATTCGGAGTTTCGGAGGATTGAATAGTATAAGGGATGTAAGCTTGTGTAGAGCCATGGTTGTATTTTAGGTGTTTACTACATTAAAGATATCAGGCATTAAGTTTAGTAAAGAATATCAGGTGATTGTATGAGTAAGCGTTGTACATAAAGATGAACAGTTATTTTTTAGATATACTGTATAATATTTTGTTTATGAGTTAGTTTGTGGTATTTGAGATGTGTTCTTATTATTATTGTGTGGATAATATAGTGAATTTTTTGAATTTTATTAATGTTAATGTATTAGTTTATGTTGGGGGGTATTTAGATATTTAATGTTGAAATT